>WFKH01010211.1:21228520-21242450 GCA_016163765.1 Magallana hongkongensis
GTTGCCATTTATAGAATTTTTCCTGGAAGAGATAATTTAGTTTTTTGTTTACATATAATGTGGAATATCAATACTTACGCAGATGCAAGTGATTCTTACTGTGCCAAGATGTCGATCAGTTTTGTTTAGTGAAATTAGTTCAGTAGGCTGATGAAGATGATTGTAATATTAGACCTATGACTGCATATACTCAGACCATCAAGCCTTTTTAAGAGTTTTTAATGTCATATGGTTTTTTTTTCTTTTTCAGGGTAATAACATTTTTCAATCACTATCACCTGCACAATACAGGAACATCATCAAGATGTTGGAGCATGCGATCCTGTCAACTGATTTGGCGCTGTATTTTAAGTAAGTTGAGTATACCGATATGTAGAATACTTTCAAAGTTTTAAAATGTTGATAATTAATTTAATTTCAGAATTTGGAATTAAATTTTTACTCACTGTAAAATAACTTTAACAGAAACATTTATTTAATAATGCTATATACTGCAGTGTCTATTAATTATTAAAAGTATACCTTTTTTAAATGTTACAATGAATTCAAATAGGAAACGGGGAGACTTTCAACAGCTTGTACAAGCAGGAGAAACAGAGTACAGAGAACCCTACAAAAAGGACCTCTTGAAGTGAGGAACTCTATAATCATTGTACATGAGTATCAATCCATACAGTATTGTTAAATTTTAGAATACTGTCTTTTTTAAAAGTTTTTTGTTGCTATTTGTCTGTTATTTTGTTTTAAATTATGTTTAATCAAGAACTTTTAAAATCCTGACATTTTGGGGATGTTTCTATAGAGCCATGATGATGACAGCTTGTGATGTAGCCGCCATTACTAAACCATGGGAAATACAGGAGAAGGTGGCTCAGCTAGTGGCCAATGAGTTCTTTGAGCAGGGGGACAAAGAGAGGACCGAGCTGGGAGAGACACCAATGGTCTGTCAAGTTCTTTTCATGCTAATATCTTGGATTCAGGTTTTCTTGTAATTATTTAAATTTGTATCGTAACTCTGCTTGATTGGTTGTAGGCAATGATGGACAGGGAGAAGAAAGATGAACTCCCTAAGATGCAAGTTGGGTTCATTGACGCAATTTGTCTTCCAATATACAAGGTATTTTGGACATAGGTTTGATATATTTATTATATTGCAGCTGACATAGAATTAAAGAGAATTTTATTTATATAGTACCATATTTGTCTACAAAACGAGTGAAAATGTTCACATTAAACTTGGAGTTTTGAACAGCAATTGCTAAATTGCTAGCATGCTCACATCATGTTAGTAGCCAATATAGAAATTGCTGTTAATAATGTCATTTTCACTGAAAAATGTTATTCTCATTTTTGTATGATGCATTTTTTAAAAAAAACATTTTCAAATTTCAGTAAGAGCAATTGCATTTATGAAGTATAATCATAATTGGTTATTGTAAGGTTTATAAAAAGAGGAGAAATTACTTGCTTGATGCAAATGCTTGATTATGCAAGACTAGTTTTGTTGTATTTATATCATGATTAATTGTTATGAGTAATTACATTTAGCATTTGAAACTTCCCCACTTTTATTTTCATTATTTACTCATCTGGAAGTTTGATAATCATGTCCCATTTAGCATTATGCATGCACATTTTTTTGTGATGAATGTAAAAGTATAGTATTTCTAGATTATATTTTTAAATCAAAATTGATTTTTTCCCCAACTCATTCATTTAACAATTTTAATATGGTCTTTGTCTAATAAATGAAGCATGAATTAAAATATATACTATTTTAGCTCATCGTAGCTGAAGGTTCAAGTATGCTTTTACAATCAAATTTTATTCTGAATCTGTAGTGTACAGTTATATATATTGACTAAATATGAGGGCAACATATTATTTGTTGGACCCGAGGACACAAATGTTGATGAAGCTATGTTCAAGCTGTTGAAAATTAATTCAGCTGGTTGGGAGATTTATCCAAATTTTTTCTTTACAGTTTCATTTTGTAGTGTTACATGAATTGATCAATATATTCTTTCTCTTTTCAAGCCAAGAAGTAATTATATACCAGTAATACAATTATGATCTTAATGTCAATTATTTGTTACTCAAGAGATTATACGGTATAAGAAGATCATGTGCATTATATGGCAAAATGGAATATTATATACATATTCATAAAAGATTTTGATAAATTGGAGAGCACCACAAACAATATTGACAGAGTGGTTGGATATATCGGTCTGGAGACAAATAATGGTATAAATTTCTTTATAATTTTCTGATGGAAAATTCAGGGGTAAGGGTGAGAGCAGTACTTTGATATGGCTGGGTGACTTATCATGTAAGTTTACATTCTTACCTTACACAGACATTGACTGACCAATTTGGGGGTTTGAAACCAATGCTAGATGGCTGTTTGAGGAATAAGGAGAAGTGGCAGGAACTACCGCCTCAGTCGTTACATCTCGGTGCTATATTTTGTTTCTATTTATCGCACTTACCGTAACTGGGATGTTCTCATACACACTGTAGTCGCTCCTTTCCTCAGAATGATTGTGTCTCCATGTTGTGCTCATTTGATGGCCAAAAAAAAAAAAAAATAGTTGCTGTAAATTTTATATTATATGGTTCCTAGGTCAAGGAAAAAACTCACTCTGCACAAATATTCAGGAAATACGATTGTTGTTGTTGTTGTAATTTTGTAGTTTATCTCCTCATGTTGTCCTCGCCTCCAAAACAAGACAGCAGGTTAATAGATGACGACGAGAGAAATCTTCAGAATCGGCAAATTATTTTCTGTGTTGTTGATTTCACTTTATTCTTATTGCAAATGGCAGATGTTTGCCGAGATGAATCAGAGTTTGCGCCCATTGTACGACGGCGTGATGGACAACAAGAAACACTGGCAAGAGTTGGCAGACATTCATGAACGTAAGACAACAGGGAAGATAAATGGTTAGAACCCAGAAATGATTTGCCTTTTGTTGTATTAGTTTATTATGTTGTTTCCATTGTAACAAATTTCACACTGCCTTTGCATTTCCTTGTAAAGTAATCTGTACCTACCTGTTAAGCTTTAATTGTTAACCTTTAGTACTAATTTTAACATGTTTTAATTATTTAATACACAATGACTAATCAAGTGCAATCTTCTAATTTTGATATAAAGCTCTTGGCTTGACTAAATCTATAATATTAATTAACTTCGGTTTGGTTTACTTGAATTGATGAACTTTGGTTGTTCTTGTTTCCATTGTTAATTTTCCCTGTAAAAAAAAGTCTAGTAAATAAACCATTTAGAATGTTTAGACTGATTAGAAAATAACACTGAATTCACATTAAGTATAAGTTTTGATTTAGTCAGTTTTAAATTTTGTAGGTAGATACCTATATGCATAAAGATATAAGTTGTGATGATTTTGAATGAAAATTTTGTACAATAGATTATTTTGTTCAATTTATTTTGAGTGTGTTTGACACTGGGGGATTTTTCTCTTCATTTCTTACATTTGTTTTGCCCATTACTGTTTCTTTTTGTATGAATTTTTTTCTAAGTTTACAATCTTATCAGATATGCAGTACATTTTTAAATCCTCAAACTTTTTTTTGGGAGGACCAGAATTATAAATAATATTATCTCAAAAACTTTAAGTCTTTATATATACATGTCAAATAATGAAATATTGTCCAGCAAAAAATAATCTATATGAAATGTTAATCAGAATTTTCCATGAACTATAATAGTGTTTCACTTAGTTATATTAACACAAACTGGAAACAACCTGTGAAAAGCATCAGTCATAATTAATACAGCTTTATTGTGACTTAAGATGACCTAATAAACCACAATATTTACCCAGATGAGGAATCTGAACCGGTCCAGCGTAATCGCAGCCCCGAACAAAATGGTCTCCCCCAGAAGTCCGATAGCAAAGAACACAAGAGAAAGGTCCTTCATTTGTTTAGTCCAACTAGATTGCCAATTTTAGTTCTCAGTTTATTTCAGAGTAGTTTAGTTAATTTCTTGTATTGTGGTTTATTTTTTGTTTATTTGATTTTTTAATTTGCTCTTTTGATCTCTCCATTATGTTAATTAATGCATAACAGTAATACTTTATATCAGAATGTAAGTTAAGATTTATTGTTAGAATCTTTAGCTATTTCATATTTTTGATTCCAAGACAAAATATTCTTTAAATTTCCAACATGTGTATGCCATGATTTTTTTAAGGAGGGGAGGGGGTAACATTTTTTAAGAGAAAAATTTGAAATTTAAGGAGTTTCATTTCTATCTACATAATGTCACAATGCAATATTGCACTGCTATAGTTTTCTGTAGTCATTGCATGCATTATTTTCTTGATGTGGTTTTGAATTTATTCATACACATTAGTTTTGTATCAGTTTATACACATACATTTTATTTTCATTTTGGAATGTATAAAACGTTAAAAAATATTAATTTCATGAAATATTATTTAATTGATTTTAATATATTTTCTTTCTCTTCTCGCTCTCTCTCTCTCTCTCTCTCTCTCTCTCTCTCTCTCATCTTCTGCTTTGACTGTGTTTTTTTAATGTCATTTATTTTTCTTGTAAGGAACCTGATGTGCAGATTGAAAAGAAAGTGAAAATTGTGGAGCCTAAGAAAACTAAAGTCTGTGTTCTTCTCTGAGGATTTCTGCAGCAGAAAATGGCCACGTCTTGGTGTTCTGCTAATTCACAAGAGACCCGAAGCAACCTAGTATTTGTTTCTTAATTGTAATCAGTGCATTTTATCGTATAAAAGTTTAGTGTTAAGTCAGGTACATGTACATGTAGCACTGACTCCATTTTAGACTATTTTCTATCCTGTGCTGTTCTAAGCAGTAGTGTATATACATGTGTGTATGCAAAACAGTCCATAATTCTCCAGTGATCTTGATATTGTTACAAGTACGTTTACTGTACATTCTCTTGTAAAGAGATGAGGGAACTATTTGTCTCTGCGATATTAATTAGCTGGTAGCTAAAAAACATGTTTTTATGTTTTAGTAGCATAATACTATAAATGTCTTGTTTTCTGTATGTTGTTAAATATTTTTTAAATGGTAGAGAGGGTAGTATTAGATGTACATGAATGTTTTTATAACTGAAACTGTGATATAAGAATTGTAGTTGTGATAACTGTTTTATCTCTCTCTCTCTCTCCTCTCTCTCTCCCTCTCTCTCATTTTGTTGCATTTTTAAATATTTTAAATGATTGTAGTTCTCACTCATTTTATGTGTCCAATTTCAAGATCAGTACAGTGTTGTAGGATAAAACCAACTGTATTTATTAAATAAGTTTAACTACAAAGCTTATATGTATATGATCTTTGATTAGTATGATAGACCCTGTGTGAAACTTTGATTAGTAGGTGAATCATATACATGCACATATATTTGAGGTTCACAATTAAACTGTTCAAGAGTGCATGGAGCTTTAGTATGTGTTAAACAAGTCTTGAAATCCATAGACTATAGTATAGGGTAACGGATGTAACTTATTACTCTGTATCTGAAGAATACGTGTAATTGTATTGTGAAAAAGTTGCATGGCCATTAATTTGGTATTTTTTCAGGTGAAGCAATTCTTGAACTAGTATTGTTGGAAGAAAGAATTTAGTCACATATTTTTGTACATTTTAGTTAACAGTATCAGAATGTTTAAATCCATACATACTTAAGATCATTTATAGAAGTGTGTGGTCATTTGTAATTCAGTATATTGTATTTATTCAAAATCCACCCTTGTATTCTAACTACAAGCATATTTTTACATTCCTGGAACAGAGGTGTCAGTCTATATTTGGATGACATTGAGTTTTGCTTATCATTCTGTTTCAGTTTTTATGGTATTCAAGCCAGATATATTACCCTTGATAACTGATATTATTCTTTCTTTTATATATACTGATAACCAAGTCTATGCTGTTGAGGAGTAGATGATCCGAGTTTATAACACTGTTATTGTCAGAGAGTGTCTTCTGTATGCTTCAATCAGCAGGAAGACTTGGACTGAATATCTGTAAACTAATTTATTTCCAACATTATGAGTTGTTAGTAGTTGTTATCTACATTAAATGGTTGTTGAAATGTCCTATGTGTTTTGTTTTTTTATTCTATACAGAATTCGGTATTATCTACAAAAAAAAAATTAAAATAAATCAAATCTCATTTTAGGGCCAGAAGCTTGCAGGCAATACATATTGAAATCTTTCTTGAGTTGCCTTTCTTTGGAAGCAAAATATTATTTAGTTGAGCCTTTACATCTATTTCAATGGGAAAAATTATTTTCTTTCCATAGGAAAAAAAAGAAAAACTGAGGGAATTTACCAAAAATATGTGTACTGGTACACATTTTTAAATGATGGTTATATTTAAAATAATAGAGGCATTATAGCATAGCTATCTAGTTTTGTCAAAATTTAATCTCTGAAAACTGCCCTAGCTTATACATGTGTTTGGTTAATCACAACAACATTTAAAAAATTGAACACTTTTTACCTGCCAAAACTGTATTTGTTCTTGAGCTTACAAAGCAGTGTATGTATTTGATTGTATTTTTAACACCAAATGCTTGCAACATGCACAAATCTAGAGGGGGCCCTCCCCCTTGGAGATTCAAATTTATTAGATATATTATTATATTCACTCAGTAACATTATAAAAAATAGACCTCAGACACTCCCTCCCCTCTAGCTGCAGGTCTGTAGCTCCCGGTCTGAAAAAAATTCGGATGGACGACTTGGGAGCTACAGTGCCACCCATTGAAAAAATTGTGTATTTCTTGCGCACAAAAACGTGCGCTTGTTTTGGACTGATTAACCTTATTTATACGCAAATTCTGTGAAAACAGTTAGTACCATTAAATTTTTCATGCAATTTACTACTGATGTCGTCTCTTTTCTTGCCTCAGACTTCTCCGGAACACTCTACCGACCTCGGAAAATCAAGTATGTTAAATTTACATCGAGATCGAGAGTCGACATTTTTATACATGTAAACAAATTGCACCTCTTCACTTACGGGGCTCGTGGTGGTGTTTAAAAGACTAGTAAAGAATAAAGAGACGATATCAGTAGTAAATTGCATGAAGAATTTTATGGTACTAATTGTTTTCACAGAATTTGCGTATAAATAAAGTTAATCAGTCCCAAAACTAGCGCACGTTTTTTTTGCGCAATAAATACACAATTTTTTCAATGGGTGGCACTGTAGCTCCCAGGTCGTCCATCCGAATTATTTCAGACCGGGAGCTACAGACCTGCAGCTACCTCCCCTCCGGCAAATAAAAATATCCCTTGGAAACACCCCCCTGGAAAATTTTTCTGGATCCGCGCATGTTGCGACAGAGTACAGTATTAGTATTTAAAATTAGTATTAAAAGTAGTCTTTACATGTATTTGATTCTATTAACACCAAATGCTTGCAATAAAGTACAGTATTAGTATTCAAAGAAGTCGGGCAGGTTTCTCTCGATTCGTGCAAACCTGTTGCTCTTATTGGTAATCAATATGTACATATATTTAAGGAATAAGGAATCATTCTTCGAGTATTATGAGGTGATAATTTTGGTCGGGGCATGATCAAATCCAATAAAGCCCGACGGGCTTTATGATAGATTTAATCACGCCCCGACCAAAATTATCACAGAATCAAAGAATGATTCCTTAGGAATTATCACCTCATAATACTCAAAGAAAGATTCCTTATTCCTAATGTAAAAGGCGTGATCAAATCCAACAAAGCCCGACGGGCTTTATGATAGATTTGATCACGCCCCGATCGAAATTATCACCTAATAATATTCAAAAAATGATTTCTTATTACTTATATTTATATAATTTTGAGCAATTGTACGATTAAATATTTGAATATAAATAAGCAAACCCCGCTTGCGCCCCAATTATACGTCATTTGAATTTATTGGACTGTATAGTACAAAATCGATACGTAGTGTTATCACAGGCAAAGACACTGAAAAAATGTAAATATTTAATCATAGTCATCAATATATGCAATTGTCATTTGAGAGACTTTGGAATGCTTTCGGTTGCACAGTTTGATGAAATAAATATAGCTGTCTATTAGGTAAAATGTACGTGACAGTATGAAAAGCATCCTATTTAATATGTAAAGTATATTCTATATTATTATTATGTTTTATGTAAGGAATAAAAACTATACAATTCTTCAATGAAATGCAATGCCTGCTGTCAATGTAAACGGAAGTGTTCTGTACAAAACGAAGATATCAGGGAACAAAAATCATAGAAAGTGGAGCATTGTTTTTATCGTGTATATTTAATCACTAGTTCTATTTTATGTTTTGTAACTAAATGTAAAAAATCTTGAAAAATCTATAAAGTTATAAATAAAGATCAGACACATGTTATCGTATGAAAACCACATGGTATCATTTGGATACAAAATAATACCCATCAGTCACTGAATAAAAAGTTTTGTTTCCTCAGCAAACCACCTGGCAGTTATCCTGCTTCGTTAATGTATGGAAGGTTATACATCTTTTTACCTGACTGGCATCTTTGATCTATAAGAATCAATTTATCTTTGGGGGGTTTTCTTCAATCTTATCGTTTAAATATATCCAGGGTCGTAGCAGCTATTTTGAGAGTGGCTGGCAACTACTGAAATAATTTTCTAAGAGAACATACCATAAAAAATAAATAAATAAATAAATAAATAAATAAATAAATGAATAAATAAATAAATAAATAGAAAAACACAGTTTACACATAATAAAAAAACAACCAGTCAGCTAGTTTTTCGGGCAGATTTTTCTTAGACCGTTTGTTGACTCTATGCATTACTGATCTGATCTTATGCTTGAAAGTTGTTAGATTTCATAGTATTTAAATCACTATTTATGCTTACTAGACACTGGAAAACGGGGAAGGTTTATGACTTGTATACAGCAACTCTACGAATATTTTGAGTATCAAAGACTGCATGAATGAAAGTACGTTAATGAGAAAAGTCAATATACGATGAACATTCTTCTTTCGAAACACGCATCTTAAGTTAATATGGGCAAATTCTGAGGCGCCGCTTTTAATATTTATTATCATTTAAAGATTTCACCACATATTCGAATAGATAGCTGTATCACTAAGTGATAAGTGATAATCACTTATTGAATTTGAAAAGGTGATGTCATCTATATTGGGCCATTTTCGTATTAATATTATAACTGCAAATTAATGAACATATTCGAACCTATTCAAATAGTTTGATCAATTATTCAAATTGGTAGGATCAGCTATCCAGCTGTGATTTAGTTACTAGTATATCACTTATTTGAATGAATTATATTACTTAGTTTCAAAAATGTCTGATCATGGATATCACTAATTCAAATTGGTGATACATGTACTACCAATTTGAATTAGTGATATCCATTATTCGAATACTTGATATCAACTATTTGAAAAAAAAAACCCAAAACGCCAAATCGTACTTTCATGATTTTTGTCCGACGTTATGGCTGTTAACAAAATTATTTCATTACAGAATTTGAAACAATTCAGTGTTTCTATTGACAAAATTCTGCATGTTTTCCTATCTTTTGAGTCATTAAGCGGTGGTGAATAAAATTGCTAGCGCAGTACATCAACGATAAACCCTATAGTATAGCTGTCTCCTTAACTTTTAGAATATATGACCTAAGTGTATGATTAAGACATGGCATTCTATGCAGCTACCAATTAAGTTCTCGTATCACCAGGCATCCAGCAGTATATGCTCCAATCAAAGTTTGTTTTAGAAATTGAATTAGAACCTTTGCAATTAATCCATCCAGAGATATTTCAAATAAAAAAGGTCTGGTACAAGTCAGTGCAACTTCCTTAAGAGAGCTCGATGGTCGTGGCCATTTTTCGACTGTATTGATCTCTTTTAAAAAAAAAAGAGCTCCATGCATATAAAAATATAGGAAAATACCCAAATTTAAAAGGTAAATTATATGGGTTTTTTTCTTTACTAAATTATAGTTTATCACTTAACAATTCATATCTTAAAATTTTAGGAAGATCTTATGGTTAATTTCTTTACCATCCAGCCTCCTTGACCAGAACTCCTGCCAGATCAGACTTAATAACCAGTTAATCGGGAGAGTTCACTAGTCATCTACGTAAAAGGCAAAACAAAGACAAAACAAACAAAAAGATCAGCGATTTGGGGATTCAGCTCAACGTGTTTGTACAATTTCATTAACTCCTTAATTCCAAGGATTATACCCTTTAGGATATTTTTACATGTAAGATACCTTTTCTTGCTTACAAATTCAAAGACAAAAGGATAATCACACCGAAAATCGACTTCGATCCCTCAAACACGGCACCAAGATAATGGCCTTGTCGAGGCTGGACAGCTGAGACCAATGTTCCCCTCACTCTAGTCACGGCGACACATCTTTTAACGGGTTTTATGATAAATGTCCACATTATGGGATTAAGTAGTAATTCGGGTCCTTACATAGAAGGAAAATTTACCAAATTTGCGACACAGTTCTCCGCAATTTACTGTTAGAACGATAATTCCCAGATTTACGTTTTGGTCCCCATTATCTAGATCGACGTATTTAAGAGTCCAAAAATCCTTGTAATTTCTTTCAATTATATGCATTATGTTCACCGCCGTATTAAAACAGGACTCGGATACGCCATACATTCAATGTCATTTTCTATTCACTATACAACTACACACAATGGTCGACTTCTTCGCATCCTCTCAGTTTTCAAGGATGGCAATAGATAGGGCGTATTATGGAATACCTCGGTTGACATAATTTTAGTTTGAAAGAAGAGAGCACATGTCTTTTATTACGCCACAAACAATTACGGCATTGTAGGATGCACAATTACTAGCTCTTCCTCCTTTTCCCCCCCCCCCCCCTTTGTCAAATTTCCTCGTTGTAGACTCATCCTAGGGATCTGGCTCATTGAGAGCCAGTTGTTGATGTAAATATAAATATACAGTATATAAACCCAGGGATCGTGTTCTCCCGTGATCGGCAGAGTATAAACCGTCTAACCGTGTCCAAGTTTACAATGTCTTTAAATGATCTCAATCTGTGGGCATATTCAATAAGCCGTAATCATGTTTTGACCTAGAGAGCAGTCATCATAGTGAATTACTTCTGCATTCATTCATGTTTGGAGGCAATTCAGAAAGGTAAGGAAACGTTACTTCATGAATTTTATAAATATACCGGTATATATTTGAAAAAAAATTTAAAGTAAGGTTAATGTTGTAATTTCTGTCCGAAGATGCAAAATATACTTTGTTGTTTTTGTGACCAGGTGGTTTATTGAGTGAACGATGATAACTTCAAAATGTTGTCAGTTCTAATTCTGTAAAGAAAGACAACATGTAAAACCAGTCAAAATTCATAGAATCTAGCATGATATGACACCCATTCCATATGGCCATATGGATAGAATTATATCGATGTGTCATATATATGAAATTTGATTACAAAATACAGAATTACTTGTATACCATTTTATGTCTTCTTTTTGAATACAAATGAGATGAAGTACATAACAAAGTAAATTCTTCAATTTTCATGCATATTCACTCTTTTGTAAAAATCGTCGCTGATTATCTATCACCAGCTGGTAGCGATCGCGCTGATCAGCCAATGTTTAAAGGACCCAGAGGGATTATCGCCTTCAAAGTGGGCAAGGGACATGTTTTCAACACACCGAATACTAATGATAATATTTACAGTACAGTGTAAGGTTTTTAATTGATATTTGGATACTTGAGAAATTTACACTGTTTTTGGGGGGTTTTTTTGGTTATCTCTGCTCAATTTGTGGACAGGCACGAGTATGTTGAAATCTTGTCTGATCAATGCTTTTTTTTTTCATATAAAAGCCAGAGGGAATTTAGCTGAGACTCTGGCTCTTCAATTAATCCTATACAGCCATTTTCCCTTTTATGATTTTGTTTGAGAAATTAGATAGCTTTAAGTTTTATAAAAACAGTTACTTTTGTAACAATTTATCTTATAAGATCTTTTTAGATTACCCTTTTGAAGAAGGACTGTTTGGAAAGGGAGTGTTAATACAAAGTCATATTTAATAGTATTTGATTGTTCTGCATGAATAGGGGCTCTTTTCTGCATTAAAATTGTCGTGTTTTTTAAATAATAGATTCCAAACATCGTCCTTCTTCTTAGAGCAGTATATCAGCAAGATTTAAGTTGTTTTACCTATTAGTGGCATTTAATTAATCAAAAGATAAGCATTGTTAACAAAACAGAAAAATGATGTGGATGAAACTGCGTATAGTTTTATACTCTTATAAATAACATTAAAAGAATTGTGCAGTTTGCTGTTACAAATTCAAACAGCGCCCCTCCCCCTCTTTGAAAAATTTGTGATAATTTATTCTATTTATTGCCTCTGGAATATACAGTATGTATAAATCAAATGTATAATTATGTAGATTACTGTTTCAGAAATCGATTGCCAATTACTGCGGCAATATCAATAAAAATCTGTGTACAGACGTTTTTCTGTAAACAATTTTCATTCCAATTTCATAATTGATTTGATCATGCAGCTATAAAACGAAAACTTCCGAATTTTACAGACTTTTAACGAGCTGTATTGTATAGCATTGTTTATGTGCAAGTTCCTTATGGTTCTTCTCAATGCACCACTTCAACACACATGGAAACTTTACATTGTGACGTCCTTAGCAAATACGAGGAATGTTGTGAGCACGATGCGATCTTAATTAACTGAGTAAGTACACAACACCATATCATCAGAAAATGATATAATATAATGAAAAAAAGTTCCTTGTTTTCTGAATGATAGTTTTGTTTGTATTTTATCTGATAGGCGTAACGTGAAAGGATGAATAGTTCAATTTTCATAAATTAGTTTGAGTAGTTTATTCTAGGTAAACACTGTTGTTCACTTAATAAGGCTGAATGCTCAACCTATCAAACCTACCTTTCAATTTTAGATATCAGCAGGCATGTTCACGAAACTTTCCTAAGATATGACCTAAGTGTGTTCCTAAGATATGACTTAGGAAAAAAGTTAGGATCATCCTAAGATCAACTTAGGACACGTCTTAAGATGTAGCTCGACGGTAACTTAGGAACATGGAACATCTTAAGTTAGGATATCCTAACCTACTAAGTCATTCTTATTTTTCACATCAATTCATACAGATAGAACTTGAGAGACTTGTGCAGGGATAAATCATTATCAAACATTTTGCCAGAGAAAATTATTCGTGTCGGTACACGATAGGCATTAAACCAATAATATGTATACATTTTTAAAAATATATATTTATTTATAATAAATATATATCAGTGACCAATAAGCAAATAATTATTTAAACAACACAAATGCATACTGAGTGTAAATTAACATTTGATATTCTTGTCATTCAAGTAATACATGAGCACGCGCTTTTCATAGAATTTAACTTTAAATGTTCAAACACATTCAATTTCCCTTTAGTCTGCAATATATAGAATATACGTACATGTTAAATAAGAAATAAGTTGTAATTTATCTCTAAAATACATAAATACAATTTATTCAACATTGAACATTTTTTAAAGATTATTTTTCAGAATGAAGTGATAAAAATTGAGAAGGGCCACTTATTGCGTATATATGAACCAATGTAGATTTACATGTACTCTCTAGCAAAGGACATTTGAATAATTTTTTGGCCAATACTAGTAATCAAAACAATGAAAGTTACTTACTTAGTGTAGATATTAAAAACAAGTGAATAATTTTCTTTCACCAAACAGAGACAGTATTTGCGAAAAAACCCCATAAATCTGTTTAATTTGTCAGCTCCCAACCAGGCATGTAGCAACGGAGAAGGACGGGGGGGGGGGGGGGGGGGGGGG
>WFKH01010211.1:21253565-21286124 GCA_016163765.1 Magallana hongkongensis
TGAATGAGATTCCGTATCATATCTTTGGTCTTTTTGATATCCATATTTTTGTTGACAACCTGAGTGACAAACGTTTGATCTCGCTTGAACTTCTCTCGGTGCCAAGCGTTCTGGCTTAGTCTCAGATTTCCCCCCAATTCTTTATTTCTTTTGGGTTCGTTCGACGGCGTGGACAATACATGATTGATACAACTGCAGAGTGGCAGGAATCTTGACACAGAAGAATGTGCTAATTATTCCATATTATAACAATAAACTGCATAATGAAAACCACGTAAGCCGCCAAGAACGATCACTCGTGATCTCACCCTCGTAATTAGTATTTAGAAGGAAGCATTTTTAAACCTTAAATTCTTAAATGTAATCGATTGTCTCGCATTTGGTAAATGTATGATCAGAAATTTAATAATTCCAGACCAAATGTTTTTACGTTTTCGGATCTGTTGGCATATCCAGATGATATGTCACTAGTAAGCAAAAAACTGTGTGTTTAATAATTCATGTCACAGATGTTTCAACTTGTCTGTCCTCCATGATTTCAATCTAATCTTCTCTTTTCATTCTTTGAATGAATGTATTTATAACTCTAGTTAGAATATTTGCGATGTATGGTGTTTTATTGCACTCTTGTGTCATATATTTACATGGATGACCTTGAACTTAATCAATTTTTATGTCGATTTTAGAAAATCGACTTAATTCCTACTTAATAAATAGATATGTCTAACTTAAACTTTAAGACCAAACATTCTTTTATTACCGTAGCTTTTATTGTATTTTGGTTATAAGACTTTTTTTTTACCTACGTTAACATTTTTATTAAAATTCTATTGCACTCATAGTTAATCAGTATCTTCATTCTATCAGTCATTGCTCAAAGTATGAAGGTTCATTATGTTTGGAAATTCATTTTACCGTAAATAGTATCTTTCAGAACTAACATGACTAATGAACTTTAAAATAACAAACCAACGAGGCATTCACTGATGCAGGTGGCTCAGTAATGGCATTCTGAAATGATCTTCCATGTTAGCTCTCCATAGCTGAACATTGAAACAATGCATATATTCCAAGGCTATTAGACTATTGCTTCGAAATTAAGACTCTTCAAATAATTGACATTGCCGCATTTTTACCTTGGAATGTCATTTTTTCTCGAGTTAAGCTTATTGACTACATCCATTGTCTATTGTTTTCTGGTAGCATCTTCATGTAAATCGCTTGTATACCTGTTTTCATGGAACTGGAAAGTGGTTGGTATTTATTATAAGATTGTTTTGATAACCACGTGACCTTAACAGGTGTAAGTCTGAAGATCGATCTTCTGCTTGTGTGCTATGTCTTTCGCTTGCTCTTCTTCGCAATATGTCATGACTTAGTGGTGTAAAATGCCAAGCCCCTAGAACCTGTATCATTCAAAACAACTTTCTTTCATGTTTTTTATAAACTTTTCAAGTGCTATACCATGCAGCCACAAGGCCTGTTTACATCTTTGTCTTTTATGATCAAAAGGACGCGCCTCCGATTCATTATTTTATTTGATTGACAAACCTACGCGAGATATCATAATTGTAATACGCAACATCAAACAAAGCCAGGGAAAACGGTCCACTTAAGTCAGCGTGCAGTTAAATGCATCTGAAGTGCTTCTTTACGCAATCGCAGAATATTGCTCGTCGAGATTAGACGATTATGTCTTGGAGATTAAAATTAAAAAAAAAGAAATAAAAGAGACCAATATTGACAAAGAAGAAGAGAAATCTGTTTCAGTATTAATATTCCTATTTGTCATTTCTTACTTTTTTTTCTTTCAAAAAGTTTGCTTCTAACAATTATGTAATATTGCAATACGAATTTGTTTAATCAATGTATTCCCTTTGCCACATTGCATATAAAAACGACTTAGCACCGCGAACTCTAGATTTCATCGCTTAATCATTTTATGTACGACAAATTACATCATCTATTAAGTGAAATAAATTTGATGATATCGGATGTTATGACATACCCAGCGCTGACCTTTCACGAAAAAATGTAATAATCAAGAAAAAAGCGAACTGTATATTTTTTTGTAATGCCAGTAGTATCAAACATCTGTATTTCATCTTTTTTCACGGAGCACGAGAAACATTTTCAGTTTTTGTGTTAGTGGTTCATTAAATAAAAAGTAAGCGAAGGAACACACACTTCATGGAATTGATCAATTAAGTTTTGTGCTATCTAGCAATAGGCTAATCATGTAACACCACAACCCAACATAATACACAACAGATGCCCCGAAAGAGGAAAAAGAAATGTAACTGGGTGCGCAATCAGAAATTGTACATTGTTAATAGCTTTAGAAGTGTACTCTCTCTCTCTCTCTCTCTCTCTCTCTCTCTCTCTCTCTCTCTCTCTCTGAGTCTGAGATAAGAAATATCAATAATAGATATGACTAAATGGTGCATAACGCTGAATCGCACGTTATCCATAGAGATTGGACATGTTGAAGTTGGGGCGTTTCTCTTTTCATCAGGTTCTATAATGCAAAGAATTAGAACAACACTCTTGTTTTACCTTCATTTTTTAACAAAAAGCTTTAAACAAAGATTTCCTGTTCTCTCTGGATAACTTGCTTATGACGTGTTTATAAATCTGTTTTGCTGAAGCAACCGTGTATATCTTAATTTCAAATTGCCTGAAAAATCGTAACGGAAATATTCTAAATCATTCTTGTAGATAAAAAGATAAAAATACCAATCTGAAGCAATTCAACATATTCTGAAGAAATTATCTTTATGCAAAGATACTTAATAGACTTCGTGAAATGTTTATTTAATGGTTACTACAAAGGGTAAACAAATATCATTTAATCAAGAGTAAATTAAACCATTATTAATAGATATATTATCCACTACAATCTCTGAAACACAGTTGGTAAATATATCTTAATGTACAATAAAAGAATTTTAAAATAAATATGTAAGAACTAATGAAAAGTGTCTTCGACAAGATGGGAGTCTTTTTTTCTTTTTGTTAAATACATGTAGTTAGTTTTATTTTGCAATGCCATGTAATTAGTTCCAATGTAGTACCAAGCACCACTCCTCGAAGGAATAATCAAAACTATCTTAAAAATGAAAAAAAAGACACAACAACAAAGAAACGGCAAAGAAATGCAAACTTCCAATGAAACATTGATATTTTCCACAGTCTTGTCAACCAAGCAATTGCCTCAGTTCACGTCGACAAATTGTTCTGATGGATGATGGGTTGTTGTACGAAACTGCGGCTAAGGACACCTTGATGGTGACAGGGCATCATTTCGTGTCTGAGAACCGACTACTTGGCACGTTTTCAATTCGCCTTAAAAATCACTAATGATCATACTGACGGAAGATGTCTTCTTAATTTGAAAATCTCCGGAAGCAAAATTCAAAAAAAGAAAAAGGAACCGTGGAATCGAAACAACGGATTTCTTTGATTCGTTATACAGTTCTTGGTTTCTTTGCAACCTTTTGTTTTTTCTGAGGCTTTGATTTGGTCTTGCTGCAAATCCGATGCAGGCAATAAACTAATTACAATCGCATTTTGCATGCAATTTTGGATTTCCCAAGGTTACGACTATGAAATTTCAATCCGGTAACAATTTTTAAAGCATAAATTCAGCGTAAAGCACTGCTATATTTGTGCTTTCTAATCATCGGAGGAGTAGGAATTCAAGGGCAACATTTAACTAGATGCTTAAAATAATCAAACCCTTCTTCAGCCTTAATGAAAATTATTCTAAGTGTAGCCTTGAAATAGTAGAGTACCATTCCATTATATTAATCTGTTCCTAATCATGCTTCAACATAATCGCAGGGTTGATAAGGATATTTTTTTTAATCTATATCAAAATTATAATAGAATAGTGACCTTAACCAGAATATCAGTCTTGATTTTTCATTTATTTTTTTTATGAGATAAGCACCACTGATATAAAAATGAACAAAGAACAACGGAATCGTTCGTAAACGATTGAAGCAAGCTCTGCGTGATTTGTAACTGTAAAACACACAATACCGGACAAGCTACAAATGTAGTGGAACAAGACAGGAGCACTCTAGCGCCACCAGTCGAAGTAATTAGTATGTACTAATTACACACAGCAGTGCTGCTGATTGCTTGATTAGCTTGGTCAAGGGGGATCGCGTGAGGTATTTTGTCAACATGGCGATCACACAGAACAATGCGATCCTCATACTCTGTAATCGAGTAAGCTTGAAGCTGGGTGACGACATTTAGGCGCTTTGCACGACACAGAATTCTGTCTGGAATACTGGGGAAAGATTGCTACGTACAGCAAACGAACAAATAATTATTATAGACGTTTAAACAACCAAAGTACTGGTAACCCAAGAGAGGGTAAAAGATAGAGACTCGCAGACACTAAGGTCGATGTTTCATAAATACTCATAGGGTGAATTTGTACGACAGTTTTCTTCATCGTTCTGATAATACGACACTCATCAGCTTAAAAAGCAATAAAATTGCACTGATTTTGTGTGTGGTATAGGTTATTTTTTGCAGTTTAAAGAGGGGGGGGGGGGTGCACATACATGTAGAAGAGTGTTGAATCACGTCCTACACAGTTAAATCATACTAAAAGCTTGAACAAACTAATTCGAGGTTTGTCAATATTTTCTTCATAATACCATATTATTACAAAGTCGAACTGATTTAATGTTGTTTTTTTTCTTTTGCTACCGTTTCGATTTTTTTTGGTATGAACAAAATGCAACATGTTCGCGGCCATGAAAACCTTGATAATCTTATAAAAATTATTCATATACGTAAGACTGAAAGAATCAATGTATAATTATACGCGACTTGCAATTAAAATAAAAAAAAATCAATATCTGGCCATAAATGTTGCACCGTGATTAATGAATCTTTTTCAAGTTTGCATATAGTGTTCCTAGTAATATGCAATTAATTAAAGAGATTCTTGATGACATAATACAGCTGTAGATATGAATGACGTCATATGTAAGTTCGCTGACCGTTTCTCTTGATTATCTGCTAAAGAGCCACCTACAGGTAGATTCTGAGTTAATTAGCTCCGAATGGTCAGTCTAGACTAATGCAGGTGCGTCCTGTAAATGACCAACGGTTTCTGATTCCGATCAGAAATGATTTATTGCCGCAAAGTTTGTTTGGTATAAGAAGAAAGAGAGGGAAGGTGGTTGCTTGATTGGTTTAAACCATATTGCTTCCTGGAAAAAAAACCCACAAACACACTAAGTGATCTGATAACTTTGATACACTTGCAATGGCGCTACTATATTTCATTTTTCTATTTATTTACATGGCCATAGTGATATGGAACCGTTTATCCGTAAACATTGAAACATTTGGTGTTGATTTGGGACAGAGATCATACAATTTCTGAGAATACTAAGAAGAGTAGTTGGATATTTCTTCTATAATAATGTGTATCTTGAACTGTAGCGTCTAAAACATTGAAAAATTGCTGTATGTTGTGCTTTGATATTCAGAAATATATACACAACATAACAGTTTCAGATAATTCTGAATTTTTCACTTCAAAATTTGTTCTATTATAAGCCCGAAGCTTAGTAACCAAGTGTTTCCTCTTCTCTTTATAAACAAAATTACTCGTGGGTTTCGAGAAGAAATAATCATATTTGTTTGTAAATACATTAAGATCATTACGATATGAGGACAAATTGCTGTCCGCTAATGATGTACATACTCAGAAATAGCCTGTATCTGCTATTCAGTTAGAGAGAGCCTGCAACAAATGCTTCCATCCTCTTAGAACTTTTCTTGGTCAATGCTCCAGTATTCCGTAACTCGAGTCTCGTCCTCAGATGCGCTTCTCGCTTCTCCCCTCTTATCTGTTGCATTAGTTCAATTGATTGAAGATAGAGAGAAAGTCGGGCTCTTGTGCTCCTTTCCAAACCCTCGTTCAGCTTTTGGACTTCGAGAGTTTTTTTATTCTCGAAAAGTGTTTGTGTTTTTGTGTTAATAGCTGTAACGCTAGATGGAAATGGAGTAAATAGGTGGTTTTTTGTTATATTCTTAGGTAGACGGAATAACTCTGGAATCAGGATCCGAAGACAGCGTACACCAAATAACAGTAAGTCTTCTAAGTTTAAATAACTTTTATTTTAAATTGATATCTTGTCTTTATCAATTCCAAAATAATATCGTTCGATTCGACACTGTAATCTCTTTAGATTTTTCTTTTTGAACTAATTTTTTTTTTTCAACTTTTTCATATTTTTAACTCAATCAGTGAAAACTCTAATACAAAGATATTAACTTTTGTACATTCTAAGCACATTCATTTTTTTTTTTCGTTTCCTGTCTTTCAACACTTAACAATTTTTTACCTAAGAAGTACGAGTGCGAAACATATTAACTGTATTTTATGTTTTATTACAAACTTCTGATCTGTTATCAACTGCATATGAGCTGCTTTTGCAGCAAGGTATTTAATTAATGGTGTATTTTAACATATTTGATACTCAGGTAGTTTGTTTTGCATTGACGGTGTTTTCGGAAAGTCTGTACTGATATTCCATAACTTTAACTTTAAAACCAGTGATTTTTGCACGTAGTTTCTTTAAGATTTTAAATGACAACGGACGAGAAAAAACGAGTGATAGGATGTAAGCTGTAGCTCCATCCGATGAAGATGATTAATATCTGTTTCAACAGGAAGTTTGTTAACCGCATCGTAATGTTTACTTCCTGTAATTATGAAATGAATGCTACACTACGAAGTGGAATTATTCAACGCAGCATGCAATAGCCTGCGAAAGAAATTGCCGTGATAGAAATCCCTGTATATCTACAGGTAGTGTTGGTTGAGATTTACCTGTTCGCAGCGATAAGTTTTCTGCCTTCAACAAGAACTCTGGACACTGATTGAAAATTATTTTTTGGTTTAGATTAAAATATATATCCATATAATGAAAAGGTAATGAAATTCAAAATAGTGTGCTAAAAGTATGCAAATTCAATAATACATTATAGTGTGACCAATTTCAAACGTAAAAACTAATGATTGAATACAGTTCGTGATGAAAGCAAAAATAAAACAAGAGAGATAAGAAAAAGTATAATAGCATTTGCAATTCGTGTTGTAAACATGTTATAACTCAATCATGATAAAGCATTTCTGTAGGAATTGTTGACAACAATTCGATAATTTTACCTCACACATCAGATAATAACTGTCCAAAATTAATAACATACCGGTATATTTGCACTCTATCAATCGCAAAGGCAAAAAGAAAACTATGAACAATAAATGTTTTCTAGGATTTGTAAGAATATAACTTGACATTGAAGAGGGTATGTTAATCACTATATTGTGAAGTTATTTTTTTTTGTCGATTTAATAAGTTATATATTATAAACTTATAAATCCCCCCCCTACGAAATCGTGATGTCAAACGACGGGCCGCAATAGAACAAAGCGTCAATTATTCATCTGTAAGTCATGAGTTCGAAACCCGTTGGGGTTTTCACAACTTTTACAGTTCTAAGAATTCTTAATTAGAAAATACATTTTATGGTTTAAATTTGACGAATTTATAAATGTGATTTCTGATGCACTTTCATCCACATTAATGTCTGCAAAGAGTCCCATACCACCTTAAATTAAACATTTGAAATATTGGGGAAGTAAACATTTTACACGTAGGTTATCTGAACTAATGCGATCTATATTTGCCTGTACTATTCAGACTGTCTGATATTAGCCTATGCAATTTTACGACTGGGCGGCTTTTATGTGGGTAGTAAACCTTTCTTATTACGGTAGAGTGCGAAGCAGTGGATGCAGAACCAACAGATAGTGCAAATTCCGGGCCTGCGTAAACATTAACCCCTTTATCAGAGAATTTGTGTTCTGAACCAAAAACATTTTTTCAGAACTTTCAAAAAATTAAAAATGCAATCAATTTTTTTTTTTTAATTCACACAAAGTTTTTAACTTTAAATTAATCTTAGTTTCTCACACTGAAAGATATCATACAGTCAATTTTTTACAATAACCAATCAAAATTGATTTAATTTTTATTCTACAATATGCACTTTTACAGAACTTAAAAGTCATGTATGGAATATGAAAAAAGAAACTTACCGAAAAGAGATGGTCGTGTAAAGGGTCTTGTAAAAATATGGGATGCATACAGTTTTGCTATATCCTGAAAATTCAAATGTTTTGGAAAATCTTATAAGCAAGATTTCAAATGAACAAAAAATAAATTAGTTAAGTTGTTTTGGTTGAGTGGTACATTAAAAACTTAAGATGAAGTAACATTTTTCTTGTTAAATGGCCAGCGTTTTAAAAAGATTTTAAGTGCAAACATTTTCTGAATCTTTCAAATCAAACAAACTCTTTTAAGAATAACAATCAAGATAAACATTGGCATTGTGTACATTTATAATAAGCATAGAAACTTTATGCATCACGTCAAGACTCTCTTACAGCAAATTTAACCATCATACCTGGTGGTCCAAAAGTTTGTTTGTTATTTGAGTCCCATAGAGAATTCTTAGAAAACTTTTTACTCGCGTGAATATCAGAACGTCACCGGTGCGTTTTGACGCTTTCGAATTTTTCCTCTCTTTTTAAATATTTTTTTTTACTTTTAAGAATTCTTTCTTCTTTTCTTCTTCCTTTTTCTTGTAACCTTCAGGACCATTAGAAAAAAGGTACATTATAACCATTGGACGTTGGCTGCTTTATACAGAGAATTTGTGACTTAAAAACAAATTTATGAATGCTTATTTTTCATCAGGTACGTAATGTTACAAAGAACTGTGAAATATACTTTAGAGGTCAGAATACTTTGTTATGAATTTTGAACACCCCAAAAATTCTTAACACAAGACCATACAAAAATTTTGACTTGGTACGCCTCGGTTGTAAGTTTATTTGTGAATCGCAGTCTAGACTACGAAGCCTTAAATCTACTAGTAGGATGATCTCACTTTCTATCTTAGACTCTTTTTTATCAAAATAACACAGATTACATAGAAAATAGTGAAATTGAAAATAAAAGCAATCCAATCTCGTCGAAGTAACATTTAAATGGTTGAGCCAAGTAATACTAGTAACATTTTGAAAAAGTTAAGTTCAAATTGAATCGATTATGAGCACATGAAGTTTTAGTTGACAACAAAATAATAAAAAAAAAACATCGTACGTGCGTTTCAAAGTTTGTTTTATTGTAAGAAAATAAAACTTGAAATTGTCAAGGATGTAAAAAAAATCTGACTTCTGTTCGACACGTCATATTTGTCCATGGGTCTGGGTTTTTATGGTTCTAGTCGAAGGACCAAAATACAAACCCTCTTTTTTTATACCTCCAAGAAATAACGTTTAATTTATTAATATTATATATTAAATATTATTTTATAGCATGGCAAAATTAGCCGCGTAACCATTAAATCTCAAAAATCAATTAAATGCAGCAATGAGAAGGACTGTCTTTCAAAGTAACTTTTTCTGAGATATTTTGATTTTACAAAATCATTGAAAAATATTCAATATAATTATCAAAATACTGCATAATTTTATTGCGAGAATTAGAATAGTCAAACCACCTTGTTATGGAATATGAAACAAGTATAATTACCCGAGATTGATTTAAGTAGAAAAAGAATTAGAGCGTAGATTGGTCCGGATTATGCATGCTATCACCTCCACAGCTTTATCGAAATTACTTTTATTGCGGGTCTCTGCGGCCTTATTTGATATTGAAAAGATATTTGTTTTCCATTTCGCTGACTTAATAGCATTAAGCATTTCCTCCACTCCAAGACAAATCTCAGGAGAAAAGAGTTGAAAGAAGACAAAAGAGCAAATGGGTTTTCTTTTAATAGAGAGAGACGTAGCTTGTGTGTGTTCGATGGGATTGGTTGTGGCACTTTCTTTAAATATTTTTTCGTGTTCACGAAATTATCGTGAACAACCTTAAAACTTAATTTCAAATATAAAGATTTAAAGAAAAACTGGGAATTAAAAAAATCAGAATGGTATTGTGACAAGAAACTAGTAAGACAGGATTCATCTGATGAAAATTTTTCTTGTATATACATGTAATACAACCAAAAATGAAAAGGATGAATCGATGAGTTGATGACAAACCCTCTCTAAGTTTGAATCTATTTCATCAAGAAAGTTAAATATTCACGCCATGTCTGCCAAATTTTGTTTTATATCAAATTGAAAATGTTTTGAAATGATAATGTTAAGCTTTCAAATAATAATAAAATCAATATTTTGGTACCCTCGGCAGTACAATCATGATCTTAAAGAAACAATTAATAGGAAATTCAATCTAGATAATGTGACTATTTCGTTGGGATGCCTCATAAGTTATTAAACCCTCTGTATTGTTCAAAACCTCCAGCTGTTGATTGATACGCCATATTATCTCCACGCTCCTCGTGCAGAAATTCGCGATTCAATATTCAAATCGGGATAATTAGAAAAAAAATACACGCAATGCATTACAAGTAAAAAAAATTTAAAACACCACATTCATATTTTAGAATATCGTTTCAGTGATGAAAAAAAACCCACCTTGTATATGAAATTAAGGGGATATCACTTTCATAAAAATATGCCTGAAATTATCTGACCCAAGGGGTTTGATGAATGTCCATGCGACCCCTGGGAGTCATTGTCCTGTCATCCCTCGTGCGGCCACCCGCCCCCAACACATCATCTTTCATACCCAATTACCTGCCATGCTCATCTTACCCGCAGTTACCTGAGCTACCTGAGTATTATACCTACATATTAACGATCAACACTCTCTGTTTCTTTTCATTAAAAATGGACGAGTGAGAAATATGTCTAGCTAGCTAGGGATTCACTCTTAATTGTTGATATGTATTGCCAAGGGTAAGTAATAAACATGATTTACTGGTCAAAGTTTTAAAATACATGTAGGTAATAAATTTACATATACTGCTGAAATGTAGCGTTGAAGTTATAAACTCGAAGATTGCTCGATTTGATTTTAAATAGAAGGTATAAACAAAATGTTAATTTTTTCTACGTGATAAATATATTTAGACATGGTGTTTACTAGTAAAGAAAATATAATGTTAATTTCTCTCTCTCTCTCTCTCTCTCTCTCTCTCTCTCTCTCTCTCTTTCTCTCTCTCTCTCTCTCTCTGACTTTCTTTTATCTCTATCTAATCAATTCACCATCAAAGTCTGAATAATTAATTTAAAAAGTTCGTTAAGTTTTACTGCCATTGGTATGACATATCACAACATGTTAACGAAGGTGGCATATATTGAAAGTAGACTTTGTGGTATTGATGGTTTTTGGTTGTATTGATACTTTCGAAAACCGTAAGAATCGGACTCTTCCTTTGAGACATTGGCTGTTGGTAACTAAGCTGTTGTTGTTTGATTTTTTTCCTATATAAGAAGTTCATTCAGAATCCACATAGAGACTGTATATTGAGCAAAAGCCTTGCAATGTCTGATTTGGTTACGCTGTAATTACCATTGGAAATGAAGCATACGATGCTAGAATGTCTTCACCGTGACTGGGGGATTGCTCTAAGTGAACTATGTTAATTTGATTTATACTCGATATGTGTTGTATAGAAAATATTGGAAACTTATTGAAGATTTGCATTTTTTATCTATAGCATTTTAGCAAAAAGCTGGTTGGGATTTTCGTAAATATCTTTCAGAATATTCAACATGAGGGGAGATTTAATCAGACTAAACCAAGATGATGAAGTAATTCAAAATCACTTTTGAAAAAAAAATTCCTCCCTTTGATAATGATGCAGATGAACAATTTGAACACATTGAAGCTATGCGCTATAGAAACAAATCACAAATGATTGAAAACAAAATTGTAACAAATGACTGAATACAAAATACATGTATATGCACTTGCTATGTCTCTTTAGTTGAGATTTTTCTAAAGATAATCTTAACTGGTTTTTTACACTTTTAAAATTGTTTTTGAATTAAAGCATTACAGCGTATGTTTAAGATCAATTGTTTCTTACGAGATCTAGGACATGTATAGACGACAAAGCGTATACTAGTAAATTGTATTATCACGTGTAAATTTTGCCCGCTTGATGTACATATATCGCGTTTTCAAAATTTCAAGGCAAACTATCTTTCATGTAAGACGCATGCTACTGTAAGCCATATTACAAAGGTTTGAGCAAAATACTGCCTGTTCTTACAAATTAGTGAAATATTAAGGACATATACTACATATGCATATACATGCGTTTTCAACAATTAGAAATTTGGAAGTGCCTTCATAAGTTTTGCCCAAATAGGAATCGTACCACAGTTCACTCTCATTTGAGATAGAAACTACTGCTCTTTCAAGAGTCTTGGTATTTTCTGTGTGACAATATGAATGATGATAAGTCGCCGTGTCCTGTAGACTGATAACTTTCGTCATGCGCATCAGTGTTAAATGGGATGGAGATCTACGATGCAACAAGCTTCCTTAATTCTGTATGTTGTATTAAACATGCATTTTTACTGTCTCAGAAACAAGACTAAAAAATTCTATAGTGATTAATTAGGAGAAAGAAGAATTTATTCGTATGAATTATTCTCCATATTGAGCGATTGGTCGAGGACCACGGATGTTCCATTCATTCTATTGACGAACTGTTTGCATTGACGGAAAGCGAATTGAACTTCAGTGAATGCAGATAGAGCCTTAATGAAAGCTTTCCATCGCGGACTCGGTGGTTCATGTGAACCGCGGATTTCGAGGGATTAACGCTTTCTGAAGATCAGGAAAAACAAAATTCTTATCGACAGTTCTGAATGAATTACAACTTCTGTGGCTCTGCATTGTGTCAGCCTGATCGGCGTTGTCCCGGATACAGAGAGCGAGTTACATTCGAATATTAGAATACCCCATTTCGTCGCCATTATACCGTTATAAGAATATATTTTTTTTGAAAAATGACAAGACAGATTCAATCACAATTTTTTTAAAGTAGTTTGTCAGAGACTTTGATTTTTTTTCCTTACAAAAAATCTGTGCTATAATGTGCAATATAGGATTATCTAAAGAATCCTGTTTTCACTTAAATAGGAAGCATTCAAAGAAAGAAAATATATTTTATCTATTGTATAAATTAATTTTTACTTCTCTCGAATGATATATAATTTTCATTCTTTTTATTTATCATTAATTCGGGAATTTCCGACCATGTCTTTCTTTTGAAATCTTTTTGACCTAATTATTTCTCTCACACCCTCCACCCCGGTATATTCCCCGTAGACATGAACCCATATTACTTATCAGCTTAGGGAGGAATATATTTCTAACATTACATTTTTTTATACCAAACCTCGTTTCGCATTTAGCCAAGGCTAATGTTGCAAAGTGGATTTAGGGATCAAGCCAATCACATTTTGCTTATAATTTAGCACTTTATTGTAAGCAAAGGTCTAAACGAGCAAGAAATTCATTTATAGAACTGGTTCAGGTCGAAATGCAACCATAATTTTGAGGCTTATCGATTTCACTTATCTAAAATGATGAAGAAAAAGCCTTACAGGCATCCATTGTCTTAGATTAGCAATTATGTTAAAATCACCAACTTTCGAACGCGACACCAATTCACTAATCTAAAATGATGAAGAAAAGACATTGCAAACTTCCATTGTTTTAGATTAGTAATTATTTAAATATATCACCAACTTTCGAATGCCACATTAAGTTTTGCTAATGACATTAACTGTACAAATCTTACCCACTGGAAGGAAATAGCACAGGAAAAGACACATTTCGTAAGTGGCACTTATATGTGACGCTAAAAAGCTTGCGTGGTGTTAGTTTTCCGTAGAAATTAATCTTTGCGTAGATATAGTCACTAATTGATAATCTATTAATTTGGTTAACCACTTGACTCAGAGATGGAAATATATTAATAGGCAGTTTCAAGGGTAATAAATGTCTTTTCTTGAGGCCAATTAGTGATCATATGAGAATATAGTTTTATCGCGATTCGTAATAGAGCTATTTTTTTCCTGTAAAACGGGCACTTGCTTATTAATCAATATGCAGTCAATATTTTGCATGGTAAACAAGATAATTAATAACTGGGTATCCGTTCGTTTGGAACTTCCCGGTGTTACATTTACATCCATGAGGGTTATATTATGTGGAGGATTTCCTTACAATGACACTTGTTCAGAAACAGGAACAATTGGTGTAAGAATGAGTTAACGGCGAAACGGGGAAATTTGAAGAGTTCTGTGACATGTTTGCAAAATACGTCGATAATGCGCCGATAATGCGCGCGTGATATTTAATTTGTAATTTTCAAATCAAAAGTATTATCAGATAGTGTAACTATACTATATATCAACATGATTTATCTGTTACTCTTTGACAATGGTACATGTACAACGACAGAAAAAATGAAGATTTAATTTGATTATATATTTTTAGTAATTCTTAAAATTCTATTTGTCAAATCTTTTATATTATTCATACTGCTATCCGATTTTTTTATCTCTTGTAAAAATTTGACGCACGAATCTCCTCTCCTAATATCCATTAGGATAACAAGATGGGACTTTTATGTCAGAAAAGATATAATTTTATGTCAATATAATCTTTCCTCATCAAACCCACCTCTGGTTTCTTTTAATCCACGCCCTTACGTACTTCTAGCAGAGTTCCCGTCAAATACCTCACTGGCATTCACCCATAATGAAACCATCCATATGCCAGTGCTCAAAACATATATAAATATTACATGTTTACGAAATGTTAGATATGTCTGTCTCTGAAACATAAAGACTGGACCACACAATGCGTTCTTGAAGTACTGGTGATCAAACGGTTAAAGTTCTTTTATATTACAACATGAAAGTCACATCCCCGAACATTTATTTCCTCGAAACTTGAATGACTTATCTGACCCGCCTTATTTCAATTAATAGTCTAATCAACAGGAAGGAAGTAGAAAAGCATTTCTGAATATAAAGTACCAGTGTACTACAAGAAAAATCATAGAAAAATGACTAAAGAAGTTAAGTTGTGTAGGAATAATTGCTGTTCTTTGCAGTTTCGTATATTCATATAAAGATGTTTTAACTAAAGACGAATTGTTCAGTGAGAAATCATGGTGTGTTATAAGCCCTATTATTACCGATGCAGGAATAGAAAAATTCATATCTTACAGCTAATGCCTCGCCGTGTGCTAATAACCGTTATCTTTTGATATCGTAATGAGGATTTACCATTTTAATGGTTCCAATACTAGATTCCTACAGATAGGTAGTTTGGGAATTTTCATTTTTGAATGCATGAAAAATTGTGGGTTTTTTTTTTATTTCTAACAGGTTTTTCTGGTATTGGTAATACTGTAATACTGAGTAAAATATGAAATATTAGGGTCAAATCAATGAAATGGCCGCCTTTTCCACTGATTATCCGTCCTGTACAAATATTTCACTCATTCATTGTCGTTTGTAAAAAGGAACTGCGTCTCCATGTTTACTAATCGCACTCCTAGTGTGTCATTATGACATTTCAGGAACCTTGTTCTTTTGCTAATATTTTATGACGTTTTGACCAAAAAAAAAAAAAAATCCCCGAGAAATGTTCATTCATTTTCTCATAAATACAAATACCCGCGTCACTAAAATTTCACAAGACCCGCAAGCTTATTAGCCTACGACATTATTTGATTCGTGACTTCCTCTCTGAGAATTGGCCACAAGACAACGAAATATAAATAAGTGGCAAACTGCGTTACAAAACCGTTTCTCTCGTGGATAATCTAGTGATTAGGACCCTCTTTCATCTTTTTAGATATATGAAGATGGCATATTTCTTCTTTTTTTAAAGACGGTGTATCCTAATTATGTGGTCTGATTTCTATCTCCGGACACGTCTGACTATTTAATCTGCCAATAAACTTGATGTGACAGAATTCTTCTTTATAATTTCAGGATAATTCAGGAGTTGTAATGGTCTGCGACATACAGTATGTGAATTGTCCTCGACGCATCGTAATTCACTTTGCGTGGACTCTCGTACAGTGAATAGCTTCATTACTGGAAACGAGGTCGGCATTTGGAGACGGCCAACATACGAAAACAATACCTGGACTGTGTTTATCCAGAAACTGCAGTTTGAAAATTGGATCACATTTTTCACTAATAACTTTCAATTCAAGATGTCTGAAATCTAATTTTGTATGTATGCTAGTTGCAAGAAATACCAGATACTTAATTAAAAAGCTAGTGAGAGGCATAACAGTTGATTTCGTCCCCCCATGGTACAGGGAGAAGGATATGGGTTCCGACGCTTTGTTTTCACGCTAACGTTATTTATTCTGTGATACCTGTATGAAACTTTTTTTGCCGTGATGTATTTCTAGGCATCGATTCCTTGGAATCTCAGCGTGGGCCCCTTCTCCTGTTCTGCTACAGCTCGCGGGAACCAAAGTTCACAAAACAGATTCATGTCGTATTCAGACACCGAAAAAAGCACGTCATTTCATTTCTTGCTGTTGACAACTATAAACCATGAAAACGTTTCGCATTCCTATGCGATGCTCTCTGACAGTGTGACAACAAATGGCCTGTTTGATAACTTAACGGTGAACGCAACGACGGAGAAAGCAATGAACGAGAGCACGTATCACCCCGGTGAGGCGGCGATTGGCGTTGTTCTGGCAATGTTTTCATTTATCACCGTTGCCGGAAACATTCTAGTCATCGCTGCTGTATCAAAAGAACTATATCTTAGGACGGTCACCAATTACTTCATCGTCTCTCTGGCAGTGGCGGACCTAATGGTCGGGAGTATAGTGATGCCGTTTGCGATTACCATGGAAATGACTGGACAAGTTTGGTTGTTTGGTCCCGAATGGTGTGACATGTGGCATTCGTTTGATGTTTTAGCCAGTACAGCATCCATTCTTAACTTATGTGGTATTTCTCTTGACCGTTATTGGGCTATCACGGACCCTATAAAATACGCTTCTAGAATGACGGCGTGTAGAACGTGGTTATCCATTGCGTTAGTGTGGCTGCTTTCTGCTGGAATTTCGTTTCCTGCCATTGCTTGGTGGAAAGCCGTCACCCCCGATACACCTTCAGCAGAAAATGAATGTATATTTACATCTGATAGTGCCTATTTAATTATTTCATCCCTAGTTTCCTTCTACTGTCCATCTATCATTATGATGTTTGTGTACTGGAGAATATACATGGCCGCAACCGCGCAAATTCGTAGTTTAAAAGTTGGCCAAAAAACGTTAAGGGCAACCAACGGTGCCAGCGGTAACCGTGAAGTGATGACGTTACGGATACACCGTGGAGGCTGTAATAGCGGTACCAACATGTCTCGGCAGTCCTCGGACGAATATGGACAGTCGTTTGAGAAATGTCTGTCTGAGAGTGAGCGTGATTCTCTGGTAGAGAACGGTAAAAGACACTCGGATACCTCAAACCACCGCCCTACTAGGTGCATCACGAAGCGAATACGTCAATTCGCAATCAGCAAAAAACTGACTAAGGTCGCTCGAGAACAGAAGGCCGCCAAAACTCTGGGAATAGTGGTAGGAGTGTTTATATTGTGTTGGGTACCATTTTTTGTGTTCAATATATTGGAAGGAATATGTCATGACAAGTGTTTAACACATAAAGACATTTTGTTCCCGCTCTTTACGTGGTTGGGATACATCAATTCAGGCATGAACCCTATCATTTACGCTTTATCGATGAAAGACTTTCGGCGAGCTTTCGGAAAAATTATATTTTGTTTATGTCCTAAAAACAAATTTCGGTATCATAACACGTACCAATCAAAGAAATGTTCTTCCTCGTCAAGTTTCGTAGTGACAGCTCAAGCCGAACGAAGCTGACTTCTACGTCACCGGAACGAGGCCAATTTACTCATCAGAGTCATCACAATGTTTGCGTCTTCAAATAATATTGTAAAATATGAAAGGTGATCAACTGAAAAATAAAATATATGTGATTTTTTATGCAATGTCTCCTGATTTTAGTTATTTTGAAAACAAAATACTTGTATGAGTGACAGGAATGCGAAAGTGTCTCTGCACAATAGTGTAATTGTCTTTCGTTGTGATGCAGACTACCACCCCCCCCCCCAAAAAAAAAATAATATATACATGTATATATAAATATATATGTATATGTGAAAAACATGAAAATCAAAAATCATCTAACAGAACGATGGGTTAAATTCTACAGAAAGCAATTTTAATTTAGTCGGTATATGTTTACTATATGTTAATAAATTTTTTTTTCAAACAGTTGTCTATACAGCAACATAAATGTATGAGCAAGAGTCACTTTAATATGTATTTCGAAAGATTATTATTTAAAAATATTCGATATTTAACGATTCGGAAAATGTTTGCAGTCAAGAAAGTTTGACATTCGATTATGTGTTGCAAAAATTCTGAAGAGACGAGTACTGTTAAGTAGTTTTGAGATGCTTTACATAAAGGTCAATGCTTGTTTTATGCTTCGATTAATTTACCGTAAAATATGTATTCGTTAGATAGAAGACTTTAGTACGATGCTGTCATCTTAAAGTGCATTGATACGTTAACAAAATGACATATACCTTCTGCACGCGAAATATATTTTGGTTTTTTACGCATAGGTAAACTATTAAATTGCAGTTTTAAGAAAAAACAGTTATGTAAAGACAATGAATAAGACATTTGGGAAACGTTTCATGTGTTTTTAAAAAAATACTTCGAGTTATATAGTTGCAAAACAATAAATCCGTCGATTTGTAAAATTGATATTTTGTGTTTGCCTAGAGAATGTTAAGTAACAAGAACCGAATCCAGACACAAAAAGATCTTGTACAGCTATATTGGTTATACATCTCGTGTCAATTCCAAGAACCACAATTTCCTCCAAAGTACCCTTAATTGTGTATATGACCCTTTTCTGGGGAGACTTAGCGCAGCTGTACAAATAATCAGTGCCATTGTGGAAAGAATAAATCTTCCGCTAATCGATTCAACAAGAGGTGTTTTACCAGTTTGGATTATAGACAGAAACGTATAAACAACCCATTTACCGGTCTGTCAAATGTATCCTAAGTGTGTTCCTCTTGCGTGTCTTATAACCACACTCGACAACGATTCGGTGTACAGACTACGCTTTGGTGCTCACAGGCTATTACAGACTGTACCCCCTTCTCTTTATTACTACTGATATGAATCTTTGTCATTTTCTGACAGATAATGAAATTGGATACATACGTAAACAAAGATATAAAAAAAACATGTAAATCCTCCGGAACAGCCATTAAAAGCAGACTGTTCAGTGGTTATTTTCAATAAAAGCATTCTATTTCGAACCTTTTTTCCTTTTTTCCTGTTTAAATGACAATATGCTTATATCCAACTTAAGGGGTTTGGGGGCAAAAAGTTAGTTGTGTATGTAATTACAGGTCTGATCCAGCTTTCCGATAGCACCTTGTTGAAGGATGCTGGGAAAGATAAGGTGCTTTGAAGGTGAATTTTCACCTCCTCGTCAAATTAATTAAATTACCATTGGCGTTCTAACCTATTACAGTTTTCGAGCATAAAGCAACGGAAGCCGGCTTCCAGCAAGGGGCCACTGTTTGTTGTCAAGAGTTGAGAAGGCTAGACGTCAGATATTTTAATAAGAGTTGGAATTTATAGCATTCAGTGCAATAAGAGAATATAGTACTTGTGATTCAAAGGGGAAACTCCTACCTTTTGCACATTGAATATGCTATATTTATAACCTAAGCATACATTTGTCTCTCTTGATCTTTACCATGAACATTAATTGAAGGCCTTATCATTTTCTTACAAAGAGATATGTCTTTCATGAGTTTTTAATAACATCGAAACCATTGTTGAGGCACTTTCATCAATGACATTATCCGTGCTGTTATACCGTACCTAATTAACGTTTTTATTTAAATAAAATAACCAAAAAAATATGATTTACAACAGGCATTTTTTGAAAAGTAGTCATGAAACAAGACCTGGTCATAAATTTTCATCCTCAGTATTTACATGTGAGTATAAGTGGTTCAGTTTTATTTAAATCGACAGTAACATTGCAGCTTAAATTTATATGCCATATATCATAGCTTCATTTTGGATCATGAAAATATATGCCATATATCATAGCTTCATTTTGGATCATGAAAATATTAATATTTGTTGTTCATGTATGCCCTTCATGTTTACATATTTTAAATTTGTTTTTAAAATTGTTATAAAGAATAAACTAGTAAAATAGTATTCTATTACTTTAATGTTTTACAATGAACCATTTTATTTAGACCTTTAAACCTGCAAAACAGCTGAGAGAAAGCCACTATGACAGAAAATTATTCTTTAAAATTATCTTCATTTATAGGTAAGATTGCAATAATTCATTTCAATTCAGTTTATTGCTAAAGATGTGATTTGTATGGAATTATTCTCAAAACTTTAATTCAATTTCATTATTTAAACAAATATAAACTATGGAAACATTACCATAGGCAAAATAGATAGACAGGACACAAGAGAAAACACCCCAAAAGTCAAGAAAAAGAGTTTTGTCAACATATCGACTTTTCCCTTCCTTCTTTAAAATCACGCATGCGCAAAGGACTGAAAACAATCCAGCAATCCAGTTGCATTGATTTTAAGCCGTCTTTCCATCTTTTCTTCTTGGTTCATATTCTTAGAAGTATAGCAATCACGTGACATAAATATCGATGCCAATACGACCCTGTTTATTAATCTGAGTTTGACGGGAAAAGGGTTAATGTCGAATATGTAAAATCTCCGTAAACAAGGTATTTTTTTCCAGTTTTACACTGTTGGTATTTTCACCAGTACAAAAATACTTTTATCGAACAACCCATTACTCTTTTGAAATTATTTTAGGATGAATTTAATGAAAGTTGGACAAATAATTATTTGCCCGAGGATACATGTGAATTCAAATTATCGTTCTTTGTAAAAACTACCCTGTCGTAAACAATAACATTATTTTATTGTTGTTCTAAAGGTTTTCCTACGTAATTTTAGTGGTGAAGATTAACGTATTCCTTCTATATTGTTAATTGTTTTTATCATATTTTGGTACTGGAGTGTGTTCATACAGTTCATTAAGTATAGTAACAGTTTCAATTTGAATCCCAGTTTACAAGATGAGTATACAATAAAAACAAATGGGATAGTTGTGTTGTTTTATCAGAAAAAAAACTATTTCAAGGGCACAAATTAACTGTCACGGAGAGAAAACTGCCTTCTTTGATAAGATTTGTGTCGAGATTAGATCGAAACCATTTTTTTTCAAATCGATAAAAAGAAGAAGGTGTAACCGATCTTGAAATCGCTGCTCAGATAAACAATAAATTGTGTTCAACATATGTACATGAACCGTGGGGAAAATATGTGGCTTATGAAGTGCAACTATTAAATGAACATTGTTATTCCTATACCGTTTCCGTCTTTTATTTTTAGAGACCCTGAAATCTGATAATCAATTTTGTATACATGTAGTTTAAGAGAGTATTAACTTAATGTTTTCTTCATGGCTCTAGTTAATTAGGATGAGGTTAGTGAAAGTGCGAAACCTGTGATGAGATAACGCTAAATAGTTTTCTTAATGACAAGTGTTCATTTCAGCCTATCAGAGCATATAAACACTCTCTGTTGGTTCTACAGTTTGAAGAGCAACTGATCAATTACCTTAAGCGTTAAACATGTTAAAACAACTGCAAATGCTGCTTCACATTATTTATAAAAACCCCACGCGCCATCATATAGACTGCTGCCAAAACTCACGTGATATGGAAACAAAATTCCAAGACATGCAACTTGGCTAATGTTGATGGATATTGGAATGAATGAGACATGCGCATCTTGGATAGAATTTAGCGATGCCCTGCGTTTTATGACAGACTTGGTTGGTAGACTCATTGCTTTGTAATCGGATAAAGGAAGAGTGTACGGAGTATTATGTCACAATAGACCATTCTTGGTTGATGAGGGGTGATACGTTTATATTTTTATTTTTATTCTGTATTCACAACATTCCTGCTATTTTAAATTCTCTTCAAAATCGTTTGTATGTAAATCAATTTTTTAAGGAAAGATGTTGTTAACCGAGCAGAATTCTACAAGTAACGCCGCTTTATATACTCATTGGGAAAATCTGACACTACATTTCATAACCCATGGAACAATTGTACCCTCGCCGTGTTTCAAAACATTTTTCAACAAATACATTTTCATTAGAAAGAAAAATTGTTCTGAGTAGAAACAGTATTGCATGTATGTAAAAGCTGACCCAGACGCAGCACTAACACTTGAACTGATTATATCTGAATGATAATTGTATCGTTAGTTAATTGTTGGAAAGTACCATAACACGAAAGATGGCTTAACAAATGGTGTCTGACTGTTTCCAAACGCGAATTTTTGTTTTTAAATCATGCTTTCATTTTTAGCCTTTTTTTTTTGTTTCTTGTTTTTTTTGGGGGGGGGGGGGGGGTGGGGGTGGGTTTTTTTGTTTTTTTTTTGTGAAACAACAGATGTGCCGGTAAATGCCTAAAATGTACATGTATTCGCTAAAATTCTGTTCGATTTTTAAAGTTTTGGTACTAGTTCCCTGATGTTTCTTGGCTAGATTATGGCAATTTCTTATTGCGTGTCACCATAACCTTTGTTATTGCTATTGATGAAATGGAGTTCACTCTTTACTTCTATGAATTTCTTGATTAGCATCGTTTGTATGTACGCTAACCCATTAAACACAATCCTGGAGCACGTTTGATATCTTATCTACCACTCCAGCACGTGTTTCATATGTGTTCTGAAATTAGCACTAGGTCATTTTCATTTCTCACATTCCCTTCCTTTCATTTCATTGACATTTTGTCAGTTATGATCCAGTCTCTGTAGTAATTGATTTGTTCCTCTCGGGATAAAGTTCCTTTTCGTAAATTAGCGCCTACCTTACAAGAGTTTTACCTCACCGACCATGATCAAGGGCGACAAATCACTTTCAGGAATGGCAGAACAAATTTTTTATACTACGGATGAACTTAAAGAAAACATCATGTGTCTTATTTGATATATAATCCTTAAGGGGTTAGTAGGCAATTATAGTTCCCTCTTGAAATGAAGTATTTCAGTATGAACAATTTCAGTATGAAATGTATAATGTTTATCCAACCCATACAGTTTTTCATATGAAACAGATAAATTCCATTGTTTTAACATACAGTATTTGTGATAAGCAACTGTGATATAACATATGTAACTATATATTAAGAGTCTGTGTAGTGCGTGTTTTTGAAGTTGTAGAAGAAAACTGCCATTGTTGTTTTGTGTAAGGTCGTAGAAGTGAACTAGCAATAGTTGTGCTTGTCTTTTAGAAGTCGTTCAAGTGAACTTGCAACGGTTCTTTTTGTGTTTTAAAAGTTGTCGAAGAAAACTGTTATTTGATGTGGTGTTTTCGTAGAAGTGAACTAGCAATAGTATAGCTGTTCTTGTGTTTTAGACGTCGTATAAGAAAACTACTATTTGATGTCGGTGTGTTTTAGAAGCCGTAGAAATAAACTGGCATTTGTTGTTGTTGTTTTTGTTATTTTTTTTATCAGTAGTTAAGTGTAGTAGTGTATAAATAGTGCCTGTTTGGGAGGGTAACAGTTGAAATTGACACCCCTCAAAAACCATTGTCGCATCGATTGACAATGGTCAATTTCAACTGTTGCCCTCCCAACAAGGCACTATTTATTTTATTATACTGAATGTCTTAATTTCAAAGAAAACTTAACCGACTTCTTTAGGAATGACGTGAATTCTACGGCGAACCGTACGCGCATAATTTACGCGCATGTAACAACTCGTTGTGTTACCCGTTGCCAAGTGTGTTGCTAACGCTTAGGGTAATAGAACGGATTATAAACTGCGTCTAAACCAATCAGATTTCAGTATTTAACATGAAAGTATAATAACATTAATTGCTGTTGTGTTTATGAAGTTGTCGAAGTAACCTACAATGTAGCAGTAGTTGTTGTGTTTTAAAAATCGTTTATATGTTAGATGCATTTGTTGTTTTATTTAAAAAGATATAGATACTTATATATATATATATATATCATAATGTATAAACAATTAAGAATTTATTATTTTTGTTACAAAAGTCGTAGACATAAATTTTCATTTGTTGTTGTGTTTTAGAAGTCATTGTGGTAAACTACAGTATATGATGTTATATGTTAGAAGTCTAAGAAGTAAATAAGCAATTTTTGCCGTTGTGTTTTAGATATCGTAGTGGTAAACTATAGTGTTAGTTTTTGTTGTGTTTTTCTAAAAAGTCTTAGAAGTAAACATTGATACTTGATATTTTCGATTTTCAATCTAAACATTTCATTTAAAAAAATGTAAAGGATTTGACAACAGGCAAATACTATAGTTGGCCTCTTCGTTTTGGGTGTTGTATGTTGTACATAGAAAAAATTGAATTGGTTCCTTTTTTAAGTTTCATTATAAAGTTTTGATATATGGTATACATATAAATATCAAGTCGAAATAAAGTTGGCAGTAATTTTTCACAGCACTGCAAATAATCGGTTGCCTGGTTGAAATGTCTTTGCTTGGAGACACTATTTTAGTAAAGATTGAAAGGCATAATAAACTTTATTAGATATCAATTCACAGTCCACTTCAAATTCATATCAAACACTGATATGCGCTCTTTCCTTCCTAGATTATATATTATATATTTTCTATCCTACAGCAAACTGTCCTAATTTGATTTTACACACTCTAAATAATTTCTGTGATATGTGTGCCAATTGGGACTACTAAAACGATGATATTTGTGATGTCTAATCCGGCGAACGGACCAAATGGGATTAAAAAAGAAATGCCGGAACCAATCTATCCGGCTGTTTAAAAGGAAGACCGCATAATCAGAATATAGAGATTATTTTTATCGGAGTCAGATAAACAGATTCTAACATCGTATAAATCATATATCAATACAAATGTCAATGTTTAAGTGCAGTAGAATAATGTTTTAGTGCGAGGGCATTAGAAAATGGGGAAATTGCAGTAAATTGCATAAATCCAAAGGTCATTTTGCATGGAACCACAATATACAGTTTGATGTTATTATTTTTATACTCACCGTATTTAATGCCTATATAGATAAGCAGTCTTATCACGGTGAATGTATGGAATTATATGAAAATATGAGATCTAACTGAATTCATTTCAATTTAAGAATTGCTTCAGATAACGATTGAAAAAGACAGCGATACATGTATATGTTTGTATTAATGAAGTTAATTCTATCTTTTTCTTCAGCTTACCATGAAGACTTTCAGACAATGAGCTAAGCTTCGTCAAAGGTCTGCTGCAATTCCGGTCTAAAGCCTGGTCGTGCTGTAACGGCTTTAATCCCTTTGCATTATGCTATACTAAACTTTTTATATTTCAAACCAAAAATGATTTTAAAAATAAATATACATGTAAGTACTATCATTAAACGATTATTTGTGTTATTCTGTTTTGGCGCAACGACGTAAGAATGAATCATAGTCATGTGTCCAATTCAAGCATTTTACTAGACTTATACAATTATACTTAGTATATATAATGTCAAGATGACACCGGAGTCAATCGAAGGCAAAGAGAGAGTGTTAAAGAGTGTGTTAATTTTGAGAATTAAATCCTGATATTGAACTGCAGCGATATCAGAATGCTCACAGCAAGCAGTGATGGGGAAAAATAGATTGCTCCATATCTCTCCTGATACAAAGACCCAGACAGCTTGGTAAGTTCATTAAACCTTCTGCACTATATGCAGTTTATGCCTGTACATTGTCCGAGTTATTCATACATGCACACTTTCCCCGCGTCCTCACGTGTTGCTGTAGTTTGCGGGTTGTACTGATATTGGTACCTAACTATGTGGTAATAACTTCAACCTCACCTCTGTCTTATTCTCACCGCGGAACGCTCAGTCATCGCTAGTGTTTGTTGGTTATATTGTGTTTTTCTTTTCTATTACCTTCCTACGTTCATATCATACCATGATCCCACAGAGATCCATTACGTATATATAACACTCTCATTCATTCAGTAATTTGCCATATTGTCAGGCTGCGATTAAAGTACATGGCATCTTTTTTTTATCAGTTCGAATCCAACAACAGGCTCCATTGGTTGTATTACGTATAAGATTTCTGTTTAGAGTCCCAACACAAGACTTTCTAACAATGTCTTTGTCAACTCTTTCACTGCGGGTTTACTGAGTAACTTTTCAAGAATTTTATCACAAATATTTCACGATGTGTGAATATTATTAATATTCTGCGATTAACCCTATCTGCTTTTAGCATTTATCTCAAAGATTTATCGCTCAAAAATATTTAGAGAGCATCTATTTTTTCACTATATACTATACAGTGTTACCTGTGTATGTTTACCCATGAAAAAAAAAATTAAAAGATGTCAAACATGGTAATGCATGTACCTGTTCTTTTTCTGAAACACACTGCGTTAGACAGCTCTGTTAGAATACAAGTAGAATCTTGCATAATATTTATTCTAATATATTCTCTAGTTCGTGTTTTTAAAATTACCTTTGTATACAAGGTCGTCCATCGGAATTTTTTCACAGTTTCATTTACTAGTAGTTCCGCTAAGTAAGGGAAACAACCCGCACCTCTTTCGAAGCTATCTGATTAAAATCGGATCATCATCGATGTCCCTTATAAGCGATATGTTGCTACGACATTTCCTTAATCGGGAGCATCAAGGGTCTAATTTTAATCAGATTGCTTTCAAAGGAAAGTTAGCTGACAGCTGTAATCCGTATTTGCAATACTTTGATTAATTTCCTTTATTTAGAACTTCGCCAACACGAGTTTTTACGCTAGACGGACGTCTCTTGAGTCGCCCCCCGCCCTCCTTTACGAAACGAGAGTCAATTATGATCCGTCATCTTGTTAGAAATGGGCTCCAGCCAGAAGAGTGGCAAATTCCTGATGGTGACATGGGAATTCTAGAAGTATCATTATGTTTCTTACAAAAAGTCAGCACACGCGGGAGCGCGCCGTTTTAAATGAGGTTTACGCTGGAAGCGGTCAGTTCTAATTTTCTCTAACGTCTGTCCGAGTTATTATCAGCGTTGATTGTGGGGGTTTTCTTCTTCCATTATTTAGCTGGATGTAGACCTTGTTGTTGAATTAATGGAACGGAATGTACGTGATTGAACTAATAGATTTATTGAAGTGGACGTCTTGCCGTGAAATATACGACGTCACGGCAGGCCAAATGACTTAAATTCGTCGTGTATGGTCATTCTGGTCACTTTAAATCATTCTAGACGACTAATCACAAATTTAATATACATGTAGTATCAGTATCATTAAGTTTAACATGCTCCGACTAAAATAAAATTACAACAAATTAAAATACAATTACGATCTATATATCATTTTTTGGAATTCTTATAAATTTGTTGCTTAAAAACATTTTATTTGATGATAGATAATATTATGAATATGATGTAGATATGTACAGCATGTATCTATTCGACGGGCTATCTTAAAATATTTATCCGATTATAAAATTTGAAATCGGTAGCTATTGACTATTGCGAATTCATTCCTAAAATAATAGCGTACTAGTGTTATATACATGTAATTATACCATATGATAATTTTGAATCCGTACATGCATATAATGCAAAATTTTTTTTAAAAATCCAAATTTGGGCAGTAGTTATAGCGTTTAGAATACACGTGTCCTGAATAAATTCACTGCAAGATGCTGTCAAAATTTGGGATAGAAATCAAATTGCAGTGCATCGAGTGGGTTTAATATATAAATTTGCAACATGGCAGCAACGGAAAATTTCATGGTCCAAAGAACAAGTACTTCCGGTCAATTCACTGTGTTGGTGACGACCATTGCGATAATTTTATTTCTATTATATATATTTGTAGCAATATTTTTATTTGATATATTTTTGAAATTCTTTTAATAGAAGTTAACACTTTAATGAACGATTGAATCTGGTTAATTTTTTTTTTCAAATTATTTAGTTTTCTTTTAAATTGTCCATCGCTTTCAGAAGTATACATGCAACGTTTACGCTAAGAAAAACATCAAATGTTGGTTTTGTTTCTATTTCACATTAACATGATTTCTTTAAAAATCATGATGGATTTGTAAGTTTGTTTAGATGGAGTAATTACTCTCTTGTGGAAGCAGTGTTGCATAATGTTATTTATATAAACCCTATCCTAATACCATTGGGGCTGAAGTGTACTCCCAGTTTCATTAACCCTTCTGGCAACATGCAAACATCCATCAAATGTAGCATGAACACGAAAATTTGAAAACTGCTAAAAAATGATGGAAAAACTCAAAAATTCTGCTAAAACTCAGTTAATCAATATAGCCTTTAATGCTTTTCTGGAGACGCAATTCCTCAAAGCTTCTGATGTATGATTAACTTTTTAAAAAGATATAATACGAACTTAAGTTCTAGATGCACCCACCAGTGCATCTACATTAAAGACAATACCATTCCTAGGAATCTCCATCCACACATGTTTTAATGATGCTAAACCTCTTCTTGCTTGGGTTTACAGAGAACATCCAACACTTGATCTGATGTTTGGTGACTGTGGAACAAGCTCACAGACTCTTATCTGTAATATGTGTGACAGCCATTCACACCAAGTGTTCCAACACTCGGGCTTGCTACTCAAGACAACTGTTGCAATCTAAAGACACCTTTTCGATGAATCTCTGCTCTTTATAGCTATGAGTATGTAACCGATTTACTTGCATTTCATTTCACACTCAGTTCGTTTTTTGTTAAGTAATATTACATAATTTTAACTAAATGTCAAGTTTCAGACTACAAGAAATGAGATTACAAGAGTGTTAATTTTGGATTTCTTTGGATCGTTTGTTTGGTCGTGCTTTTTAACTAAGAATGAATGAAGCAAAGAATCGGGTTGCCCCATGCACTGGTTATTTTCAGTACAGTGACACCAACCTAACATGACTCAAAATCTTAGATCATGTAGAAAATAAACTTCCAGCCATGATACGATACAATACGATATGATATAATATGATATGATAAGGTTACATACTAGTAGGATCAATTCAAGAGAAAGGTTTGTCCGTTTATATACAAAAAGTCGTCTCTTAACTCAGACATTTGGTCAGAATTTGGACGGTGCTTTGATATCAACGTTTGATCAAGAAACAGTATGTTTTGCTTGGTCCAGGTTTGTGATGGATGATAATGTCTTGATTTTCAATAAATTATGTCAGTGTTCATTCGCTAAATAGCCTTTATAAATATGATATTGGACACAACATGTAGCCCTTCTAATTCATTTGACCTCTTGTAATGATTTTAATGAATACATATACACATCGTTTTTGTCTTTTGTTATCCTTTGATATTATGACATTGACTTACTAGTATGCCTTCCAGTAAACATAAACAATTTCAGAAGATTTGCTGGACGATTTTTTGGATTAGTTCAGTGTAATGCACTCTGTACTCCAAAGGTATTCTATGGCGTTTGGCAGTCGCGTCGTTTGGCAGAAAAAAACCCATGGATTTTTCTATAGTGTCGTCGTTTGGAATTTCAGATTACTGAAAAAAAGCCCAAGTTCTTTCATTGAAATTGAAATATTATTGGATTAAAGTAAACATACTTTGACATAACGAAACATTGTATGAAACAGAAGTATGCTTTGGTTTTTGGATTATTATCTTAAGTCTGTTTCAGAAAGCGTGGGTGTGGTGCACATTCTAATCACTAATATGAATTCACTTCCTTTTCCTCTGAATTTACGGACAATCTGTTTTTAAAAAAAAACGGGGATAGCGGGGGAGTAGAGGGCTGTGATAGTCTAGACCATCCGTCACTCTGATAAATTTAAAATGATAGAATTCTGAAAGGTCACAAACTAGGATATAGTATTCAAATGGTTATGGATTATTGTACTTTGTTTAGTTTGAAGTACAACTTCTTAAATACGTTACAGAGGCGTAAACAGTCTTTTTCGTGCGTCGTGTGTGACCAACGGTCCACTTGTACTATACAAGTAATTGTAGACCCTCCGACGCATTTCAATAACAACATCGTAATTGTCAATCATCCCCGTGTTCCTTGTGTCGGTGGCTTAGCCAATAAGAACGATTTCTGATTGATTTTTGGTTTTTGTTTTTATTCAAATTATAGCATTCCGCTTTACACATTACGATGGCGTCACAAATGTATCGGGCTTTTCTGCATGGTGCCAACATTTCTACTTTTCAGTTCTTTTGAGGTGCTGAAAGGTCAGAGCGTAAGCTGACAATATGTGTTTCTAAAACCATCAATCAAGTCCAGAACTAAATTATTGTTTCTTCTACAGAAATTCAAGGTGTGGAAACAATAGTTATTTCATATATGTAGTTTCGTCGATTCTTCACTTTTCTTGCGTAATGTGTGTACGCATGGCAGAATAAAAATATTCTTTTTATTACATCTATATATGGTAACGGTTCCACGGTGAGATCATATTATACTTAAATCTAGTTTTCTTGACAAAAAAAGAGCTATATACATTTATGTTTCGTTAATTATATTATACATGTACATGTATGTCTCGGTGGTATATTTTTCACATAGTTTGTTGTCTCCATTACTAGTACATATAAGAATTTGGTTTTTTTTATTTTCGTATGTTGCAAATCATTTAATGGTTAAGCTGTCAATCTAATTAAATTTAACTTTACAAGTCTAATTTAATTAGATTATCTTTTATATAGCGTATCGTAGATGAGCGGTTTTACAAGATCTAATTTTAATTAGATTGGTTGAGCTGTCTGAATGAAAATAACAGATCTAATGCGATATCTCCGCTGGCCAAATCAATTATTACACTAGATGTTGTCTTGTGCAATTTTCGCCCTTGTCTTGAGCTGAATTTTACGAAAAAAATCCTAACTATCGAGTCGTAAAACTTTTCAGTCTCATCGAATGCTTCTCAGAGTGTAAAATACGTGTATATGAAAAAACCCTCCCACATATATTTCAGACTAGTTCAGTCTCTATAAGTATATTTTACATGCGCGGATCTGGGGGGGGGGGGGGGGGGTCCGGACTCCCCTGGAAAATTCAAATTTCTTGAATTTACATAGTAAAATTACCGAAAACATGCTTTCTGGTTCCGCGCATATTTTACTGGCATTCGGTTGCTGATAGACTATATGATATAGAAACTACATTTTGTCGTAGGTAGAAATGTGACTTTATATCTTCTATTTCATTGGGTTTGGTATTTCACTGAAGTTCTCTTTAAGTATTTCCAAATGTCGGTTAAATGATGACCTCATTTATAATTGAAACATTTTACACTCAAGACCCTTAGCTAGCTCCCATTACACCAGTGTTTATTGTCGATAATCATATGGTAATCTTGCTCAGTGATCCCCAATATCAGTCATAAACATCTTACTTAAAAGTGACGGAGTCTGCTCCCCTGGCTTGTTGACTCTTGGTTCCTTGGTTATTTGCATCTTCGGAATTTTAAATCTTAATACATAATTGATACTGTTAAATGTCATGACTTTAATGGGAGAGAATCTAATGATACATAATTTTGACTTGATCCATCTTTTTTGAAATAGAATGCTCAATTAAGAATACCGATGTGATTTCGAGTAAAATTTTACAATCACGAACTTCGAAGAGCAAAACTCCATGAAAGGTTATATACAATTGTTATGTATTGATTATCTTTACGAAAGTACTGTAAAACTTACATATGCATTATTGTGTGCAGAGGAAACACGTGGCAAACATATAGAGAATTACGGACAAATAAATAAATAAATAAATATATATATATATAAAGAAGAACTATATTCCTCCCACTGGTTTCACCGGTTTACTATCGTATGGTTCTTGGCAATAAACAATACAATACCATGTATGTAGATAATGACTCGGGAAAATTACGCTATGTATAGCTACAGTTCCTTCATCCATTTGGTTGCATGGTGACGTAAAATGTCTGTATTAAAAATGTTCTTAAATTGATATAAAAGGTTTATTTCGCTGCTTTTGCAATCTGCAGTGACGGAATCAAACAGGAAGGGTGCACTCATTGAAACTGGTACTATGATACAGGTGGACCGACGGGGGTGGGAGCTCAATCCAAGAAAGCTAGGTGATGAGAAATACTGGTGAGCTAAAGTCCTGTCACTGAAAAATTGGTCAGAATTCAACCATAATTCACAGCTGTGCTGGTGTGGATTTAGAATTTTTTCGGGAAGAGGCACCCCTACCTTTACCCCAACCTCCTCTACATTTTACCGAAAAAACCCTGAAAGTTTTAATCCCCTAATAATCCGTGAGTGGAGGGAAAGTTTCATAGAGGATTTCTTTACATGAAATAATGAGGACCGGTTTCCAGGGGGGGGGGGGGGGGGGGGGGGGGGGG
>WFKH01010211.1:21299806-21324806 GCA_016163765.1 Magallana hongkongensis
AATACGTTTTCAGAAAAGTGAAATCGAAAGTGAAAGTTACTTTCACTTTAAAACGTCACAGTCGATTTGGCGCTAAAATGGCGACAGAAAAGCCGACCAAAACAGTAAACAAAATGTCAAAAATATGAAAAAGCTTCTCTAGGTAATAATAACTACAAGTATAACTGTCAAAGTTAGATAAACGCTTGAGTGAGACAATATACTACCTAAATACGAAAAGTTATTGAAAAACTACGAAAATTTTACACTCTTGAACACGTGTTTACAAATCACGCTTATCATGCGTCACCCGCGTGTTTACAGAAACACGAGTGACAAAAATACTAGAGACAAATTTTACTAAACTTCGTTCTCAGTACGTTTATAAAAACGCAAGCAAACGACAAATTATACAATCATACAATTATACTAAAGAAAAAATATTGACAATATTGAGTTCCGATATATAAAAATATCACGACGCCGCACGTTTTGTAGATTTGTACAGCAGGTGTTTACATTTAACCGGAAATGTATTCCCCCGATACGTCACAGGATGGCGCCAAATTTATAATAAAAATGGCGTCCGTCAAAATGAACCCGAGGTTTGACAAAATTACGAAAATTATTTAAAGAATAGAATATTTAGTAAATTTTCGTCGCTAGTACGTTTAACAACGCAAGAAAACGACAAAATACAAATGAGACTATAAATTCATGCAATGAGTTCCGCATACCACGACGTTTATGTATCACCACGTGCTAACTGTCAACACGTTGTGACAAAAATAGATATACAGTATAAATATAATGTCAAATTGTAGGAATTAAACACCTGACGCTTACAATATGAAACGCCCAATGCAATAATATTCCTAAGACGACAATGTGACTCAAAAAATCCAACCGGTAATATGTTATCACCGTGTGGACAAAAATATAGAAAAATACACAAAAATGTTTACCGACGACGCCAATGTTGTGTAGCCGAGAATACTACAAAACATACATAGTAAAATATCTGGTGTCTTACCTGACAATATGTGGCAGACAACAGACAGTATGAAAAATACAAGGAAAACAAGGTAAACAGGTGTGGTATGGTCAACAGTAGAATCGGAACTGGAGCTCCAGTAGGTTGGACCAGGTAATGTTGGGGTGGACCAGGGTCAGAGGTCATGCATAACAATGCACATACAATAATATAATGCGTTTTCACTACACTCCTCCCCGTTTTATAATAAAAAGATGAATGTATATATACAACAGTACGTAACTTTTTAAAAAAAGTTTGTAAATGATTATACAAGATACTGCAAAATATGCTGCAATTTCTCTAAACAGGTTTTGGAGGATTTAATTAAGAAAATTACTATATGAAAATACAGTGAGATTAAGTACAATGATAAATCCCACTTGAATTGGGCGGAACAATATCCAGCCCTAAATTTAGCAGGAACATTACAATGTGATGGCACTGTAAACATCAGCGTCCTAATGCACCTAAGATACGTGTATGAATTATGAGTACTGGAATTGGAACAACGCATGCAGTCTCATCAAATAAGTAAACAGCACAGGGTGGTGCAATATCACTTTTGTTCAAGAAGAAGAGCGATACAGCATAGGAAATTGTTCTTTCTTGACCATCTTGAATTTGCAGTAACTCTGCTCCTAGGGCAAACTCAGAGGCATCTGTATCTAGGATGAAGTGACCCTCTTCTGTATCTAGAATGAAGTGACCCTCTTTAGTGGGCAATGTAAGAACAGGAGCACCTGTGAGAGCCAGTTTTACTTTGTTAAAAGCCGACTGTTGCTCATCACCCCAGTTAAACCTATTCTTACCTCTAACTGCATACAAAAGTGCGATCATCTCAGCAAAGTCCTTAATGAAATTCCTATGATAGTTAGCAAAACCACAGAAGCGTTCTACATCTTTGGTGCAAAGAGGTATAGACCAATTGTCCATTGTGTCGATATAACTTTGGCCAATACCTAACCCGCCTCTGTTCACTGTGCGTCCTAGGAACTCTACTTCTAAAATATCCTGAGGATGTGCTAATGCTGAACGTGATCCTCCCCTCCTCTCACAGTTAGGGTACAGACAATGCTGAACAAGGTATATGGCTTCTATGTAATTGAGTGATCTGAGTCCATCCACAAACACTTGTAAAGTACATACTTTGTATATATTCTACCAAATTATTGTCCAAGTGTTGCTTCATTATGGCGAATTGAAGGTAGATGTATACTAAGATAAACAAGAAAACGCGTAGGCCTATGTGGAAAAGGCTTTAATCCAATGACAAAATCTACAGCTGAGTTTAAGATGCAACATTCTTAGTCCGCCGTGTCATGATCTGCAGGACACTCTGCTTTGCCATGCACTTCGGAAAAGTCCTGTTGACCTGAAGCTTCTGTAATCTGTAAATGGTCATTTGCTGTACTACCTCAGAATCCAGAATTGTCTGTAAACATATGGCTATACATATCTTGAGGATGGTGAATCAGTAGCTGATGTTTCCTATATATAAATTTACTGAGCTGCAGTAAAGGAGAGCTATCATGTACCAATTATTCAAAGCACAAAATGGATAAAATCTAATTATAACAATCACCCTTTCTTGACTAACACATTATTTCTTGTATAATAGATAACAAAACACACTAATTTTACGCGAAAAGGAATGCTTCTTACAATGACACACTGTATCAAAATATGAATTAACTACCAAAAATATGAAAACACAGATAGGGAACAAGTTAACTATGAATTGTTGCATAACACATATTGACAAAGTATACTGTTAATAATAAACTATAAATGTGACGTGACCCTGGTCTTGGAACTCCATGGACTTTTTCGTCAAATGAAATAAAAGGTACATGAATAACATACCACATTAATAGTAAAATAAGTATATCGAACTTTGAGTAGTGCAAATGACAAGCATATAACATATTCTACTGACTTGTTCGGAATTATATGATACATATCTTACATACTAAAACAAATCTATCTTCTAGCTTATACTACATAAATAATAATTACAAGTTCCTAATGAAAAACTGGCTTGAAACAAATGTTTAACACTAACAATATTAACATAGTGAAAGTCAGACCCACATATTTGAGTTATTTATACAATGGTATATCACTGAATTTCATTGTTCATACAGATTCATTGTTCATACAGGTTTGTCAATAACATTATACTGAAATTATCAGCAGCTGCAAATGTCTTGATACATGTAACATTCTGCTTAATGAGTCACAATAAGTTATTAACAAAACTAAAGATATCTCTCACTAGCACTAGCAGTCATATATCTGATCATTTTGCTCTAGATCAATTGCTCTCATTTCCTTCATGATGGTCTGCATGTCTGTGACCAAAGAGTCAACATGGTTTCTCAGGATGAACAGCCGTTGATAGACATCAACATGGTGTCTCTTGACTGTTCGCAGCAAAGCGTCTTTTTCGGGTGTATCAAACACTTCTGGATGCTCTCTTCCATCAGTCAGTGCCTCAGCAAGATCCGACATTTCATGTTCATTGCAAACACCTTGCCCATCATCTTCGCTACTTTTTGTGTCAGTGTAATCTGGTGATGATTGCTGGGTTGACAAGTGTTGCTGTGGAAACACTAACGCATGTTGTTGCATGATAGTGGTCAGTGTCACCTGCTGAGAATGCTGCGCTTGTGAGCACATTAACTGTTGTTGTGGTGATGGTGGTATGATTTGCTGGTGTCGAGATTGTGCCATGTGATGTTTAGAAGGCAACTGAAGTGCAAGGAGTGGTGCATGCACACTTTGCAAATGTTGTTGTCCGCATTGTTGCAATAACATGAGCGTTTGCTCAGATCCATGGGGCTGTGTGCTATATGCATGGTCAGAACAAACACTTGCCTTAGCTGTCTCAAGGATATTACCGAACAATGAACAAGAACCCTGGTCAGATACCTCAACAGTTAGCGGTTTTAAAACGCCTACTGTCTGGACCGACTCAGAGTTGTAGCAAGGCATCTGCAGCTTGGAAATCTTCTCCACATTACCAGGAATAGATTCAGTACTGGCTGAAGCCATTAGTGGTAAAAAACCACCTTGAGACTTTGCCAGATTGACTTGGTACTGAATGCTACCCATATCTGTCAAAACTGCACCAGGAGGAGGTACGTTACTACCCTGTAACAGAGTCGGACTGAATTGATCTGTTAGACCGCCTAGGGTCAGGTCCTGCATCAGGTCGGGTGCCACACAAGGTATTTGACATGGTACATCTTGCAGTATCATAGTTTGTTGATGTACTTTGCCAACTTGGTATGCGTTTTGCATGTTTTGTTGCTTAGTGTACTGCTGTGTTGGAGTGGTATTCTGATCGAGTGGTGTCTGTAAATTGTGTTGTTGCTGTTGAATGTTGATTGGTGCTGGCAATGCTTGAGTGTCAACCTGTTGTGTCAGCTGATTTTGTGTTGGCATAGTTGGAACATGTATCTGCTGTGAAACCTGTTGTGGTACTTGTTGTGGTTGAAGTTGTTGAAAACCTGGTGGTGGTTGAATATGATTTTGTGTCAGTGCCTGTTGTTTAGTGCTGTACTGCATAGCCTGATGTTGTGTACATGGCAGATATTGATTGGAAGAACATGTATTTGAGTTCTGTATTGATTGAACTGGTTGGTACAATGTTTGTGACATAGCCTTGAGATCAACACCTTGAACACTACATGAAATGTAACCCGCTTGTGGTGTAGTGGATGTTACCAGGTTTGAGTTTGTACCTTGACCACTGAATGGTACGGAACCGCCATGTGGCACAGGTGCAATGTTTGTAAGTGGTACCATGTTGGCATTGGTATCCTGACCACTAATTGGTACGCAACCACCCTGTGGCATGGATGCATTGTTTGTAGGTGGTACATTATTGACATCTGTACCCTGACCACTAATCGGTAAGTAACCGCCCTGTGGTATAGGAGTACTGTTGGTATATGTAGTTGATATCAAGTTGAGATTTGTACTATGACCACTCATCCATTTATAACTGCCCTGTAGTATAGGTGCACTGTTGATAGATGGTACAGTATTGACATTCATATCCTGACCATAAAATGATACATAACCACCCTGTGGTATGGGTACATTGGTGGTAGATGGTACTATGTTGACCATTGTACTCTGACCATTGAATGGTATGTAGCCCCTTTGTGGTATGGGTACACTGGTGGTTGGTAGTACTGATGCCTGAGAAACCGATGATTGGAAACTGCTTGGTGCCTGGGAAGGAAATCCACCTAGACTTGATGTTGTTTGGTGTGGCATCATTAACCCCTGAACACTTGACGGTATGGAACCACCCTGTGCCTGGGAAAATGTACCAGTGTAACTTGTACCAGTGGCCATTGAAACAGTTTGTCCAGTTGACATCAATCCGTAGACATTTGATGGTAAATAACCACCCTGTGTCATGGAAGAACTTCCAACAAGCATATTTGTGCTGTTCGTTTCTGGTTTGATTGAAACACAAGGCATTACCCCCCATGGATTTGGAATAGCACTTTGTGGTGGGTATTGAGCTGAATATGGTGTTCCATAAGGTGCAGGTATTCCATTGTAATGGTGGTTGAATCCTGGAGGGGTACTATGACCATGTAGCACTGTACCTGTCTGCAGGGAAGGTTGCAGGCCTGTAGACACTGGACCTACTAATGGTTGCTGAAATGCACTCTGTGCACTCACCCCCTCACTAATATATCTGAAGTTGATTGGATTAGAATCCATGTTGTTGACAGTTAATCAAATCTTTGCGCATGATTGTCTGCATTGTCGACTGCATGCTGCACAGTTGATCACAAGTAATCAGTTCTAACTTTAGTAATTTCAAAGCCTGAACCAATTTTGACAAATAATTAAATAATTCTAATTAAAAAAAAAAACAGATTTAAACACAGGCTGAACAATAATAACCTAAATGAGTAAAAAAAAAAAAAAATTTGAAAAATTTAGAAAAAATTCTTTTTCTTTAATTTGTAAACAATTTTTTTTTCTATAGTGTAATTAAAATAATCTAAATAAATTAACAAATGTAATAGCTTAACCCACTAAACTTATGATATATTTAAATTTATTTAATACAATATTATTGTCAATAGATATGAAAAGACCTAATGGTATACTTATCAAATAATGCTGCCCTGCACAACTGATACTCTACAGCAGCAAAAGAGTTATGTAAATAATAAAATAACCTTACTTAAACCTACTAACTAAAGCTTGAAAATATATTGTATAAACTACTAGCTAGTCTAATGTAAACAAATACGTTTTCAGAAAAGTGAAATCGAAAGTGAAAGTTACTTTCACTTTAAAACGTCACAGTCGATTTGGCGCTAAAATGGCGACAGAAAAGCCGACCAAACAGTAAACAAAATGTCAAAAATATGAAAAAGCTTCTCTAGGTAATAATAACTACAATTATCACTGTCAAAGTTAGATAAACGCTTGAGTGTGACAATATACTACCAAAACACGAAAAATTAATGAAAAAACTACGAAAATGTCAGTTATACTCTTGAACACGTGTTCACAATTCACGCTTATCATGCGTGAGAAACAGTCACCCACGTGTTTACAGAAACCCGAGTGACATAGATACAAGACAAATTATACTAAATTTCGCTCTAAGTACGTTTATAAAAACGCAAGCACACGACACGACAACGTTTTCACTACAATATTTATAAGAACTAAATGTTCAGGTGAGCGATGTGGCCCGTGGACCTTTTGTTTAATTTAATTTTCAATTTCAAATATATATATATTGATAGTTACTATAACTGTCTTTTTTCAGTATTTGTATCTTAAGGTTAAATATCTTAGAAAAAAATTACCAAACAGGCTTTAGATAACAAACGATTGTGATCGGGTTCGGAAAGTCGATCCCAGAATTCCGCTTGAGATTAATTTTGTTATTGGACTTCCTGTTCGAAAGTCGCCATAATATTGTTTTTCCACAGACGTAAGCGATTGTTTGATATAATTTTATTTGAAGGGAATGTTTATATCTAATTAAACATTGACATTGTATCATTATCTTTCAGATGGCAAGCGAAGAAACGTCTCCACGAACTCTGTAAGTACTGTCAACAACCACCATATTGCTCACCGGCAATCATCAAAACATCGTGTGTACCAAGTCCGAAATATTCCGAGTCATAATATGTCTAATCTCTGTTATAATTATTCTTGAATGTATGCAACGAGGCATGAGGCGACGATCAGTATCTGCTAGAGAAGTCGCTACAAATGAACAGACCCTGAACCCCTCGATATAGAGTTTGGGATTTTCCTGAACAAAACTGAAACTGATTTATATGATTGAATTGTATTTCCTTTCAAATCGCTACGAAAATGCTATATTGTAACTTACTGATATCCTAAAGAGCTTTTATGAACTATCATTTTAACAACTGAAGCAGGAAGGTAATATCCAGGCAATCTCAAAATAGGTTCACAATGCAACATAAAAATAGCATTGAGTCTGCCATTGTATTTGATCTGATATGTAATAATCCAGTGACCTCGAAATTCTGGCTGTAAAACATTGTATTTTTTTTATCACATAAGAAACACAACATGTTAGAATATTCAGAGTAGTGGATTGTTTCAAAGTTATCAAACACTGGTGTTTTCAGGTAACTCGTATGACAAATATACTGTTTATTATCATCATACATATATAACAGAGAGAAATATTGCCTCAGCTGGAGTTTGAACCTTGGTCCTCTGGCACACAAATCCAGCTTTCTATTGATCGCGCTAATAAGTAAACCCGCTGTCCAGTAGGAATGACATATATCTGACTGTACCACATTGTCCCCCTCCTATGAAAATGTTATCCCTGACTCTTTAGAAGTGCCAACACCTATGGGCGAAGGTCTATAGAAAGTCTCTCTTAACCATAAGAGAGTACCCAGGTTCAAACATGGGCGCCAAATGTACCAGAGACAAATATTTCTTCCGCTGGGATTAGAACTAATCTTGGTGAGATTTGTCGAGAATGGAAAATTTTTAAAGATGTCTCTTCCGAATCTCAGACCAGTGCCACACAAAGTGATTTGGAAAAATTTGCCCCAACTTCGGCCTGTTGTTACAATAGGAATAGGTTGAACTGAATCAACTGCCCGCTTTTTTTTGGACATCCTTTTAACTCCCTATCAACATAAAACATTAGTTTCCTACTGTTGAAAGGTTTTAATCATTCTCAAAATATTTTGATGCATATTTGTTGATATTGTCAGGGTGAGGTTTAGATTTCAAAGTTTTAAGATAATTTTTAACCATGAATAAATAATTTTAACATATACATATTTTGGATATTTTAAAATTTTAACATAAACATATTTTGGATATTTTAAAATTATAATGAAAAAAAAATTGTGTTTGCAATTTTAGGCATTAACATACACAGGTTCATCTTTACCAAAAAAAAACAAAAAACAGTTATGAAAAAGAATTGCTGCTTTTATGCTTTTTGTTTGATCATTTGTTATTTAGTGCATGCAATGTGCTTCTATAAACTAAGTTATGTTGTGTTCAAAGGATTCATAGTGTTGCAAATTGGTTATAAACACAGGAAAGATTGTTCATTTGAGGGCAACAAGGAAGTGAGTAAATAACCAAACTGGCGAATTAATTCTGCCTGTTAGAGGTTACATAATGTCCTGTCTTTGCTGAGTAGAATACTACATGTATGACAGCACACCTCATGATCTTCATTTTTGTTCCAACAAGGATACATAAAACCGTTGCAGAAATTCTTGTGGGTACTAGTAAGTGTTATTTGTAGTTGCTTCATTATTTAATCCCAATTTTAATTGATATTTTTATTGGGTTTTTTATCTGTGTTATCAAAATTCCAATCATTGAACTTAACCATGTTTGGACGGTGGACAGTGACAGCACCTAATGGTGTACAACTAACTGTATGCAGGGTTATTTTCATTTGTAATTTTGGCCCAATCACACATGAAAAAGATCTCAAAATAGTACCATATTTTACATTTGCCGTATTTAAAATTTGTTTTTTTATTTAAGTTGTGGTTTCTTGCAGTATTCAATCAGTCCTGTGTTAAATTTGCCCACTGTCAATGAGGGCAAATGGGGGGGGGGGGGGGGGGTGTATACAGTAGTGAATTGGTTTATCAGGTTTGGGAGTTGTATGGAATAAAGCTTGATCATGTTAATATACAGTTGTGTCTCATTAATCTAGCCATCTATGTTCCCTTCAAAATTTGGGTGAAGTATCTAGATAACTTAGGCCCTACGATATTGAATGGAGGATCCAAAGTATTTCCTTCCCTTTTTAAGAAAAGTTTAAAAAAAACCCTTTGTTTCTATAAATGCACATGACATTCTTTCTCATGGTAAAGTAAGAGTGAAAAGAAAGACAACCCCGTCTAGTTAACAAAAGCATAGAATAATCCTTCTTTATGGTTTAATTATTTTTGATGATTCTTAATTTCACATGCACTGTGTTGCACAATGTAATGTTATTGAGTCGTAGTGAATTTAACATACCCAGTAATAATTAGGGAAAGTGCTTTAATTTATAAGAGATCATATATTTTGAAACTGTTTAATAAAATAGTATACTATTGTGATACAATTGTAATTATCATCATAGTGGAATCAAATTGTACTCATGAAAAAATAAAAATGGACATTGTCATATTGAATATAGTAAAAACCTATTGTACTTGAACACATGTACTTGTTAAGTGCAATCAATGTCTATTTCTGATATAAAAAAGTTCAGCATTATCAAAGCTCCAAAGCTCAGGAGTGTCTAGGGATAAAATTGATTTTCATGTGTTTTTATTCTCTCTGTGAAATTGAAATTCAGATTTGAATTGTTAGGTTCAGTAAACAGACATTGGGTTTTAGGCATTTCAATCAATATTTCATTTGGCAAATGATAGTACTTTCAAGAGATAAATTGAAATAGTGAAGTGAAATTTGCAGCTTACCGTAATTCCTCATTTTAGTAGGGACGCTCAGCTTCACAATAAACTCTCAGTGTTTTGTAGATTTTGATTTATCAAACCTTCATTGTCTCTTGATTTTATTGCAAATTTAATGTATAATCTCTTGATGGCAATTTGTATTTTTTCTTTGAGTTTTGTTTTACAACTATATATAGACAGATCTACTAAAGTGGGAAAGATTATTGTTACTTTAATATTTACAATAACTATTTACTTGACTAAATTAACAGTCACATCATTTATCCACTTGCAAAATGTGGCTACAATTTACAGTGACCTTAAATCAATAATCTGTATCAAAGGTCAAGGTTGAAAATTCTTCTGAGAATATTTTCTCTCTCCAGGTTGGTCTCAAACTTGGCCCATTGAAAGACTGTTAATAGAGAGGTCATCAGTGACCTTGAACCAATGTTTGGGATCAAGTTTAAAGGTCAAATTTTTCCTGTGTAAAATCTTTGTCTGTAGCATATTTTCTCTTTCTTTGACTTAGTTAGATCTAACTTTAGACTTTACAATTTAACTTAGAGTGTCCTTAGGTAGAGGGTGTGGAATGACATTGAACCAATTTTCTGATCAAATGTCCAGGTTAAAAATTCTAGATGTAAAATCCTAGTCTGGATCATATTTTTCCTATGGTGTTTTTGTCAACAAATGAAAAGAACACAGAAAAAAACCTCATTTGAATCATCTGGGATTATAAACAAGCATATCAGTACCTTATTGGCACACATCAGTACACATACTAACTAGAAAATGATTCCATGCCCCTGTATACATGTACCACATGGAATGAAATCTCATCCTTTAATGTATACACATGTTTAAATATTGTATGCATGATATGTTTACACAGATTTTTTCACAAGATAGACCCTATTGATTTAAGTTTAGTTTTATAATATACATTGGTATGAAGATGTCAAGTTTGATATGCTGGTACATGTACTTGCTTTTGAAGTTCTAGTTTTCCTTTCCACTGACACCTGATTACATTTCAGTCAACCAGTTGTACAATAGTTACACATTATCAGTGGGATACATTGCTGGTAATGTATCCTCCCTCGTGTGGACTTTTAGTCCATCTCTCTAGCCCAACAAACCATTTAAATCTTGATAGAACAGATTCTTTGAAATTAATAAACTTTATTGCTTAATTTGAAAGGTTTTTTTTTTTATTGAGGTTTTGTTATGTATGGTGTATCTTGAGTGTTGAACTTCTATTCTATTTTAGGTATGTGGGTAACCTTGACCCAAGTGTGACAGAGACCTTGATCATGGCCTTGTTTGGACAGATTGGACCATGCAAGAGCTGTAAAATCATTCACGAGGTATTATACAAAAAAAAAAGAAATTAATATATAACAAATGTAATTTGGTTTTTAATGTTAATTTAGGACCTTATCCCTCCAAGATAGTGCAGGAGTGTTTAAGTGAATAAATAGAAACTGAATATGTTTGTGATGTGCTCATCATTACATTAGACATTCATTTTAGTGTCCCAATTTAAAGATGTGCAGCCTTTCTCTTGGTCCCAAGACTGTAGAATTGGTATTGTCTTATCTTAAAATTTAAAATGAGTAGAACTTTTGGAATGGTATCAATAAAAATTTCAGCTATCTGTTTGTTAAAAACCTTGATAATGAAAGTTATGAGCTAGATTCCTGTTTCACTAGGATAATACATAGAGAGAATGTGATTTACAGATCAAATTGTCAATATTGATGTATCGTGGCCATAAAATATTCACATCTAGGTGTCAAGAGTTATTGAGAGTACAAAAAAAAAATTCAAGTAACAGGAGTAAATGGGCTGTAAATTAAGATGTATTGTGGAAAATCGTTTGGGGAAAAAACTTCACATTTGTTATCAATGTTTTATAACAAGGCACATAGTTTCAATTTACCTCGAAATGAGATTAAAGTCCATTAATACACTGACTTTTTCATTAAATATAGAGCTTATCACAGATATCTCAGATATATTAGGACTAATAAATCAATGGGAAGTGTTGCCAACTCGTGTCAACAACAGCGCTGAGCTTGCCATCCTTTAGTATCAAGGAAATCGGGACGTTTTGTAATATTTTGTCAAAAATTTGTAAAATGTTGCCAATTTTGCAAAATATATCTGCAAATACATCAAAAAAGATTTTTTCTTCAGGAAATTCACAGTGATAAATATCAACTTTTTATTTGAAATTTTAGTCAATAAAATTTTCCAGTTGTCCAATATCTTTTGAACTGTTTGAACTTCTAATATTGCACATTTATATCATGAGATCAATGTACTTGTGTATATTTTATGATGTTGAATCAGAATATTTTTAAAATGTAAATCATTGTTATACAACAAGGCTTGATAGAGGAATTCACATGTACTTTAAACAATAATTTACCTTTGCTGCAGTACAGCTACCTGCATACAAACTTTTCACGGGGTAAATTCTACATGGAGAGACTGTACAAGGCTACTTTAGTTGCCCCATTTTCTCTTTATTTAAAAATCAAATTATACTAAACAATATGGTAACGTAATTTCATGAAGATAAATATTTTTTAGCATTGAAATTTTTTAAAATGCTGACAATACTACATTGCATGTAAAAAAACCCAAATTTAAGCTGTAGTTTTGAGCCATTTGTACTTGTTTTTAAAGTTGCAAATTAGACCACTGAAATTGGAACTTAACTTGAGGCTCAGTAAGGTAGATTATGGGTATTTTAGGACAGTTAAATTTTCAGAACAATGAAACCTATAATAACTGCCTGGCTGAATACTCTCGATTTTTTTCTGTTGGTGACGGTAATTGAATGTAATTAGTCGTCATGAGTCACATTGTACAAGTTGGCTGTTATTCGGTGAAGTGTTAGGACAGCAGGGTACAGTGTTAGGTACATGTGTAGAGTGTATGGCTGGGATCAATATAGAAGACATACTGGGCCTCACCCAGGGGCTCATCCCCCAATACACCATGTACCCCATCACAGATATAGGTCAGCTGGCCGCTGGGTGTGATCTAATACAGGTGACTCCCCCATTTCACTGGAACATATAATGTGTACTTTTTGTATTCCTTGCCATATTGGTTTTCTTGAAAGCTTGCAAATTTGATTTTTTTTTGGTGGAAGTTTATGTTTGGTCTGCACACAATGGTTATGTAACTTATTTGTTTCCTTGTAACTTTGTTTTTTTGTCTATTTTCAGACAACACCTGGCATGAGGGACCCTAATGAAGTAAGTCGCTGTTTTTTCTTTAAAATTTTTTGAATTGTATTAATTTATGTGTGTATGTGAAGGCTTGTTAACAAACTTCTGAAAACCTTGGGCATAGAGGTACATGAAATCCCAACCCCCCTCTCCCCACCCCTCTCAAAAAAAAAAAAGAAAATTAAGAATGATGCCATTGATTTATATACAGATATTCTTGATGGACACAGACAATTTATGAAAATTATTAAAGATGGTTTTTAGATCACAAACTTAAGAGTAAATAATTTTCAGTAATATACATGAATATGATATGAATAAAAAGAAGTAAGTCATAGTTTATTAATGTTCTCTTCTATCGATTGACTTGCTAAGATGATATCCCCTTAAGGTGTTTGCATAACTCGTCCCGTATACTGATTTACTCAGTATGAAATCAGAATAGACATAGGTGACAAAACACATATATACTTGATTTAAACAGAAGTGATAACTGAAATGATATGTCTAGAAGAAACAGCAATCCTTTTTTTGAAAAAATCAATTGTTTAATGACACCCAAAAGTAAAAGCATATTTAGATGGATAAGTCTTACATGGACATTTTATTATGTTAAAAAGCACAGTCTGAACTCTACTCTGTGTTTGCATGGACATCTGTTGCTTTATCAATGTATACATCAATTGGTAGGCATCATTTTCATGGCTTTTGTACATTTATAGCCACTGTTTGATTTTTGCTGAATGATTTCCTTCATATTTTTCAGGAAGCAAGATATGGGCCAGGGTATGAGGTATTGTGAATTCACTTACGTTTTATTTGATACTAAACTTATGCTGAACAAAGTTGCTATAATTTTTTCACCTACAACTGGAAAAAAGGAAAGGCAAACATCAATTATAAAACAAAGGGAAAAATTACAAAATCAATTCATCAAATGTCAAAATGCAAAAATTTGTAATGTGCATTGTTAAAAGTGATAAATTTAAAAGCAAAATAATGAGAGAAAAAAATGATGATAAAGTGATGTGGACTTTATTGGACAAAAATTCAAACCAACTGTGGATATAAATCTATTGTAAACATAGTTTCAAAGGATGTCCTAAATGAAAAATCTGTTTAATGATATCCTATTACTGTATTATTTGTATAGACATGAGTTGGTTGTTACGATTAAGTGGTCAAGTTACATGATATGTTTCCAGAATATGTGGGCTTCTAAACCCATCATATTTAATATACAATTATGAAAAGTCCACTCTTCTCTGTATGTGACTTGATGGTTAAAACAGGAACAAACGGAGCCCATCAAGTGTTCCCAGTGTACATTGTACAATGCAATACAGAAGGGAGGAGTTGAATAAGTTGCTGGAGTGGTAGTTTGCTTTCAAACATATCATTTATAGGACAAATGCTTCTCTTTTTGGGGGGGAAGAAACACTAGGGAAGTACACACAAGTAATTTGTGAGCAACAGTACTTGGTTGTGTCATAGTTTTTCATGAAATCCACAACAAAATGTACTGCTCTATATCAGGTGCCTAGCTATCTGAAGTGAGCATTGACTTGTTGACCATTTGTGTATAGGTAGTGTCTGTCAGGTGCTCCCTTAAGGAGGACACTGTGTTCAGACAAGAGAACTGAGGAGACTTGATTTGGCTTTTACAGCCGGGTGGTGCAGCGGGACCAGGGAACGAGGAATCCCAGTGATTTCCAAAGTTCCAGCTTTGTCTGTTCATGTGAGATGTATTTATTTTACTCTTGTATCATAATCATATTAACTGTGTGTATTGTTCAGTAACCCAACTGAGGCAGAGGCTTGAGGCAGGTTAGACCTTTTTATCACATTTTTGTACCTCTTGACCCAAATTCTTTCAGAAGTTGGTTATACTGGACCTAAGACTGAAAGTGTACACCTCACATTGCTATGTCACACGACTTCCAACTGTTTTATTATCTGGATTTCCCATCAAATTTCTGATTAATTGTAGCTAAAACATGCCCCTATATAGAATAAAACAATCCTTAAGTCAGATCTATGTTCTGCCCTTTGGGTGCTGTAAAAGGGAGGTAAGCCAATTTTATTTTTACTGAGATAAAAACAAAAAAAAACAAAACCTCAACTGGGGAAAAAGCAGGAAAAGAAAAAGTTCACGGAAGGTACCATTTTTCTTCTTCTCTGTGTTATAGAATTATTAACCTTCTGTAGTATTATCTAAGTTTTTCAACGTGTATAAGTGTTAATCCTTCATTTGATTCTTAAGGAGAATGACCTTTGACCTCTCTTTTATATTCCTCCCTCAATGAAGAGTTCCAGTATGGAGTCGGTGGAAGTAAGTGACTTTTTACCACATAGCTTGTCTCACAGATGTGTTAAACAATTCACAGTTGAGGTTGGAAGAAGCTATACAACATTGTAAAGGGGGTTAGGGGTTAGAATTAAAAAAAAAAAATTAAGAAAATAGAACAGTAAACAAACAAACCAATGAATAAGCTCTCAAAAAAGACCAGAAAGATAGGTGAACTAAACTTGGAGGGAGGGATTTGATAAATCAGAGCCCCCCATAGCTCTTGCCCATTTAGCAGTAGACAATGCATGTCTTGCTGTTTTTAAGATTCTAACTGTTCTGTTCACTCTTTAAGGGGCCAGTGGATCCATACTGCTTTGTGGAATTCTATGACCATGGTTCAGCTGCCGCTGCCCTCGCTGCCATGAATAAGAGAATGTGCCTAGGAAGAGTAAGTTGATTGTTAGTTTGTCTGTTTTATGTGCAATATAGGTCGTGATTTCTTATAAAAAAGCTTGAAGCTTGGGAAGAGAAAGACTAAGGCTGTGAAAGGTAAAAGGTAAGTTAGGGTAAGCTGGTAAGTTACAGCAACACCATTTTACTTTCAGCACTTACCATACATTGGATGATATTTAAAAAAAAAAAAATATGTTTTAGACAGTTTGTACTTTTTAAGGGCCTCTACAATGCTTTTGAAACCACTAGATAGTTAGATGCGGGAAATATTGTTATAACTCATAAAGAACCAACCCAATATTTATAAGCTTGCTATGAAAAGAACCATAATGCAAAGTTGCAAACATTTTATCAGTAGGCAATGATAAACTTTAGACAGTATATCTACTACATATTCTTGAGAGATGAGTGTGAATACTTGGTCAGATCTAATGGAAAACAATCATATAAAAAACAAAATCATAAATATGAAAAATCCTATAATACTCTCTATAAAAGAATGTTTTATTGTAACATTAAATTCTATAAAAAGAATTTTATTGTAACATTAAATTCTATAGCATTATACAAAACATACTGCTTAAAGATTATATGGTGAAGCAGGAAGTAGTAAAACTCCCAACTGTAGATTTGGTTGACACAATTTGGAATATTAATCCTGTAAAATGTTTATATGTCATCTGTTCTTTTCATATGCAGCAAATGTCATAATAGAAAAATGGGCAATATATAAGGAATAATATCTTGAAAATATGCTTATATCATTTACCGACTTTTGCTGCACCAAGTCAGACACTGATGGGATAAAACTGCATTCACTGAAGTGCACAGTAAATCGTCATTTGCGATGAAAAATTAATGAACAGGGAGACATGATTGAGGGTTGTAAGTGGAGATGAAAGTTGCTTTGCAAAATACTTTTGGCTTCAATAAATTAAACAGCTATTTCCAAGTCCCACCAGGACTCATTTCAGACATCAATTTCATTGTAAGATAATTTGTTGCAAAAGGCTGTTGATGAACAAAACAATTATATATATACTTGTCCATATTGATTTGGTTCTCGTGTCTGAATGTCACAGCTGCATGTTGGTCCCCTTTATTTCCTATATTTCTATTTATTTTGGTAATTGGGTTATATAGGATTGTTATACTTTAAGGAACAATTAAAGACTCATTCTGATTTCCAGGTATATAACTGTATATCTGTTTTCTGAGATAAAATTGCAAAAAATAATATTTCATTAGATTCTATCTGGGTTTCCAAACACTCAAACATACTGGCAATTGGAGTTATCTCTCTTACTTCTGTTCAGTGGACAAAGTTTGAACTTCTTACCTTTAATATTGGCTGATAATTTTTATATTGGTGTTATGAATAAATCAGCTTTCATTTTCCACTAATTTGATTTTTACATGCATATTGATCATCATTTCCATGGATTGGGTTTTAATGAGTGGATGGCAGAGACAATAAGTAATTACAATTTCCCTAATTTTTCATCAGCAAGGAATGGCTAATTTTGAATTTATTGGAATCTTGGGAAATATGCTGGGGACGTCATCAAGAATCACAGTGTCATTAATAACCATTCATTCAAACTTTCCCAAGACTTGCCAGGGTCCCTGTCAACTGCAGAGCTCCCTGGAGGATACAGTTGCTCTCATATTCATATTCCTGTAGAAAATGTGCAGTATGTTTTGCTCATTGTATCTTAGGGGAGGGAGAGGGAGATCAATAAGGAGAAGAAGAAAGAATTGTTATCCCAGGAAATAACACAGGATTTTCCTAGTATTTTTTTCTTGCTGTGCCGAGATCAATAAATCTTAATCCCTCCTTTTAAATCAACACCTTATAAACTAATTCTACCTCCAGGCGTTTTAGTCAAGAATAAGAAAGCAACTCGCTGATGAAGAAGGACCAGTAATGTGATTTAGGAAATGCCAGCCAGGTTCAGTGGTCAGAATCGGCCAAAGGCAGGGGATGATCAGTTCATTGATGGGCTTACCATATTCTTTTTGCAAGTCCCAAGAAAGAACAGAGCAAGATTTGATTGATGATTTAGAAAATGATATTGGACATTATTTGGTAAATCACAGTCAACAGTTTATTTACTGCATTGCTACATCCAAAACACACTCACACTGAGTAAGCTGTTATTCTTCTGCCACAAGTCCTTGGTACATGTAAGATACTCTAGATTCCTTATTAAACGCGAGGAATTAATATCCACGTAAAATCTCGAGAACCAACCCTTGTGGATTTTAAAATCTCGCTTTTATTTTTCAGACAGTTTTGAACGATATCAATATAATTAAAATTAGAGATTTTCTGAATCCGCTACCGCTTCCCTGTTTCAGAAAATTTAATAAATTTGATTGGAACTATATTTAATTATAACAAAAAATTGGTGCTTGCAATTTTATATTATTGCGATTTGATATAAGACAGCGGAATCGCAGAATTACGTACTCACATAAAATAGGGAATTTACAGTACTTTTTTTTTTATCAATGATAAATTCAAGGAAAGTCTCTTGAATAAAAAAGTTCAAGGAAAGAGATATAAAATGATAATAGAGCCTTAAGCTACCATGTGATCCACTGGGAGCTCATAAATTGAGAATTCTCTCAAACTATTGTATGCTTTTGTAAATATTTTATGGCATAGAGGGAAATTCAGCAGAATAAAAGAATTGTTATGAGAAGAGAAAGAGAGAAAAAAAAAATCAAAAATTAAGAAGTAAATGGAAAATATGAGTGGTGCTAGCGTAGACAAGCATTTGTCTAGATAGGGAAAGATCCACTCTCCGGGGTGCTTTATATAAGGCTCCTGGTGAATTGAGAAGGTGAGAAATTTGTATGAACTGTGATCACAGGAAATGGATTGATCACAGAGGAGGTTCCTGATAAATGGCGGATCTGCCAGGAATGGCAGCTTGGACAGTTTCCATAAAGTTTCCTCTTTTTTTATCTGTTTGAATCTGACATTTCAACTGGGCCCACTGGCATAACAAACGCGGCCTCTCAAGGGACTGAGGGGTGCTCTATCATCCTGCCATAATTACGGACATAGCCATACTTCTCTGACGATTTTTCACCGTTTTCTTGAAGCTAAAGAAGTGTGTCTGCCGTTGAATTCACTTATCTTTCTGGCTTCCCCTGTAATTAGAATTTAATACCTTGAGTATATTTTTTGTAATTGAAGTGTCAGAACCTATAATGTGAAACAGAAATTCACTTTTCATTGCAAGACTCGTTTGATTTTAATTAATGAGAGGTTGGGTCTGTGTTAATGAGGAATCGGATATAGTTCACAAGGGTAATAAAAAATAGCAAAAACTCTTATGAAATAAAGAGAAGAACTAATATTGAAAGACACCATAGTTCTATGGTACTCTTATAATTACTCGATAAATCATTCACTGTTGTTTCTCTTTCAATATGGGAGGCTTCTTATTGCTGCCTTTTTTCATATGGTGAGACATAAAACTTAAGTGTATATTATCAAACCTTGGATATATTTGGCAGCAGATATTAGTCTGAGGTTGTATGGGGCCCCAAAACATTGACCATTATCTACTAACCAATCGATGTGGAGGTTACAGTACTTAATTCAAAAAGTATTCAAAGCAGCTTTAAGATTTATGGAATTATCATCTAGAAGTAGAAAAATAAATATAGAATGATGAAATTAATAAATGTGTGAATCAATTTAAGAAGTGTTCAGAGCTTTTAGCTTCAACTAAACATCATCTGGAAAACAAATGAAATGATTAAAAAATTCCACTAATTTTTTTCAAAATCTTTCTTGAATACCAGATTACACATAAAGGATAGTGCAACTTTATTGTATGCTAGTATGTATTTAATATAATTGTTTCATTATGGATTGGAAGTTTAACGTTGTAGTAAGTGTCATTGATCACATAGGCATGTACCTGATTTGAATGTACAAAGAACAGTTGCTTAATTCTGTATTGAACTAAAGTGTTCTAAAAATCTCTGGAAATATTTGGAATTTTAAGCCCACATCTTATTTAAGAATAATGGACAACATGCACTTTATACTAGTACGTGTATAAATTATTAGACTCAAAGGGGAGTTAGTCCAGAAGGCTGATATGATAGCTGTGGTGTGACTTTACAATGAAAAGAAAAATACATTTAATATTTCTTATGATCTTGTATCTAGCTTGAAGTCATTTATACATTCTGAATTTGCTGAGAAAATAATGATATAAAATGCACTATTGGCATGCCATCATTGGGAAAAAATGCCTTTGGCATAGCCATTTATGAATGATTCAGACTCATCTAGATCTTGAAATGATCATATTTCAACATAAATTGATTGTCTATTGCAGAATTTCAAAATATAAAAAAAAATGAAGTTACTACAGACTACCTGGTATTATATTTCATAGAATATTAGTTGAAAAACCTTTGGAATTGCTCATTCATGTTTTTATCAAAATCTCTATAACAAAAATGATTTAGGTGTAGATGAATTAAAGTGGTTAATGTAGGTATGAAGGTAGTAAGCATTGCAGAAAGAGTAATTTTCTTGAATTTATCAGTCTATCAGTCAGTCAGTCATGTTTTTTTTTTTTGGTCAATGCAATCCCTTTTAAACCACTGCACAGAATATCATGAAACTTTATAAGGACATAATGTGAGGATGTGCATATTTGGATTAAAAAAAACCATTCTATTGTTTTCCAGAAATTTTGCCCCCTTACAATTTATATTAAGAACTTTAGCCTTAAGTTCATTGATTGCAGTACATGTACTGAAACAGTTTGTCAGTGCAACTTCCCTGAAACTGCTGAATAGAATTTCAAGAAACTTTGTACTTCACAGATAAGGACATGATGTGATGATGTGCCAATATGCAGCATATCCCATTCCTTCATTTTTCGCTTTGTTTTTAATTAGGACGCTGTGTTTAAATGTGCATATTTACAGGAAAATTCTATTCATTTGTCTTTTCAAGTATTTTGCCACTTTTAAAAGTCTATAGCAAATCTTGCAATTTTTCACTGCAACTCCTCTTAAACCATTGAATAGAATTTCATGAAACTTTGTAATTGATATTAAAAGACAAACATTTATATAGATGTGTATTTTTGATGGAAGTTCTGATGTGATGATTTTTCTGGAAGTTATGCTGATTTATTTCATTATTTTGTGTATTTAATGCATCCAATGGTTATGAAAGATATTTATATGACAGATTTTTGAAGAATTTTTTTTTTTAAAAAGCCAAAAAGAATGGAGAAGAGTTACTAAAAATGAAAAATAGTAAAGATTACTGCATTTCTTATAAGAACTGGTGTTTCAATTAGGGAAGAAGCCGAAGTCAAAAACATTTTAAACATGGTCTAATGTGGGGTGGAAGGTCAACTGAAAAAAAAGCCAAACTGCTAAGCTGTTATATTGATGGAGTGATATTAATTGTTGGGACAGTTGACAGAGCCAAGCTGCTGTGGTGTAGGATAGATACCCACTGAACATCAATCACCACAGCCATGTAATAACCATTGACCGGTAATTATTGACACATTTGACAGCTTATAATGAGTGAGATCATCGGTAAATGAATAGGGATTCTCGGAGCTCCGTAGATTCCACCGGAAACTGGGAGCATGTAGACTGTAACCCGATCATGTGAGGCCCTGATAAAATGGCTGATAAAGCGGTCACAAGCTTTGGTCCAGCCCCAGCGTCACTGCTGCTGATAATTGTCTCCTGTTAATGCATTTATTTCAGTTATCAATTTCCAATAATGGTGAAAAGATTCATGATATTTGTGGAGGAAAAAACCAGCAGAATTTTTTTCGCCAGAGTTTTTTCCTGGTATCAAATGACTGAGGCCTATTATCTGTCAGTCCTCTGTTTGATTTTTGCCATGCTTTTAAATATCCATTTGTTGTGTATGTAGATAGAGGAAAGATTTATCCGATGCACATCCTTTCTTTTCTCTGAAATATATCTTCCTCTAATTATCATAAACAGATGCTTGCCTTTTGTTATTATTGATATACTTCAAGTTTGTAGATGTAAATCCTTTAGTTCAGTTTACTGAAAAGACTCTTCTTTAGGCATTACTCTGAGTCCAGTGTATAGTCTTTGAAATGAGATTCTCTCTCTCTCTCTCTCTCTCTCTCTCTCTCTCTCTCTCTCTCTCTCTGAGGTTTTAGAAAAAATCAAGTGATGCAAGGTTGCACTTGAGTCTATTATCTCAGTTTCAACAGCAAACAGGTGCTTGGTTGATACTTTCAGAAACACTGTAAGTTATTGCCCTTTCAGTGGCCACAAACAGACAAATTATGCCCATGGGCCTGGGGACCTTTCAAATGTAGATGATTGGTCTGAAAACAAAAACAAGTGTATAATTATTAGTTTAAACAATATTTATTCAGTAATTTGCATCATACATATTATAATTACAATTCATAAAGATTGAGAAACAAGCCAAAAGGCTTACGTTAATCTCGCTCTCGTCAGTTGACAAATGAGAGGTGAACAAAATTTTCAAATACAATAACATTGCACATTAATATTAATAGGGAAAATGTAAGGAAAAGAAGAAAATGAGATTGAAAGGTGAGAAAAGAATAGCTGGAATTGAGTATTGAGACAACTGTAACAATCCAATAGATAATGTCTATACTAATCGACAAAAGTTACTTATACATGTATTAATATTGAAACATAATGTTGTTAAATAACTATAAATAAGCATTTTATATCTGTGAACATACAGGTACATACAAATATGCTCTTTAATGTGATACAATAGTTATAGTAAGACAACAGGTGAACTCAGAACCTTTTACTTTCCACAAGAAATTTCTGGACATGGTAAAAAATATTGTTGTTTTCACTTTCGGATAAATTAGCATTATTATAATTATTAATGTCATTAATTAGCAATCTCTAGTTAACACCTCTGCACATCCTATTTTTCAGTTGGCAACAGTTTTCATTTGTTCATAGAAAAGCAATGGTTAAAATAACTATTGCATAAAATCTTGTTTTTACATCCTTAACCAATATATCATCCTCATTGTCAGTATGAATAAGCTTTCAAAATTGTTTGCAAATAGTGTAAAGAAAGTTTTGAAGTGTGGTTCGGATATGAATATAAGCATGGTAAATAGATTTTGGGTGTATTTAGTGCTTTTCAAGATTATAAAAGAAACAGCTTATTTTTCGAAAATTTTCTTGGACCCAATTACAAAGGAAAGCTATTGAAATATTTTTAATATTTCTCGTCATATTTGTTGATAGTTGGAGAAACTGTAGGGTGACAAAAAAACTTTTTCTTCCATTTTTGTGCACTGTCGACAGTGACGCCTTTATTTGTGTGGAGGTTCTGTAATATACTAGCGGCAAGCATGTGCTGGCATGCTTTGGTCTTGTCAGATGCCTTTCACTTTGAATGATGATGAAGGATATTGTATTCCTCCCATTGGGTCCTTTGTTATGTGACAGTGCTCTATTTTATATAAACACCACTTTTATTGTGAAGCGATTGAAAGAGTTCTTTAAACCTATTTGATTTGTTTGAATCCAGCGTGTAAAATTTACATGTCTAAAATTCTTGCATCACAGCACAACATTTTGTATTTATATGATTCCTAAGGGATTTCTAGAACCTGGTAGTGTGGCCTGAACAAAAACCTATATTTATTGCTTCTCTTTTCAGCATCTTATAAACAATTCATGACTTTTGATGGTGAAATTTCAAGTGCCTATAGATTTACTGCAAACATTACATTGTTAGGAGAAATGAATAATAAATGCTTTAGTCTAAAACTTCCTTGCAAATATTGGTTGCTGTGCACCGTGGCAGCTTCACAATTACTCTAATAATGATTCTTCCTAGCACTACCCTATTATTTTATTTTTTTCTGCGCTCTTCCATAAGAGAAACAAAGGCTTTCAGAATTATATTGGAGGAAGGATGAAAAAAAAAGTGCTGCTGTAAATTATTCATTGTTGTGCATAGATATGAATTCCTGTCATCTGAATCAATATTTCAATTCAAAACCAAATCATAGTCCTTCTTGATAAGATTCTACAGTGCCATTTCCTGCTGCTAGTTTAGAGCTATGGTCGGTAGTGGATTATGATATTGTGTTTACTCGCTGTATTGCTTGTGATGAGTTTAGAATCAACAGTAAATAAAGGCTTCCAGTTTGACGGATGAAAACAATGTCGCTTCACTAAATGTATAACAACCCATTTGAAAAAGACCAATTACTGATACAGCTGAACAATGGAAATTTCCCACACAAGGAAATACCTCAACACTTAACCATTTACTGCATTAAATAAAGTAGAAGAGAATTTCAGTATCTGATTCTAACACATGCCAGGGTATTTTTGTTGGCTTCAAACAAAGACAATGAATTATATAAAAATATATTCAAATCTTGTTATTTCAAACTAGGATTAAATCTAAAACTTCTAAATATCGGAGGATTTGAGGTTATAAGGTAAATTTGCAAAACAGTACATTGTATATGGAAAGAATCGTGCTTCAATATCAACAGTATTCTTGAAACCAATATTCAAGATTCTATAGTACAACTGCACATTTTCATGTAAAAAGCATTCCTAATAAAGAATGAGAGAGGTATCATATATATGTTAAAATTTTGAAATGGTTAAAATATGTGTATATTGATGATTGTGGTTTGAAATAAAAACATTTTAATAAGATCAAGTTAAATTGTTAGACATTCCATTGCATCTTCTGCAGCTCTCCACTTACTGTAGAGATGTCAGATCTTACCTTCGTTACCAGTGTTTGTTACGTGCATTTATGAATAAAACCAAGAACAGAAAAAGAAAATGGTTCTGAAAAGTGCTCAGGGCGAGGCATTATAGATATGATGCTCACAGAAGAAATTTGATAGGAGAAACTGCGTACTTCTTGCTCATTGTTTTGCATCATCATCTGAAATCCTATGCATCTGTCTTAGATGTTTCTGAATTGTATTTTTACTGGTAT
>WFKH01010211.1:21329806-21332306 GCA_016163765.1 Magallana hongkongensis
CAGAGCAAAAAAGACCATGTAAAATCACCAGCAGCTGAAAATATGGTCGTTATAACATTCATCAAACACTTCAAATTGTTTTTGCTTTTTAGCAGTCAATTGTTATGGAGATAAGTTTTTATAAAAAGAGAACACCAGAGATAATTACTATGTACTATATTTATTTAGTTGCGAAACACAAATAGCAGAGATTTTTGGCTTTCATCAGACTTGAGGTTTCTTGTGTGTACACGGAATCAGGTTTTCGGGACTTTACTTGTTCCAAGGTTCTTTCTATTGGGTCTCTTTCAAACCATATATTACCTGCGTGACAAAAATTTTATTTTTTGAAAAGGTAAAAGAATTAACGTAATATAGGAAGGCAAAATCAATTTAAAATCAGGGGGTTCAAACGTAAACACATTCTGTTGAAGTGAAGATTCTTGACTGGGCAATTAAAGTTCCACCAAGCATTGGTTTTTATTTGCTTGCATTGAATGTGAAAATTATTCTCATCTATAGGGGTAATAATTAAGGTGTACGAATACAAAGAACAAATTACTTTCACCCTCTGTTTGGGATCAGTCTTTATTCTCCATCTGCCAGGACCAATATAGAATCAGATGTGTGTAGACTTGCCCCTTCTTCCTCAGTTAAATGCTTCCCCCCAATTTTCTCCCAAATTGACAGGTTTGGTATGATAGCTCCCTGTCCTGGGAGAATTAAGACACTCAATGGGTTTTAATGACTTTTTTCAATTTCTTTTGGACTATTTTACTGGTTTTGTCACATCAGCATAGAATTCCCTGATTGAAATATCATCAAACAGTAGACTAACACTGTAATTTTCAAATTATGAAATTATTTTCTACTGACATTGTAAATCAAGTTGTTAAGCATTGAGTCATTGATTCCTGTGAATAAGGATTTAATAAATTCGTTTTCTCTGTATATTCATGGCTAATGCATTTCATTGCTTTTTTTTAATCAGTACAATAGGAATAAAAACTTGACAATTGGCTTATACTTTTCACAAATTGTCAAACATTAGACCCTGCCAACACTGAAATGGGTAGGCATTTGTTCCAGGAATGCATAATGCTTTCAGTTGTTATCAGGGAAAAAAGCGGTGTCCTTTCGGTTTTTAGTGATAAATTGCCATGCTATATATCTGATTGATTTCTGAAAGTTTCTCTTTTCATCTTCATCAGTGATGGGAAAAGATGAAAAGATAGACATCCTGCATCTTCTCCCATATCTATATGTCACATTACGTTACCATGGCGACCAGATGTCATCATGTGATATGAGCGTCTAAACTCTCAGATACTTGTCGTTTTGTCACCGTTGAAGTGGCTCAGCTGAGAGGGGCTTTTCCTGTTACCTGCACATCTGATGTAGGGAGGCTCACAAGTCCGCCTTTTTGCTCTAAGTGTTCCCCGATTGTTAAAGATGATATTAGGATAAATGGATGAAATCCATCAAGATTTCTAAACCTATTAAGTCTGCTTCACCAATCACATAAAGTCATGCTCTGTTGTGAAGATTGTAATCGTATACAACATCCAGTACATGTGACCATCTTTGTAAGAGTAGTTAATTTATGTAAAAAAGAAAGTTCTTCTCTTTTTTTTTGGAAGTTAACGATTTAGGATTACCACAAGCCTATATTACCAATATAAGCTGTTATTGAGAAACAGTGGTGAAACAAAAAAGGTATCTGTCAAGAATATATCCAATCAGTTTTCCAATTTATACTGAAATTGTTTCTTGGATTGCTGAAGCAGCATAGATAATCCTAAACTTTATATGTGGCTTCATCAGGGGGTTGTAATTGTGTTCTTTTTGGTGACTTGTGCAGAACTTTCTCCCACTTTTTTTTAATGGATCAATGTAGAAATAATTAGGAGTAATGCCAGTACTGTACACATTTTTGGAGTGATTTGGAGATTCATATTCCAAGCATGACCAAAGGGCATTACCAAACTCTGTGTCAGAGGAGGAGGAAAAGACAAAGAACTCCATTGCTTTTATTCCTCAATTTAGACAGAATACTGCAGACATGAAGCTCCACTTGGCTCTGTGTATTTTCATTGAGAAGTTTGGTAAATATACAGACTGAATGGCATAGGTAAAGCATAGAACTGTGCTAGGGCCTGCCAGAAGCTACAATGTCACAACAATGTTAGCTTATGTACACAGGAATTAAAGAATCTTAAAGTGCTTGAGAACCTCTTGTGTTACCTAACTATCATGACAGTCCCTGTTGGTTTTTCTCTTTTTTAACAGTTTAATAGAATTGGGGAAAGTTCATCTTGGGGTACCCCAGCAGAGATTTAAATGTCTGCGCAAGACCTTTTATATGTGTGCTTGCCTCTGTCTGTTTTGTTGGGACAGTTCTAAAATTACTATGGCACAGAACACCAATTATATTTAGAATTTATTTTTTTTTATTCTTGCAGGTTTCAATACCAGATTCACATAAAATCATTCAATTCACTAGAGATTATGAAAGCGGTTT
>WFKH01010211.1:21337306-21342306 GCA_016163765.1 Magallana hongkongensis
TTGTAAAAATGGCCAGCTTCCTAGTAGTTGTTCACTTGATGGGCTTATTGACGGGATTATAATGCGAGTGGTTTAAGTGATCCTTACCTCAACCAACGTATTGATCCCTTGCTTCTTGCTCAGGTAAATTAAGAGTCAGTTGTAGGGGGACAATTACCTGTAAAATTTACACTTCTCTCTTTCATTATCAACAGTCTGATGCAGATATCCGTGCATGAAATTGATATTTCCTCTTTTTTACAATAACCAAAGTGGTTTTTTAGCATATTCATCATTTGCCTAAGAAAGAAAGAGATTGACTGTGAACAAATTAGTAATATGGGGAAGTAAAATTATGAAATGTCATTCCTAGTGGAAAATGACAATGGACTGATATTGAAGCATGTAACTACTAAATAGTCGCCATCTCTCATAAACATGGAAGAGCATCATTGTAAACCCAGCGTGACGACAGCCAGTGGATTCGTGAAGATGAGGGAACATTTTACAGTAGACAAGTTTGGGTTTCCTGACTAGTACATCTTTAATGGTAGAAACAGGAAATCACTCCCAACAGATAATGCGCACCGGAAACTTTCACACTGGCTCAAGAAGAAAAAATAGACACCAAAAAAGTCTCTTTTGCCCCTTCAGTCCAACCAAGCGGAAATAAATCTTTTTCAAAGTCCATCTTCGCTGTCAAATAAATTTGTCTGGTGAAACCCTTATTTTGTATTATTAAACTCACTATTCACTGTCTGTCCAAGTCGGTGCGAATATGTTCTATGAAATTATAAGGTTTCTTATTCAGCATAATCATCATGTCGCATGTATTTCAGTGAGTTAGTTGCTGCATTGTTAATCATGGAGCTATTTATTCAATAGCTAAACACAGTTAATAGATTGGTAAAGAATGTATTGGTCATGATATAGTTAGTTTTGATCTCTTTGGTTATGTACTGATCTTTGAAATAACCAAATTGTTAATAGCTTTTTAAGAATATGTTATTTTGGTCAAGACTAGCTCTAGCTGAAGCTGACTTTCAATAACTCTATCATTTGTGATCACTATCATAATCTTGAGACAGGAAAAGACATCTGAAAGGTTGAGATGTGGGCTTGATAAGAAGCTTGTTTGTTAATTGCCTCACAAGAGTCTGTAATGTTTGATCCAGGTTAGCTTTGGAACAGTCATTAATTCTTGTGTGATTTATTTATTCTTAATTACATTTCTCTTTGTGGCATTAAAAGAGACGAGACCTAAAAATATGGATTGATTATAACACTAACTTTTCTGCTAAAAAATACCATTAGAACACCTGTGCCCTTCTGATGTTGAGAGATTATGATTTTGTACCAGCCTCAAATAGAAAAGATTAATGTTTTGGATTAAATGTAGCTTTGTAGCTCATTATTAGATATGATATTTTTTAAGTACAAAGTACTTAAGAATTCAGTTTTATACTGTCCTCTGTTACGTGGCGTGCAGACTTTAGCCACGTTGAGCAAGTGTTGCCAGCAGCACCTGTGACATGATAGGCTTCAGACTATCGTACTGCAAGGTAAAATTAGGTGCTTGGATTGTTTCGTTTATGTACATGTAATTTTGTTGTTTAGGATTAGTGATCGAAACAGGTGACTCTCTTTCTCACTCTTTATTTATAAGCATTGAATAGATGAATTTTTCCTCATTTATTGTGTATGGACTGTTTCTGTTCAGATAGAAATGTTGCCATTGGCCTATTTATTTATGATGAACAAAAAGGAACTCAAATAAACTGAAAAAAAAAGAAAAAAGAAATTACATTAAGAACTGCGAGAAGAAAAAAATTAAGAAATTTATTAACCTGAATTGCTTTTTGTGTCATTTTGTGGTTGATTTTTAATTTAAAAAAAAAAGCAGAAAACCATGGCAACACATGGAGAGTATTGACTTTTGTTCATTCAAAGTTCCCAAGTACCGGTATATATTTTAAACCCTTGTCACCAAAATAAGTTAAAATGGGGGAAAAAAAGAAACACGAAGTTGCAAGAATATGAATTAATGAATGATTAATAGAAATCAATAGACTATTAAATAATGACTGAAATTGTTTGTAGCAGATGTGATATTTAAGAGCCTGTAGATCGAACATGTTTTGTGTCGAGTTTTGGCATTTGTGATGTTATGGTTGTTACACTGGCAGAAATGTTACCATTGATTTTGTACGAATGACTGAGCAGAAAAGGACCCAGGAGGAAACATTTTTATGCAATGTTCCAGATGAAATGAATAAACAGTTGTAAAAGTATCATATTAAATCAAGATGCAAACTGATGCTCCATACTCATACAAAAGATGTCTTCCATTTTGCAAGTGGAGGCTGTTTGAAGTTTGGTGAATGATCAGACTTTCACTGCCCACTTAGGTATGGTTGTTAGATCCGGGAATATTGCACAGTATCTTGTTTTATTGCTACCGATTATTTTCACCTGATGAAGATCTACACGAGAGATAAGGCCCTTCATGCTAGTCTATGAATAATAGATGGGCCATGCAATGCCACAAATGGGTTTAGGCATGGACTGTACAAACTATCCATTTTGTTTTGGTAATTTGGGAAGTTGATTAAATTACACGCAGTGTAATTTTATATAGAGATATAAATATGTAATGACATAGCAACATCTGACTCTCAGGACAGGAACTCTATTGACATTTGTCCAACCTTTTACAAAATTTCCAAAAGGAAGGACAGTGAATTAGACCTCCCAATAATCTGCAACTTCATCCAAATTAGGATGAAATTTGTCCTTTGTAGATTTTTTCTTGAAAGTTTTTTTTTCTTTCCTCGATCGCCATTTTGTCAAGCGTTTACAGGTATCTACTACCGGTACTTAATTTGAATCCGCGAGAATTGATGCCCAAATTATGAAGAATCGAAGTACTGCACAATCTGGGTCCCATTAATTTGTGGAACCAGATACTTGGAATGATTGGGTTACATTCCTGCAAACTTTATGATGTCATTATGGATGATTTTAACAGGATAATGATATTTGATACATATTATTTAAAACTAATTCACTCTATTAATGGGTCGTTAAATGCTATCTTTCACTATTAAGGAAGGCTTGCAATTGAAGAGAGTAATTAAGATATCTTTTTATCATTGCAGGAGATGAAGGTGAACTGGGCCACATCCCCTAGTAACACTCCCAAACAGGACACTAGTAGTAAGTATGGCGGTCCACCGGAGAGCTCTCTATCCCCATGCTTGTAGACAACAGATCTATAGATTGTTTGGATCATGATTTAAACCATCTGTTAGTACAATCACCTTCATGTGTACTGTTGAATAGTTAGTAGACATCACATCAAATAGTAGTTACGTAAACTGACAAAAATTAGTTAACAGATAGGACTAAATGTTGTCAACAGTGCTATAAATAGTCAGCAGACAGTAGTTTTGTAAAATGACTAAAGATGAGTTTTGTAAAATGACTAAAATTAGTCATCAAATAAGAACTCAAATAGTCAACAGTCAACACTATAAATAGTAAATAGTCTAATATTAGACATCACATCAAATAGTAGCATGTAAACTTATAAAAAAAATAGTCAACATATATAACTACAAATAGTCAACAGACATCACTATAAATATCTGATGTTTTTGCAAATAGTCAACTGTTACCAAACACATTCTCAAACGATGTCACTGAATGATCATGCTCTCTAATTAAAAAAAACATTTATGAAAATAGTTTTATAATAGAGTGTATAAACCCTTAGAGTTCACTTAAATATTATGTCAGACAGTTACATGTTATAAACATGTAGCATGTCTTAAGTTCATAAGGACCAATTGATAGATTACATCAAGATAAGGGGGAAAAGTCCAATGTTAAGTACTCCATTGAAATTTTCCCATAACTTTACTGCTTTCATTGACAACAAGATTTTAAAAAGATGTAGCTAGATCATTAAGAATATTGAAATTAGTCACAAAGATTTAGTCAGGTTTGTCTACATTGTCCTGACGTCATAAACAAATGAAGTTGAGTTTGTTTAGTTTTAACTTGTCAGAGATCAAGTTATGTTCACATAGAAGCTAATTCATGAAATATTTGTAGCATATTCCCCTGTTTGATTAGGGTTGCAGTCTGTTAAGAAATAATAAAGTTTGGATTTTCAGCACAAAGAGAGAAGGGAGTCTTTGCATCCGGGCATCCTTCTGTTGCAACAATGCTGAATGTTTTAAAGCAGATATTAATTTTTCTCTATATGATCTGTTATAGAACACCTTTTCATTAGAATTTGATCTGACAGTGAAAATAGATCATGATAAACATATATTTACATAAAAATTCTGAAGTATTTTTTGTTTTGAAAGGAAACCTGAGGACACTTTCTATTTATTTTTGATAATTTCAAGCTTTATTTGGTTTAAAATTCTCATGCAGTAATGCTCAAGTTTATTCTTGTTCAGAAAAAAATCCATTTACTTATTGAATCCCTGTACTATTGAGTTATTGCTCATTCCCAAATAATGAAATGATTGGTATGGTTCATCTAACAAAGGACATGTGACCATTTAGACGTAATTACGGGATAATCGTGAAATGGTTTGGCAAGGTATTGAAGCAGTGGAACTTAAGCAGTGCCTGACTGAAGGTGATTGCTCTAGTCACGCAGTCATGATAAGTTTACTTCTTTATTACCTCGTGAACCGGAGAAATCAAGGAAAAGTTTTCTATATAAACCTTTAACTTCAGAGATCACCAATTATAGTTAAAATCCCTCCATCCCCAAAGAAATGTTGTTAAATTTAGAATCTGTTGTTGTCAAATTCCTTATGTTCTTTTCAATGTTAATGAATTCTTTTCATAAATTTAAAAGTGTTGATAACTGTATGATTATTCTGTAAATATTAAAAGTAAGCAATAGAATTAATGAAAGAAAACGTCAAGTTTTAGAGAGAAAAGCATTGAAATCTTAGGTTATTCGCACTTCCAATTTATCAAGGCAAGAATTATGA
>WFKH01010211.1:21348692-21362045 GCA_016163765.1 Magallana hongkongensis
CTGTGTCATTGATTTCTGTATAGTGGTATATATATTCATAATGGCCCTATCACTTTGCCCAGACTCCTATATACTTATTTAGTAAGATCAGCTATCAATTTGAAGCTCTACCTCCGTTGCCGTGACAGTTTCCTGACAGAGATGATAAGTCATTCAATACAAATGAACCCAGTTTAATTCATTTGTATATTGAGACTGCAAAGAAACAACGCAAAAAGATTAAAAGAAAAAAAAAAGTACTTAGTTGTTGACTGAATTTCTGGTGTTGTTTTTTGTTCAGGATGCCGAGACTGCCATCAGTAACATGAATGGACAGTGGCTAGGAAGTCGACCAATCAGAACAAACTGGGCCACACGTAAACCCCCAGCCCCCATACCAAAAGAATGTAAGTGGAATTGAAACACTATACTGTTCTAGAAACATCATCACTATAGACAGAAACTGGTGTTGGTTTGAATCATAAATCAACAAAATTTAATGAACCATATTCTTCAGATTCTTAAAATAGATTTTGGGCATTTAACTACAAAACAATTTTTTTGGAAATGATATTACCAGGTAATATGATATATTGATGATCAAATGAATGAATTTCTTGCCACTAAGGTTCTTTAAAACTATAAAACTGTCATTTAATTTTTAGCTGGAAATTTTTATATCTTTATGCATGTATAACATATATGTTTGTGTAATTCTTAGAACTTGATTTTTGCACCTAAATTACAGTAGTGCTAATTCCCCCAAAATATATATATTAGATTTATAAAGGTACACTGGTGGTGCAGATATACATGTGATTTAATAGCTTGTGTGACTTTTGGATTTTTGTTTCAGCCCAAATAAAACAGCTGTCATATGAGGAGGTCTATAGTCTATCCAGTTCCACTAACTGTACCGTCTACTGCGGGGGCATTGGACCAGGAGTCACAGGTATGACACTGATCTTGCATGAATTATAAGGTACTTCTAAGCTAGTAAAATATGGATATACAGGAATGAACTCTTTTATTAGAAATGGAGACTTCAAGAAAAAATTCTTTCCACTGAAATCAAATTGAAACAGGAATTTTTTTTCGCTCTTGAATGTAGTGGAATTTAACACTGAAAATGTATGTTGATTGCTAATCCCGTGGTACTTTCAATTAAGTTTGGCATTTTTGTGGTGTTTGTAGAAGAAGCAATAAAAAGTGCTTTTAACACCTATGGAACCATTCAGGAAATCCGAGTGTTCAAGGAGAAGGGATATGCTTTTATCAGGTAACACTTCATGATTGGTCAGCTGTCAGGGGAAATACAGCTAGATATCGGTTGACTGCAGCAATCAAACACTTTCCTCTCTGACATCATCTGTTTTCCAACATTTTTTGAGTATCTATATAAAAAGATTCCCAAATTCCCAAATCAAAACTACTCTATTTGTTTGGGTTTTATTTAATGGGGAGAGGGTTGAGAGAAATCTTGGAGCAAAACTGTTGAACTTTATACAAAATGGCAGCATTCTGTTGATACAGCTTTGTGTACAGAGGTCTTTTTTCAATTAGTCTATTGTCATTTTTTTCAATTCTTCCAACATATTTCAACAATGTGTACACAAAAATCAATGCATTGCTAGCTGAAAAAAAAAATCAATAACAAAATATTCCCCACGATAGTGACAGTACAAAGGTGTTGTATATTTCAATTAGTTTAATCTGCGGATAGATTGTTTAAAAGTTTTTGCATATCACAGAGGATTCATCCAGGTAACCATTGATCTCTTCTAGATAATTCCATGCCACATCCGAACCAAAGCTCTATCATCAGAGAAATTCAATAGGAAATTCTTAAAATTTGAAGTGAATATAAAGGTATTTTCAGCCTTTGTTTTACAATGGGCAAAGGAAACTTCATTAGATTTTCAAATTAGGAGTTAGTCTGGCATTAGAATAGCTAGACTTGAATTTAGTACAAGCTTTTCAAAGTGTCTATCTTTCCCTAATAATGTTGATTAACACCACATCAATACAGCAACAAGATCACAGGGAAATGGCCTCAAGTGATGCTGAAACTGACATAAAAGGTAGCAGGGTTTATTTTATGATGTGGTCTTTTTCTTCTTATCAAAAAGATGATGTAGTCAGCATTTCTCTTTGTCCTAGCAATCTATGCGACAGTATGTGATTGCAGCTCAATATTATGAAAAATATAAAGCATTTTTTTTCTTAGTTTTTTTTGGGGAGAAATTGAGAAGGAAAAAACTTGTTATGTTTATTTTTTGCTTGATTGTTATAAATTTTAAAATTGAACAAGGAGTCAGTGACAATGGCAGTACATGAAAGAAAAAAATTATTTGTTGCAGATTTTCTAACAAAGAGTCAGCCACTAAAGCTATCTGTGGAGTGAATGGGACAGTCATAGGGGAGAACATGGTCAAGTGTTCCTGGGGAAAGGAGTCCAATGATCCCAACCAGTCTGGGGGTGGGGCAGGGTCCCCCTCACAAATGGTAGGTCACTCCTTAATAATCTGTCATTGACTGGAAAATTGTCAGATACCTGTTTATGATAAAGTTGATAAAAATAATGCCCATGTAATGAATGTGCATGTATAGAAATGCAAATTATCCATTTTGATGCACAAAACAATATGACTGAACATATGATTTTGTAAAATTTCATCTATCTTCAATGCAACATCGCACACACATCCATGATGATCTTTTTTAATCTGTGATATAATGTTTAGTTTAGATATTAAAGAATTTTCAGAACATTTAGATGTTGCAAGAAAGTTTGGTATGGATATTGATCCTCATGTCAGAAATTTTTATGTAAATATACCATATTTTTCCGACGATTAGTCGGTATTTTTTTTCTCTGAAGCAGAGCACCCGACTTATCGTCTAAATCGACTTGTCTAAGGCTTGAGGTCAGAAAATTGTTAAAAATAGCATTAAAAATCATCTTGAGTTGGCTGTGTGATTGGAAATTACCTTGTTGAATTCATCGTTCATCTTTATTAATTATCGTTTTCACTCATTTGTTAACACCAGTATACATTATAATAACGGTAATTAAAAAAATGGTACGTCTTTAATCAATTAAAAGTTTTACCGTTCCGTTTTTATAAACACATCGTCACATGTCTCCATATATGACACTAATGGGAAGATAACATTGCGCAGTAAAATTGAAACCAAATTTGAATGGAAAAAATTATTGCAGTAAGTCCGGGGAATGTTTTTAAGTTTTATTATTTTATTAGTAAAGAGTTGTTAGTGGAAAGTATAAATAAGAAATATTTTATGGTCAAATTCAATCTTAAAATACGTAATCGGCAATTATCAATACTAATGTTTATACAGTAGGCTGACATCGGTTGGGCTATGTAATAATCATTCCCTAAGACTAAGATCTATACGGCGTGTTCACTCCCTGTGTATATAAAGAGTACCGTTATAAGAGTGATTAAAGTTCATTGATTAATTATTGTCCAATTCTTTAATTGTTGTTAAATAAAAATTTTAGGAAACGTATGTATGTCGTATATCGTCATTATCAAGTGGTACAAATGATCGATCTATTTCTAACAGTGTCTATGTAAAACAATAGCGTGTAACTGCATTACTGTATACAAAGTAAACAAGTTTCATCAAATCATAGTAATTGCTAAGCTTTCTGCACTTGAGATCCCCCTTTGAAGTCCGACACGAGACAGGTGCATGCTTCTGACACCGGAAATTGTTAAACAAACATTGACCACGCGCCGAGTCAACAGGTGGCTGGTTACGTAATGGCGAATACACTGGCGATGGTCAGAGTGGATAATTATTTTAAGGGAATAAAATATTTCTGACAAAGTAAGTTTAGTTTACTCTCATACAACTTGCATAACACGCGATATCGGGAATTGTTTACAATGCAAGCGACTTTATAGATGTTACCGGTATTTGAAAATATGATGCATAAGTATAAAGCGTAATTGTTTAAATGTCAATCATTAATAATAATTGGTAGCAATATCGGGGACATCGTGGCATCATACACTGATAATGTTACTGCAGTTTTATACGCCATTTTGAAGTGATAAGATCGACGTATCGTCTGAATCGACGTATCGTAGGAATTTGTTAAAATTTTGGTTAAAAATGAGCAATTCGACTAGTCGTCCGCATCGACGATTCGTCCGAAAAATACGGTAGTATAAAGACTGAAATGTTGACAAAAAATGGAATGAAGAACATGGTTTGTGATATTTCAGTCTCAGTCTGCGACCCAGCCTGCCGGACAGTATGGTGGTCAGTATTACAACATGGGCTACGGATACCCTGCAGCTTATCCCTCCTACATGCCTCAGCAGCAGTACATGCCCCAGGGGTATGGCTATCCAAACGGGGGATACCAGATGCAGGGGTAAGTATTCCTTAAAAGGCTGTGTTATCTTCTATATTATTGTAAAATCCTTCCTTATTATTTTAAAAATATATTGAACAAAAGAATTAGAATTTATGTTAAGATTAACTAATTGATGTATAGGATGCAACCTTATGGAATGGTTCCACCAGGAAGTCAACAGCAGTTTCCTGGACAGGGTGGCATGATGGGATATCCCATGCAGCAAGGTAAAAATGGCTGCTTTGTGTAGTTATGCATGCCTCATGGTTACTTGGTTTGGCTAGAATGTCCAATAAACACAAGCTGCCAGAAAGGAATTTCAAGCATTCATAAATTTAGCAAAAGGTTTTTATATGATGCACTTTTATTTTAGTTTTCATTGAAAATTCCTTTCTTTAGCTATGTAATCAAGATACACAGATTGTTAACAATATATTATTCAGATGATTGTCTTGTTCCAGAATTATCACATACTTACACTTGTAGAAACATATAATCACTGTGAACAATCTTGTTTCTTAATCTGGTATTAAATTTTCTCTACTTTCTTTTTGCCACTGTTTACTTTAATTTTTAATTCTTTTATTTTTGTTGCAAGGTAAATGGCTTAATTCAAACTTATTTGGTAGATTCTTTTAAATATTGCACTTAATTTTTTTTAGAAATGTTTTAAAGTTTTTACATTTATAACAGTTGAGAAAAAATTTAAGCATTTCTTTAGAGTATACAAAACAGTGCAAGATATTAATAATGATGTAAGTTGCAATATCATTTACAACATGCAATTTTTGAAGAGAAAAATAATTTTGTTGAATTGAATTCTTGAAAAAGAAAATCCTTATAATGCTTAGTGCTATTGATAACAAATTTCCTATCACCCTCTCATATTCCAAATACCTCAGAATTAAGCATATGTATGTTGTGTATGATATTGAGAGCCCCATCTTAATGTATTGCACATGTACATTGTTATACAGGGGCATGAGTGAGTGTTTGTACTTCCCTCTCACATTATTTATCGTTTGATGTTTGCTGTTAGTATATTAACACTGGGCAACCACTCTCTCACCACGATTCATGTATGTGGATGTGTGATGTTACGATCTAAATTAATGATGTGAATACGTAAATGATTATTGACTCGAAACAGAAATGCTTAGTCAAACTAAAAAGTGTAGCGACTTAAAATGGTAGAGCTCATTTATGTGTAAAAGCAGATAAGAAGACTGATTGCAAAAAAATGACTTTAAGCTAGAACCCTTAGCACCTTGATGAATGTGAAAATGAAATTGAAATTTTCACCAGAACTAAAAAGAAACTTTGATAGAAAGTCTAAAGTGCAATTAGAATGATGAAAATGTGAAATATACTGGCATAACATTTAATGATGTGAACAAATCATGAATTTTTACAAAGATCAAAAGAGAGGAGGAGGGGGGGGGGGGGTTCTTGCCTCTTGTTTGATAAGTGATGATAGCGTAGGGGGTGGAGGTTTAGTTAGATGGGTATAGCTGTGAGTGAGAGGTGGTTGCCCTGGGCTACTTAATACTGCTATGTCTCCTATGTAGGGCTCGGTAGTGTGATGGCATTAAGTTATGTCAAGTCCAGCCCCTGATACTCATCTGTCAGCAGGCCAGGGTGAGTTGGTCTAACATTTCAACCAACTTTTTTCTTCTTTGATATCATTTTTTTTTTTTTTTTTTTTTTTATATTGGCAATTTTTCACACTTTCAAGTATATGATTTGGTGAATTACAGTTCATTTCTCTGGGTAATTGTATTTCAGGAATAGATTTATGAAAGGAGAAAAAATTAATATTGAAATGTCAATGATAAAGATAGAAATGTCAAAGTTTTGCATCCAGATAGTAAATTGGCTGGTTATTGAAAAAGATCTTTGTTAGAATTTATGATGAATGAAATATTTTGTTCTGATGACTGTATACTAGTACTCTAAAAAAAAATACTTTCAACATATGACAGAAATAAATCTCTTATAGTAGAATGGTTTCTACAGTTTATAGCCAGAGAAATAGCTGAATAGAATAACAAGAAATAAAGATTGCTGAAAAGATTATTGCAAAATATATAATCAAAGTACAGAACTTTTATATCAAGCTTTTTTTATCAATATATGCATGCTTCCCTGTTGTTATAAAGTGATTTTTCCCTGTTTGTTTCTTTACAATATTTTTTGTGATTTAATATGTTTAACCAACTCATCCAATATCACATTACAATGATAATTTTGATACATTTGTGTGAGAAGTTTTACACAGAAGAAAGTGATATTCTGATTGCAATTAACAGGAAACATCTCCATAGGCTTCCTATTGTATGTGAATAGCAATGTGACCTCAAGTCTCAAAGAATGTTGTAAATGTATCACTGCACGATGCTGCAGTCTACAGGTCTATCTCAACTTGGAGAGAAAATTCAGAGTAGCTACAGTGTAAAGTTAATTAGGACATGGGGAGATTCAGACCTTCCCTCTCTGCCCTGTTCAAATGTCTGATTCTGTTTGCCATCATGTGTCAATGCCAAGGGAGAATCCAGTTTAGTATATCTGCATTATGTCAGGTTAACATGCTATTCATAGTTTATCAAGATTCTGATACATGGGAATGGTCAATAATGGTTGGAACTTTGGACTAGCCAGCGTGTAGACCACTTTGAACTGTCAAGATCTTCAAGATACTAACAGTTAGTTGAAGTTTGAGATAGGATAGAGACAAAAAAGATTACAAACAAAAACTAAATTTCTGTATAATAGATATATGAAATTATTTGGGGGGGGGTTTTAGTCTTCCTCAAACAGTGGGAAACAACACCCTTTTTTTTTTTTTTTGCGAAGACTAATAAAAATTTAGCAAAGGTCGTAATTGTATTAGTGAGCAATTAGGAGGACTTGTATTGTATTTGTGTGCATTGTGCTTCGGGGACAAGCTGGGATTGATTTAGACTGAGTTGGGTGTTGTAAGGATTAGACCTGAAATGACTTATGAGATTGGCATAGTCCATGTTCCAGCTGCATTGCTGAATTAGGCACAGTTTGGGGCTCCTTGGGGAAATAACAAAACGTGTGCTAGAAAAGGCAAATTGTGATGTAATTGGGTTACAATAGACTGACAGTAATTTGTCCTGATAGATGATTAAATTAAACACCATAAATATAAAAAAAAATGAGATCAGGGGAAGTTTCAAGAGGCTGGTGACAGTACTAGTGCACTGCAAACTCCTTTCCAGTCTAGAAATTTGTTCACATTGGTAAAATTTTAACCTTATATTTTTAAAAGAATGATTAGCTACTAAGGATTGTGATAAAGTGTATCAGTAAGTTAGGAATAGCAAAAGAGTAGCAGTGACTGTATTTTTGAAATAAGGTTTTCTCTACCTTTTTTCTTTTTAATAGCAAGAAACATTGTGATCACCCGTTATACTAGATAATTTGTCTCAGATTTGATGAAGAAAAATGAGCTGCAATAGCATTGATGTTTTTACTTTGTTTGATTTTGTAGAGTGAAAGAGTACTGTGGAAAGCCAGCATCATATCAATGAGTGAGTTGTCAAATTCTGTTGATCTGTATATGATAAGCTATTTGTAGAAATCGATAAAAGTAAAAGAATTACAACTCTGTGTAACATCTGATTTTAAAGACTTTTGTGTAGCATTTAGCACACTTGGTTATTTACTGTATAACTGGACTTTTCTCTTTGGTACTCTGTTGTTAAATTTTGCAATACCAGCTCAAATGCAAAAAAATTCTAATGTAAAAAATGCATTTAATAATATAGTTTTATAATCAATTCAATAATCTTCCTGATTTGGAATCTAAATGCAAGAATGTGCATTCACAGAAAAAACTCAGTTTATACAATACCTTTAAATAATGGTGGAGCCATCTGAAGTAATATCAACTTTATTCTTTTACAGGGTCTTAGCAAGCTCTTAACATCTTCAGCTGTTATAAACAGGACAGTTTTATTTGTACGATTGTGATTGGTGCATTCCTGGTTTCCAGGGAGATAGACACTTTATATACATTGAAAAAAAAATCATTTTAAATGATAGAAAAAAAAATGTATGTACAGATGTAATTAAGTTCTTGTAAATATTTTATAGTGGTTGGTAAAGTCTACAAAAAATTTTAGACCTAGAGTTCATATGTTGTATTATCTGGGTCACACCCAATTTGCTCATGTTGAGGAAATAGAGGTTATGTCATGGTGGCCATTTTTGCAGACATACAACGAAAAGGTACAAACAGCAACAGTCGCTTCATCCTCTGAAATATTGTTAACTGTAGAGAAATGGGACAAAATGGTGGATTTTTTTTTCAATAACTTGTAATGTACTTCTTGGCAGATCTTTATATTGTCCATTCTGGTTTATTTACAGATTTTTCTTAATTAACTTTTGATTTTTCATTTTGGTCAAAAAGTAGGTGATATATTTGGTATTTCAATTTTTTTTCTTAATTTTCTTTTTAAATTTCAATTTGATTAAAAAAGAAGGCGATAATTATATTGTTTATTCTTATTTTTTTCTCTTATTTTGTCTCCCTGTTTGGTTTAACTGTAACCAGTGAATTTTTGGGAATAAATATAAAATGTTGATAGAAAAGATTGAATGGTCCGGTCCTTTGTATTCTGCACCAGTTTGAAGTCAGTTAAATTATTATACTTTTGTAATGAAAACTCCCTCAATAATAGACATGCTCAATCATAGGATGTTCACCTTGAAGCCATGAAAGTCTAACAGTTCTGATGTCTCATCATCGCAATTCCTTTGTGTTCAGTCTAGAGTTGGTTTCTTAGGAATTCTGGATGCATTTAGATTTGATTAAAGAGTATTTCCTTAAGCTTGGAGAGTGAGAGTTTATTTTTAACAAGATTTAGAAAATCGTTATTTCATCTCCTTTTCTGTTGAGATCTAGTGCCAATGTAATCGTCTGACCTCTTGTTTTGTATAGATAGATCATTTTAATAACTCTGTTAAAAAGATTTTTGGGAGGTGTCTGTACAGTTATTTGCATAATTGAGGCGAGTAATTGCATTCCAGAATTTTTTTCCAGTGGAAATTGAAAGAGTGATTGTTTTAAACATGTCTCACGTTCGAAAATAAAAGCTCCCAGTGGGAAGGGAGGTATGTGTAGTTACTTATATGTTTCATGGATGTGGTGGGAAAATTTCGGCCTTGTAAATATAAGTCATCATTGTAGCTTCTGAGTTGTCATAGCCATAGCCAGGGAAAGAAACTTGTACCTCACAGTTCTCTTGGCAATTTGTGTAGCATTGATGTCTGATGCCCTCAGTGTATCATGGAGTAGATTGTTATAATGTCAAGTCTATTGGTTTTTTTTTGTCCACAAATCATGTAAATTTTGTGTAATTATGAATAATTTATTTTAAGTTGTTAGATTATTGTATCAGAGTCCAGATTTACTGCTTGTTACATCCTGAAAGTTGTCATCACCCCCAACTGTTACCGTGTTTGTCTGTGGTTTACCATGCAATAAGATGTCAGATTATGGTAATTTTGAATGTTTTAGGTTTTGAAATGTTAAAAATTTATATTTTTATACAATGTTTCAGGCAGAAATACACAGACTTTTTTTTTAAAAAGGAAGATTCTGATTTTATTTGTTTAGATGATTCAAAATGTCAAGTGCATGGTTGCTGTGTTTGCTATCCAATGAAATCAGATTAAAGCCTACAACATGTGGTCACTAATGTACACCAAAATGCCCATACTTGTAAATCATTGTTTCAAAATCTATAGAACCATCTTAGGTCTGAGCCACAGCCAGACTTTGCCTTAAGCTTCTGCATTGATCATCTATGGAGGCAAACACAGCAAGGTGCTTGGACCATCATGTATTTTGTCACGTGACCTGCTGTATCCATCATACCATGAATAAAAACAACCATCATTCAGTCTTGTTTGTTGTTTACTTGCTGTTCAGAAGAGAACATTGAGGCTAAATTTGTCCTTTTAAGGAATTTAAAACGGGCAAATATGTATCGGTTGATTCGGCAAAATCATAAAGGCAGTATAAGAAGCCTTTGGTTTCGTTACCATTTTGGGTTTGGGATGTGAAAAATTGAGTTTTCACAGTGTTGGGCAACTAGTTGAGCAACACGTTCAGATAAAGTGTTCCTCAAATGAACGGACCAAACTATCTAGTACTGAATTCAAATTTAATACATTATTATTCTGCAGAAATACATGTTTTACACTAATAATGCTAAGGAAGTGGTACCGTACAAACCTTAGCCAAAGAAATGAAGGTAGAAAAGCAGAGTTGTGAACAATTTGTTAATCTTGCTGTGTGCATCTCAATCAAATTAGATTCAACAATATTGTGACAAGATTTTTAAAGAAATCTAAAAAAGCGATATGCGTGTATTCCACAATTTCTGCGTATGAGACATTTTGATGCCTCAAATATGGTTCTAAAGGTCGATTCGAAATGCCATATTAAGAGCTTATTTAGGGTGAATAAGATACAGAAGAACAGGCAAGGACACTTGGTCTGCAACATATGATTGGTTCTTGATAATGATATAATGCAACAGAGATTATAATGACGTGTACATGTGAAATTTGCAGACTGGTGCAATGTTTATTAATAACCATTATTTGTAACTATTTATAATTTCCAGTGTCGTTGTGTGTGATAGAAGAACTAATCAAACTTTGTTTCTACTTTTCAATAATTTCATCATTGGTACATAGTCTGAAATGGGCGTGTTCAACAGAACACGTGGCTGCTTTTCGCCGCGTGGTAATACAGACTTCGTTAATTAAAAAATCGATATGAGTCAATGATGTACATTATTGGGACACAAGAGGAGTTTGCTTGTTGAATATAATGTAAAAAAATATGTCAGTTATTTTTAAGTCCAATAATTAAAAAATTATGAAAATGTAGGTAATAAGGAATTTTATTTATTTTTGGACATTTATGGGGGAATCAGCACGGTCGACACGTCATCAAATCTATCACTAGACCCCTTGGGCTTTATTGGATTTGATTACGTGCCGACCGTAATGGTAAAAAAATGATTCCTTATTCCTTAGATAAATCGAAGTAATTCATCAATTTGTTACCACACGATAATCATTACTTTTTTCTCTTTCTTTGAAATTGAAATACATGTAAAGTGTTTTAAAGTAAGTGAAATTTCGTATTAGTACATTACATTGTTAAACAAAGTAAAAGACGTTAACTTTAACACTCTGCTATATGGTTACATAAAGATACTTTCATATTTAGGAACTTGCATATGACGTCATTCATGGTTTCACAATGTTTTCATATAACCCATTGTGTATTTCGTGTCCTATTTTTTAAAAAAGTCCAATTGTGTTTATTCAGCTACTAACGAAACCGAATCACGACCGTACCAATTTAAATCAATCATCCCGCGTATGGATATGAATACACATTCCGTATTGTCTTCAAACGCATTGTTGAGCAGTGTTCAGCTTATTAAAAAAAACGTTTATTCAGATACCTATAATAAATAATGTTTACAATGTTAAACGGTGTCTTATTTTATAATTTTTGGGGTTGACTGTATGAGAATTTCTCGATGGAAAAGTTTAGCTACTTTGAGTGAACGGACTGAATAGGTAGTAGACATCTTCCATAAATAGAAGTATTGGCTGTTCTTTCAATGTAACTTCCTGATCGACAATATCGATAATTTACATACTATTACACAACTCATATGGATGACTGAAAAGAGATCTGACAGAGATGTAAATATAAACAATAAAATGATTTCTTTGGTTGTTATACAAACATAGAGCTAGTTAGCGGTTTGATTATTTTTCTCAATTTTCGCTACCTTCATATCCTCATGAGCCACCATGCATTTTATAGTTTAAACATTTCAATTTTAATCAAATTCTTTTTTATTCCGCCATTATTTGATGTGATGTTTTGTTTTTTGTTTTGGTTCTTGTTTAGTTTCGTTTCTGATTCAGCCTGCTAGAATGTTCAACTCTCCTTTGCGTCCATGCTCATGATATCTGTTAACAACAGGTTCCACCATTACGTCCAGAATTATACTCATTGCCTTTTAGTACCATTGATAAGTTATCTATTCTGTTATCCTTTTATTCTTTCAGCGTGTACCTAAAAACTAGTAAACAAGTAACAAGTTGAAAAAAAAAAGTTTACAAAAGTGTCTCCTCGAATATCAAGCAATGTGATCTTTGAAGTATGAGGGTTTTTAAAAATACCCTCTCCCTTTTTTCTCTTCTTTTTCATTAGGATAATATTCCTGTCAAACAACGCTTTTCCTTGCATAATTCGGAGTATAAAAGAACAGCAGCGCAAGGCAATAACAGACAAGAAAAACAATAGAGGATATATGTAGCTTTATTGCGTGATATAGAAAAGCGGCATTCTTTGATGTTAACAAAAAACGTAAAAGAGACTGTATATAGCAGAATTATGATGACATCTGTTTTATCCACACGAAGCGTCGAAAAATATAATAAAATAATATTTTGTATGAAAGACAATAACATAAAGAATTTATAACCAAACGAATTTGTCTTCAATTATCCAAGCAGCGTGGGCATGATTGTTTTTATGCACCTTTCTTCTTTTCATCTCACCTGAGCCTTCTAAGTGAACTTTTCCAATCAAACTGATCAAAATTTGTCGGCTGTCTGTCGCCGTCGTTGTTGTCGTCGTAAACTTTTCTACTTCTTAACCGCTGGACAATTTTTATCCAAACTTGGCACAAAGCATCCTTGGGTGACTGAAAAATAGTTGGCATTTTTTAAAAAATCTTTCCAAAAGCCATTAAGCCAGAAAATTTAAAACTGGTGTGAACGCATCCTTAGGTAGTGTTGATTCAAATTCCATTTGGCCAGAAAAGTTGAAGCTTGTGTGGAAGCATCTTCAGGTAGTGTAGATTTAAGTTTGTTTTGTTCAAATCGTCATCCCGGGGGGGGGGGGG
>WFKH01010211.1:21412711-21434324 GCA_016163765.1 Magallana hongkongensis
CCTGGGTGCTGAAATTTTCAGGGCCATCCACTAGTGGTATACCACACACTGTGAAAATATGGTGAAGTGGTCATCTATAGTTTTTGAGATTCGGGACCCACTCATAAAACACTATTCGCATTTCAAAAGTGAACTGCGTTCTAGAACGCAATTCGCAATTCAAAATCTATAATTCATGTTTGGGGCCTGTAGTTTTCAGGGACATTTACTAGTGGTAAATTACTACCACTGTGAAAATATGGTGATGTGGTCATCTATAGTTTTTTAGAGTCGGGCCCCACTCAAAAAACACCATTCGCAATTCAAAAATGAACTGCGTTCTAGAATGAAGTTCGCAAATTAAAATTATAAGTCATGTTTGGGGCCTGAAATCTTTAGGGTCATCCTCTAGTATTTAATTACTACCACCGTGAAAATATCGTAATGTGGTGATCTTTAGTTTTCGAGATACAGTTTGCAAATTAAAATTTATAATTCATTTAGGGGCCTGAAATTTTCAGGGTCATCTTCTAATAATCAATCTCTACCACCGTGAAAATATCGTGATGTGGTGATCTCTAGTTTTTGAGATATGGAGCCCTAAAAATGCACTATTCATCATAAAAAAGGATTTAAACATCGGGCTCGGAAACATCGGGGGCCCCTACCCCAGGCGCTGAAATTATCAGGGTCATCCACTAGCGATATACCACTACCACTGTGAAGATATGGTGAAGTGGTCATCTATTTTTAGAGATTCGGGACCCACTCATAAAACACTATGCGCAATTCAAAAGTGAACTGCATTGCAGTTCGCAATTCAAATTTATAATTCATGTTTGGGTCTGAAATTTTCAGGGTCATCTACTAGTGGTAAATTACTACCACCGTGAATATATGGAATCCTATAAATGCACTTTTCATTATAAAAAAAATTTAAACATCGGGTTCGGAAACATCGAGGGCCCCTACCCTTGGCGCTGAAATTTTCAGGGTCATCTACTAGTGGTATACCACTACCACTGTGAAAATATAAAGAAGTGATCATCTCTAGTTCTGAGATTCGGACCCCAACTTATAGAACACTATTCGTTAGAATTGGATTTTAAAAATTGGGTTCGGAAACATCGAGGGTGCCTTCCATGAGCGCTGAATCTTCAGGGTCATCTACTAGTGGTATACCACTACCACTGTGAAATATGGTGAAGTGGTCATCTCTAGGTTTTTGAGATTCTGGTCTCTATTTATAGAACACTATTCTTTATAATTAGGTTTTAAGCATCGGGCTCGGAAACATTGAGGGCCCCTGCCATGGAGGCTGAAATTTTCAGGTTATCTACTGGTGGTAAACCACTACCACTGTGAAAAAATTGTGATGTGATCATCTTTAGTCCATGAACTTTATGGTCTTACTGAAAATATACTTATGCTAATTCAATTTGTCAAACGCGGATTGTTATAAATGTCATAAATATAATTTGTTCTAAACACAAAAAGTATTAATGAAATGAATTACTAGTATTCTTGACATAACATTCGATATGTTAACTATATTATGGAATTAAACTTAAACAAAAGTGGAGGTATAGCGAAAGAGAGGAAATTTGGACTAAATTTTGCTAATTTCTGACAGTACTATACTATTAAAAGTGAAGCTTTTATATTTTAGTCAATATAATTTTGCAAGTTTTCTGTTGGTAAAACCTCCCTTAAGGAGGTTGGCACCTGAATGTAATGTCAATCATCCAAAAACCACTTGGATATAAAGATGGGGACCTAAAATGTTCATTTATTTTATTTGTGACCCATGTCACATGCCATTTTTTGGAAATATGGGACCCCAAGCAGAAGTGATAATTTTCCTGAAATTATTGGTAAAATTTGGCAGGGAAATTGATTATTTGAAGAAATCAAACAAATATTTATTGTTTGAACTATTATTTAATAATGAGTTCAATACAGTATGAAGTTGAACACATGTAGTGACTATAAAAGTAATATCTGAGTCAAAGTTTAAAAAACCTTGCTTTACTGGTGGCTTCAAATGCCAGTACATAATGAACACAACAGCAGATTGTTACAAAATTTTGGAGTAATCAAATTTTAACGCAAATTTAAAAAATATAAGTAATGCCATCTTTCCAAAACTTTACTCACAAATAGACATACATATAATGTCTCATGTAAAAGTAAAAAAAAGTGGGGGTCACATCTCACAAAATTGAGATATGTCATGAAATAAGCTAATTTTAGGCAAAAATTGGGGTTAATTTTTTCTTAACTTCTATGAAATATAAGCTATATATGCCAAAATATATCGATAGAAATATCAAAATATTAGTCAAATATGTTTTCCAGAACAACATGAATATATCGTAATACACAAACTATCTGGAAGTTTGGTCCGCGCTGAAAATTAGAAAGCTAAAGTGACAGTACTCTTAAACTATTGAGTTATGAAAATTGTCCATTTTCTTCTTGAAAACCTTCCGCCACAAAATATAGTCCCTCACTAAACTCTGTAAATATGTAATTTTCTTTAAACATTTTTTTTTCAATATGGTTTATTTGGCATTGTAAAATATAAATGTACAAATAGAATTAATATATGATGCAGAATGTTTAGACTAGAGGTGACATAAAATAGTTACCCAAAAAGAGAGGAACGAACGTCTTTAACCATTAAGACAACCATATGCAAAACCATTTAAAAATGCTTAAAAACGATAAAAGACACCTTATCTCAAAATTTTTATCATTGACCTCATATAAATTTTATGCCGGCAGATTAATATCAATATAGATAGTTTAATTCAATAACTGTTTTTGTATTATCATCATTCAATTTTTGTTTAATTGAATCAAAAATGGGTGGGATTTAAAACTAATAGAGGAAATTCGGACTGGAATATTTTTTTTAAGTAACTGAAAACTTTATCATTTGTTTTTATCTAGTACCACTACCATTCATACACATTTTTAAGACTTTAATTATATGTAATATTTTCAAAATTAAGAAAATCACATTCATAGTGTAAAATTTTAAGGAATTTTTCTGAATTTTTCAAAAAATATTCAATGGCCATTAACTCAAAAAGTAGGTCATTGACCTACTTTTTCAAAGTGAAAAATAACGCTACAACCAAAGGTATATAACATACATTAGATGATTTTTCATTATCATCAGTGATTTTATTTTCAGTCTGAGAAAAGTATTTGACTATAAAGCGTAGAAATTTTTTGTATAATTTTTGATATGTATTACGAAGACCTTGATTTGTGAATAAATGGCAGATAAACTTACATTATCGTTTGTATTTAACCCATATAAGATTTCAAAGACAGGGTAAATTATTCAGGAGTGATTACTACATAAGTAACTGGTGATCAACCTTTAATATTGTCCTGAAGAAAAATAATTTAAAGATATGTAAGAGGATATAGGTTAAAAATTTAGTTTTAGTATGAATATTGATAATGAATAGCTTAAAATTACTTGACTGCATATGGTAATACTTTTTTAATGGAGGGATGTTCCATTAGCACATGGGTCAGTCGTTAGAGACGTTAGGCCACTAACAAATAGGTCGGTGGTTCAAGCCCGATGTGGTAACTAAATGTTGTTTGATGTTACTTTTGACTTTTAACAATAAAAACACTTTATCTTCATTGTCTAAGTCCATCCAACTGAAATTTGGAACAGGTTTACGGTGAGAGTTACCTTGCGATAGACTATTGTCCCATCCAAGGGTGAGGGGCAATGACTCTCATCCACTTAGCACCACGGAAACTGGGTACAAGTACCCGTCGATTGGCGCCTTCATGGCTCGGATAGAACTTTAATGGACGGATGTGGTCAATCGGTCTCCTTATACGGCGTCGACTAGAAACTTATTCATAAGAGTGCATTCTATATTGGTCGAGATATCATCAATGAAAATAATTTTACTTTATTATACAAATATTAAAAACTCAATATAAAAAATATTAAAAATCTTAAATTTTTCAATAGATTTAACAGACTAAACACATTTTATATACACGCCATGTGTATAACGTTTCTAACCTACATTGACTAATTTAGCCTATAAATCGACAGTAATATCATTGAGACCAGAGATTCCACAAATCATACAAATTTATAAAATACAAATGCGAATAAACATTTCCAGCAAGCGTAAGAGAAAGGGAAGGATTGAGTTTAAACTATCCAGAAATTATTTAAACGAGTAGGGAGGAAGTGATAAGAAATTTGGATGTATGAAGAATATGTACGCTTACAGGGTTTTTCAGAGGAGGGGGATTTTGGGCTGCATAGAAACTCTAGCTATGTTCTGGAGGTCCAGGCAGCGAAGCATTCAGAAACTCCTATTTTTTATTTTATTTTTTTTTTTACATTTGAATAAGTATAAACAAAACCGTGAAATTAACCTCTCGTACTCCTTGAATATCGACATTACAAGCAAAAGATGCAAAACTATACTTACAGCAAACCACACATGTCTGGTTGATACGATGCTTTAACTCTTGTTAGGAAAAAAATATAGCAAAATAAATCTTCTTCCTTCCATCCCTAAATTACACTCTTTCCTATTTCTATTCTTTTTTCTTCTCCTTTTTCTCCCCTTCTTTTATTAATTTTTTTAGAGAGGGGGTTTTCAAAAAGTAGGGGTTGCACCCTCTCTTAATCCGCCACTCTAAAAACGATTTAAATATGAACTTAAGAAAAGAATAAGATAATCCAGGATTGTTAAGTCATACTATGGACTAATCACATCTGATGATAAAACGAAACAATATTTTAAACACCCCCATCCCGAAAACGACTGACATCAAAAATTCAAATGGCCTCGTCGTATTAACAAAATTGTAAAGTCTTTATCTAACATATTCTTTTTCTTCTCATACTATATATCAGCCCCTAAAGCGAGCCAATACCCCCCCCCCCCCGAACCACAAAAATTAGAGAATTATTTTCCCTCAGCCATGTCGTGAACCTTCAGAAAAATGCTTGTTGTGAAAACCTGGATGTTTCCGAGTCCGATGTTTAAAACCCAATTATAATAAATAGTGTTCTATAAGTGGGGGCCCGAATCTCAAAACTAGAGATGACCACATCACCATATTTTCACGGTGGTAGTAATTTACCACTAGTAGATGACTCTGAAAATTTCAGGCTCCAAATACGAATTATAAATATTGAGTTGCGAACTGCGTTCTAGGACGAAGTTCACTTTAGAATTGCGAATAGTGTTTTATGAGTGGGGCCCGAATTTAAAAATAACCTATAGATGATCACATCACCATATTTTCACGGTAGTAATGATTTACCACTAGTAGATGACCCTGAAAAATATCAGGCCCAAATATGAATTATAAATTTTTGAATTGCAAACTGCGTTTTAGAACGCAGTTCAGTTTTGAATTGCGAATAGTGTTTTATAAGAGAAGCCCGAATCTAAAAAACTACTTCACCATTTTTTCACAGTGGTAGGGGTATAGCATTAGTAGATGACCCTAACAATTTTCAGCGGCCGGGATAGGGGCCCTCGATGTTTCCGAGCCCGATGTTTAAAATCTTTTTATAATTAATTGTGCAATTTTTAAGGCCCCATATCTCAAAAACTAGAGATGACCAAATCCCTATAATTTCACGGTGGTAGTGATTTACCACTAGTAGATGACTCTGAAAATTTTAGGCCCCAAATATGAATTATAAATTTTGAATTGCGAACTGCGTTCTAGAACGCAGTTCACTTTTGAATTACAAATAGTGAACTGCGGACTGCGTTCCAAAAACCGATATTCACTCAATTTTCGTTTGTAAATAATCGCCGTCCTGCGAGGGATATTTAAACTGTTAGTATTGACAAAAGACAATTTAGTCCGAAAGAGTGACGATGGCTGAATGGGACATTTATTTTCTTCAATTCTGCATCTTTTTGATGATTTTTAGTCATGTAAATGGTAAGCTTTAACTTTTTCCGGTTTTCATTTTTTTTTAATCAAGCATTATAATTTTTATTTAATTCAATTAAGATAAACACACATAATTATTTACAAATTTTTTTCCCCAGTCGCACATGGTTTAGATATTTATTATTTGTCTGATATTGTCATTTATTTTCTGATTTGTAGTTCAACTTTATTCATGATAAAACAATTTATCGATAAATGTACGATATTATTTAAAAAAATAAAATGTGACAAAAAAATCAAAGCATGTCAAAGAATTGTATGCCGGTATTTATCATGTTGCGGATAATCCCATGTTGCTACACAAACTGTATCGACTAAATGTGTGTATGACGTTAATTTTCACAGAAATGAATTAGTATCTCTATCATAGAAAATTTTAAAAAAAATAATTGGACACCTTCTTATTATATTTTTGTTCAAAATAACCTATAACAGTATAAAACATTTATATATACTTGTCTAAAACTTTGTTCGTCAAATCGTGATCTGAATGTCATGAATTCAAGACCAGCGTGGTTTTTTTTTACTTTTAAAAGAATTTTAAAATGCATTTTTTGGGGGTCAAATTTTTAAAAAACTCTAAAATTTCAATTTTTTCAATGCCATATGCATGTATCTTTGTTAACATCACAAAGCGTTCCATTACATCAGAAAATTAACATCTACATATGTTTTCAGAATAAATGCATCCTTGCAGAAGCATTACCTATTTTGCTATGTCGAAATATATTTCGTCTATTTAATCCAAAAATGTCTCAAGTTTTTTTTCTTTCATATACTGAGAAACTGGAAAGAAAAAATTTGCGCTCATTTATACGAAGAGAAGAAATTAATCGGTCTAAAAACTTTATCATCTCAATATACTATGCTGTGTTAAACGTCGCACTATTATAATTGGTTTTAAATTCATTACAGTATTTATATTTTAAAATAAAAACCCCCAAACTGTTATTTTATATTCAAAAAGCTAGTTGTTATAGATATTTGAAAAAAAGCTATTCATTCCAAAAACTTGCGATTCGTATTCTTTAATATGAATTTGTGATTTATATGCATTCATCTTGGTTTATATTCAAGAACTTTCAGAGACAGATTTTAGTTCGTGAAAAATCCAGGTTCACTTTTGATTTATCTAATTTAAAAAGAAAGGCTTAAAAACCAAAATATTATTTTACCAAGATTCCCAAATCCAATAATATCGATAATAATATTTGCCATATGTACAAGATTTTGCAAAGAATTCGCGAGATAATTGGATATGTTTAACATTAAAATTTTAATTTTTAGAGCGTTTGTGTATAACATGATATACAAGTTTCTGGACGCAATTCAAAGCACCGTTTAAATGCGCGGATCTAGAGGGGGTTGGGTGTTGACAGCAAAATCATAACTGATTCAGTTTACAAAGCATAGTGACCGAAAAGTGTAAGCCTTGAAATTTCACCCCCAACCACCCCTTTGCATATAAAATCCCACTTTAAAAAAAAAAGTCTGTATTTGCGCATGACTTAGACAATTTGTGATGTTTAAAGACTGGTAACATTTATCACATGGTGGCGTTTAAATTGAACAAAGTTGTATTTTATTTTCTTAAATCGGTGGCACGTTTTACCCAAGTCAATTAGCTTATGTTTCGTTGTCCAAAATATCCGTAGACCGGGAGCAAAACATTTAAAACATCTATTCTATTTCATAAGACAACTATATATTGTTCCTTGACCTTTTGATGTTTATTACCTTATATTCCAATTCCTAAGTTAATATGTTATTTTTTCAGTGTTTGAAGTACGGTATGTCTTTCTGGAATGTGTCGTTTTGCATTTTTTGTTTTATTTTCTGACTGATAAGGTTTTGGTGTTTTTTTTAACTTTATGTCATTAATTTTTTTCTGTTGTAATTTGGATACCAAAGCTCAACATTTTCTTCTACGCATTATTTGTTACATTAATCACGTCTTGGAAAATAAAATTAAAAAAATATTATAATGTACCCGTTTGCCTCTGACAATGAAGTGACCATTTTACTACCAACTAACGCTTAAACGTGTTTAAGCCATTAAATGTTACCTTGTGACAAAAATACAAATTAAAAGAACATTAAACAAATAAAAATATTTCTTTTATGTTTAGGATTTTGATTTGAAAATATTTTTCCTTGCGATTTTTTAATTTTAACTCTCCGGTTTTTTTTTAAAACATCGCGCTGTATATCGATGTTACTGTCTAACATTGCTGCATTTTACCCAAATTTCCTACACTATTTGAAGAATTCACCTTTATCTTTCTTTTTCAAATTATACGTTGTAATGTGTTAAATGGGTTTCATTAATGTGTGGCTTCAATAAAATGAATGACGCCATTTGAATTTGGGACGGCCCTTAAATATGTCTATGAAATAGATCCTATCTAAGTGTTCAAAGGCCAAAGTGTGATGTAATTGTATCTAACAGGTAAACTATCAGTTTGATGTCATAGCGACTTTTGGTTCTTTTATTGTGGTCAATGTCAACAAATCAAATAAATTCCAAGTGACCTTCTGTGCAAAGATATTTTGATATTTTACAATGAAGCGCATTGAAGTGGTAACAGTTTTCGTTTGAATGGAATGTTCTAAACTTTGTATCGAACGTCAATTGTTACATAAGACACGCCCATTTCTTTTGAAAAGAGGAAAATAGTATTCGTCACAATGTATATGTATATGTACCTTCTTGGACGTACCGTTTCCATATTTTGCAGACGGTTATAACATGCACTTTGAATTTCCTTGTAACACGGGAAAATACTCCCCATGGCACTTTACTGGTCACACTGTTGCTGCCATTCTCAATTAGTTCCTGAATTAACAAGAATCTTAGAACACTTTGGCATGTATAACTGGGTTATTTTTAATTTGAAATACCAATGAATCTCAGAACATTTTGAAAGAAAAAAAATTGGGTATTAAAATCGACATAAAAAATGATCCGGGGCGAAAATAACCCTATATCCAGTATATACTAGTGGCAAAGCATGGAAACTTAAACCGATAGATCTTGAAATGATAGTAAAACGTTGCAAGATTACATGAGACACGTTGAGCAACAGTCTCATGGTCGCACAACACATGCATAAACAGCTGCAATTTATCTTATGGTCTTTAAAAATCGTTCATCGCTCTTGCGAGTACACAAAACGTTGCATTGCAATAAATTGGATCGCATTCGGTCGCGTCTGAATAGTGTGCATGTCCATTATTTTGAGAAGACTCGAAGCGACCACAAAAACGCATGCAACGAATGCGAGAGCAAGGTATGCGATAGCTCGTGCGAAGCCAAAAAATTTCGATCGCAGTATTGTAAAGTGCTCGTGCGCCAATTGTGAAAGGGGCTTTAAGTTTACTGATTGGTTCATGCTTGATGTAAGGGTACCAGAAAAATACATTATTCGCGTTCGAATGTAGAGATATCCTTTTGTTTTTTGAGGGTTTTTTATTTTTCTTTGTTATTTTTTTGTTCGGCTTATTGTGTCATTTTGTTGTTGTATTGTTTTTAGTGCTTTTTTGACAATACTGTATACAACTTCTACGGGCTTAGTGGCTGCTGTTAGTGGCTGCTAGCTTTAGCCTTGTGATTTTTAAAGCGTAAGCTTTCCCAAGTTATGTTATGTCGTATAATATAAGTAGAAATTAAATTCATTCCTTAAATACACCATCTTTACTTTTTAATAAATTATTCATTTAAAATAGGTAAGATGGCATAAAGTATCCTTATTGTCGACCAGAACATTAATTAGAAGAAAGTTTTTATTCTTCCATATTTCACTTACTTCAATTATTACGACAATCTGAAGTACATCCCGTGATTTCAGTGATTTCATTAAGGTTAAGATTTTTGATCTATCATAAAATAATCCACGAATAATAATCTTCAACAGTATGATATGGTAAATAATTTAACAATGCATATTATGTTGTTCATTTAAAATAAAATGGACAAAAATTTGTAATTAATTTCACTGAAAATTGTTAAACTATGAGTTAACGGGCGATTTTAAATCTTTTAAAGGGGCATGGTCACGATTTTGGTCAAAAATTATTTTCCCGATTTTAATGTTTACAATGCTTCTGTAAGGCATTTTTAATAGGCAACCAAAGTTTAAGTGTTAATCGTTGAGTTATAATTGAGTTACAGAGCTTACAATTCTTTGCTATGTAAACAAAGCATTTGTTTACATTTTGAACGTTGAAGTGAAAACTCCAGTTTTAGACCGAAATGAATGTGGTAAACGTTAAGATCTGTTTGTTTATGCTTAAAATGAATAATATGATGGAAAAATCAGCTTAGAAAAAAACGTTTACCGGTATATTGAACTAATGTAAACAATAACAGGGCACGAGCCTTGTTTACATGACAAAGAATTGTGAGTCTTGTATCTTGCTTATAACTTCACTACTGGCTCTCCAATTTCATTTTGTCATTGGAAATGCATTCCTAAAGCATTGTAAACAATAAATACAGGAAAATAGAATTTGACCAAAATCGTGACCATGTCCCTTTAAGGAATGTGTTCGGACGCAGGTCAGTGTTGATATGAACACAATCGGATATCAGAACAAAAGAAAAAAAAATAATCAGTGAATGTAAATATAATTGTTCAACACATAAAGATTTTCAAGATTATTTAACCATCGTGTTCTAGAAATGTGAACTACATAAAAATCTTCAAATTCTAAAATAAAAATAAACAATTCCTTAAACGGCATGAAAATCGTAAACCATTACGGCAAACTTGTGTGTACACCCCCTCCCCCTTTTTTTAAGGAAAAAAACCCCAGGTACAGTTTACTACCATTGATCGGTTTTTGGAACGCAGTTCGCTATTCGCAATTGAAAAGTGAACTGCATTCTAGAATGCAGTTCGCAATTCAAAATTAATTTTTCAAATTTTGGGCCTGAAATTTTCAGTGTCATCTACTAGTGGTATAGCACTACCACTGTGAAAATATGGTGAATTGGTCATCTTTTTGAGATTCGGGCCCCCACTTATAGAACACTATTCATTATGATGGGGTTTTAAACCTCGGACTCGGAAACAACGAGGGCCCCTACCCTGGGGGCTGAAATTTTCAGGGTCATCTACTAGTGGTATACCACTCTCACTGTGAAAAAATGGTGAAGTGGTTCAGTTCGCTATTTGCAATTGAAAAGTTAAATTGCATTCTAGAATGCAGTTCGCAATTCAAAATTTATTTTGCAAATTTTGGGCCTGAAATTTTCAGGGTCATCTACTAGTGGTATAGGACTACCACTGTGAAAATATGGTAAATTGGACATCTCGAGTTTTTGAGATTCGGGCTCCCACTTATAGAACACTATTTTTTATAGTGGGGTTTTAAACATCGGGCTCGGAAACATCGAGGGCCCCTACCCTGAGGGCTGAATTTTCAGGGTCATCTACTAGTGGTATACCACTTCCACTGAGAAAATATTGAGAAGTAGTCATCTGTAGTTTTTTGAGATTCGGGCCCCCACTTATAGAACACTATTTATTATAATGGGGTTTTAAACATCGGGCTCGGAAACATCGATGTTTTTACAACAAGTAATTTTCTGAGGGTTCACGTCAAACATGGCTGAGGGAATATGAGGGAAAATAATTCCCGATTTTTTTTTTGTTGTTTACGGGGTATTGGCTCGCTTTAGGGCTTATATATATAATGAAATGAAAAACATTATGTAAGTTGTAAGACTTTACCATTTTGTAAATTCGACGAGGTCATTTGAATTTTTTATGACATTGTTTTTTAGGACATTGTTTCGCTTTATCATCAGATGTGATTAGACCATGGTATGAGTTAATAATCCTGGATTATCTTATTGTTTTCTGGAGGATTTTAAAGGGGATGCAACGGATTTTAGGATGCAAGATGTTTCGGGACCCGGACGTTTCGTGACCTGGTGTAAAAGACGTTTCGAGACCCGGACGTTTCGGGTCCTGGATCTTTCGGGACATACACTACGACGTTTCGGGACTTGATTAAAGATGTAACTTAGATACTTAATTAATTCTTGAAGTCATATTCTAAATGAATAGTAATATTAACTGTTGATCTTATTATACCTCAGCCGTAATTTGATACATTTACACTGATATTACACAGCTATTTAAACCGGGTAAGGGAATCTTCTATTGGTAATTCAATGAATGTTTTAACTAGAGAAAACTTTTGTTCTTTTAAAACTCCTAATGTTAAATTAAATCCCATAGCCCCCAAGTAAAAGGTGTACATCTTTGATATCTAAATCAATTTTGGCAAAGTGGGAATAAATCACTTAACATTCAAGGAGGGAGGGCTACCGATAATTGTTATAAAAACAATCAAATCACACCTTGTAACCTGACCTGTGTATAGGTGTACCCAGGTGTTAATTATGAGGAGACTAATGAAGAGATCCCCCTGTCAACACACGCGTTATCATCTACCTAATATATTTCTTATTACTCATTCATATTTGTTATACTAGTTATCATGGTTACACCATGCTGCATTATTTTTATTCTTAATTTTATCAAAAAATTAAAAAGAACATATAAAATGTTGAAAAAAACATGCATTTTATCACTCACAATCCCTGATTAAGTACTTCACATACGTACAATTTACCCGCATTTCCTTTGTTTTTATTAAGTTTTATCGATGATTTATTTACACACAAAATATCATTACATTGAACATGCATTTAAATGCTTAAAGCATTAATTTTACATAAGTCCCGAAACATCTCGTTCTAAGTCCCGAAAGATCCAGGACCCGAAACGTCCTAGTCCCTAAACATCTTGTCAGGTCACGAAACGTCCGGGTCCCGAAACACCCTGGTCCTGCAACGACTAAAAATCGGCACCCCCCCCCCCCCCCCCCCCCGTCCTTTTGAAAATCCCCCTCCCTCAAAAATAAACAAAAGAGGGGGAGAGAAAGGGAGAAGAAAATCAACCAGACATGTGAGAAATTTCTTAATAACCTACATACACATTTTACATCAATAGGGGGTTTCCTGTAAATAAGTTTTGCTTGTAATGTCGATATTCATGGAGTACGGGAACACCAATGCAGATGCTTATTTCACGGTTTCGTTTATACCTATTCAAAACTAAAATAATTTAGGAGCTTCTGAATGGTACGCTGCCTGGACCTCCTGAACATAGCTGGAGTTTCTATGCAGCCCCCAATCCCCCTCCCTCTGAAAAATCCTGCAAGCAAACATGTACTTCATACATTCAAATTTCCAATCACCTTCTCTCCTCTTTTAAAATATTTCTGGATCCGCTTATGTTTAAACACAATCCTTCTTTTTCTCCTATGTTTGCTGGAAATGTTTTATTCGCATATTCATTTTATAAATTTGTATAATTTGTGGAATTTCTGGTATCAATGACATTACTGTCGATTTATAGGCTAAATTGATCAATGTAAGTTAGAAACGTTATACACATGTATGTAAAATTTCAAATGTGTTTAGTCTGTTAAATTTATTAAAAAATTTAAGATATGATAAGTTTTTAATATTTGCGTAATAGTAAAATTATTTTCATTGATGATGTCTCGACTAATATAGAATGCAATCTTTTGAATAAGTTTCTAGTCGACGCCGCATAAAGAGACCGATTGACCACATCCGTCCATAAAAGTTCTCTCCGAGCCATGAAGGTGCCAAAGATGGGTACTTGTACCCAGTACCCGTGGTGCAAGTGGATGTGAGTCATTGCCCCTCACCCCTGGATGGGACACCAGTCTATCGCAGGTTAACTTTCACCGTAAACCTGTTCCCAATTTCAGTTGGGTGGACTGAGACAATTTAGATAAATTGCCTTAATTGTTAAAAGTCAAAAGTAACAGCAAAAAAACATTGAGTGACCACATCGCGCTTGAATCACCGACCTATTTGTTAGTGGCATAACGTCTATGACGACTGACCCATGTGCTCATGGAACATCCCTCCATTAAAAAAAGTATTACCATATGCATTCAAGTAATTTTAAGCTATTCATTATCAATATTATTATAATTTTAACCTATATCCTCTTACATATATTTTAACTGTTTTTGTTCAGGAAAATATTAAAGGTTGATATCAATATTATTATATTATTACTTATGTAGTAATCACTCATGAATAATTTACTCTGTCTTTGAAATCTTATATGAGTTAAATATCAAACAATAATGTAAGTTTATATGCCATTTATTCACAAATCAAGGTCTTCGTAATACATTACAAAAACCATACAAAAAATTTCTCCCCTTAGTCAAATACTTTAAGGATAATGCTTTCTCAGAATGAAAAACTGATGATAATGAAAAACCATCTATTGTATGTTATAGATCTTTGGTTGTGGTGTTATTTTTCAATATAAAAAGTAGGTCAATGACTCACTTTTTGAGTTAATGGCCATTGAATATATTTTAAAAAATTAAGAAAAATCCCGTAAAATTTTACACTATGATTAAATTTTCTTAATTGTGAAAATATTACATGTAATGAAACTCTTTAAAAATGAAATACAGTTTATGAATGATAGTGGTACTAAATAAAAACAAAGGTTTACGTTTTCAGTTACTTTTTAAAAAATATTCCAGTTCGAATTTCCTCTATTAGTTTTCAAATCCCTACCCATTTTTGATTCAAATAAACAAAAAATTGAATGATGAAATACGAAAACATTTATTGAATTAAACTACCTTTATTGATATTATTTTGCTGGCATAAAATTTATATGAGGCCAATGATAAAAATTTTGAGATATGATGTCTTTTATCGTTATTAAGCATTTTTCAATATTTTTGCATTGCGTGTCATATGGTTGTCTTCATGATTAAGTGAGATAATACCAACAGAAAACATGCAAAACTACATTGACTAAAATATAAAAGCTTAACTTTTAATAGTAAAGTACTGTCAAAAATGTTTTAGCAGAAAACAAAATCTGCAAAATTTATTCCAAATTTCCTCTTTTTTTGCTTTAAGTCCATTTTTGTTTGAGCCTAATTCCATAATATAATAAACATATTTATATATAAGGGTTTATGACCTTGGTAAACACGATGAATCAAAGTCGTTTACAAAAAACAAAAACAAAACAACACCTCATTGTAGAAAACCTATTACGAGAGACTTTTAGACCAGTTTGATCTTTTTAAGTCCATTTGTGTTTTGGGGACAAAAGTGCATGTGTCAAACAACTCAAAGTCCAAAAAATACGAGTAAGAAAAGTTCAGATTGTCAACTTTGTCTTACATCTATGATGCTCAAAGTGTATTTATAACATATTGACGTCATCGTGTATTGAAACCTGTCTTTTCACATTATTTTTACAAAGAACCGAAGGTTCAGATTTTAACTCAAAAGTACGTAAGTACATGTGCATTTGACAAATTCGTCGACACATTGCTTGTTTGATTAAGCACAAAACACAAATTCCTTAACAAAGTCTTCATAGCTTTTCCGTCGTTTTTTGTGAAAGTTTAAACAATGCCTGTGCACACATTGCCTTTGTTACGATGACAATTTCATTGTATTATGATTACAATTGAATACAATCTTTGAACTGAGAAGGTATGGGACACCTCTATTTTGGGTAGTACTTTCTTTCAAAGCAAATAATAAAATGTTTTCTTATATTCTATCTTCGACATCCTTTATGCATGAGTTAGCGCAGTTTTTCAAGCGTCACCTTGCGATCCTGTATATCACGGGTGTTGGTCTGGCTAGGAGATTTTATATGTTGTTTTCTTTTCTTTTTTTATCTTTTTACAATTTTTTCAATTGTATTTTATGGCCAAAAACTGTAAATTTTGGAAATTTTTAAATGGTTGTTGTATTTTAAATATCATATCAGTGTGTTAAAGAGCCCCATATCCCCTGAACAATTAAACGACATTTTGAGATGAAAAAAACACATGAAAATAGGGAAAAATAGATAATGAAAAGACTCAGATCATTTATTAAAGGGGCATGAACACGATTTCAGCTCGAAATTATTAATGTTGTTCCCAATTTAAAATGAAGAATGTTTAAACTTCATTATTATTTCTAGTTTGAATGACAGGAGTCGAATTACAAACAAAATACACAGCTCAGAATTCTCTGTTATGTAAACAAAGATCGTGCCAATTTTTGTTAAGAATTTCATATTTTAAACAAAATTAGGCAAGACAAGCACAAGAAGCTGTAAACAGTTGAATTGGGATCATGAATGACTTCAAAAATTAAAAAAGGTGATATAAATGAAATATTATACCTCTATAAAGATAAACATGACATAAGCCTTGTTTACATAGCAAAGAATTCTGAGCCATATATCTTGCTAGTTACTCAACTTATAACATTTTTATTTGGAAGGCATAATAAATACTCAAATTAAATATACTTAAGACATTAAAAAATGGACAAGAAACAAAATTTGAAAATGTTGAGCTCAAACTGTGACCAATCAGTTTAATTTTCATGAAATAATAAAAACTCATTTCAGGACAGATATGTGATACCAACAACAAAGCCGGAGAAGGAAACCCCAATAATAGGAAGGACAAGGTAGACAGTACACCTAGTAGGTATCCCCACTAACACCTTGACCTTCTCAACCTAGAGATACAATGTACCTTGGCCCCTATACAGGTAGTGTGATAATTACTTAAGGACGACATAGCAAGACTTTGATATACATGCAGCACAATTCAAAAGAAGCAATAAAAGGAAAATATATCGAGATGGTTCCAGGTTCATAGATTGCAAAATGTCATTTGAAAAAGGTCATGTATTTTTGGCAATTCAGGATTTTGAGAACAGTAATTATCTTTTTGAAATGTCTTAAAAATCAACAGATCTTGCCCTGTTGCTGGATGCCACGGATAACGAGTATAAGATTAAATGCTGTGGGTTTGTGGACTCATGGGAATTCTATGCCAAGACCAACACTGGCACACTGGATCTACAGATCTGGAGACCGTTAGGTGGCGGAAATTATGAACTTGTCGGGCAAAACTCTTACTCAGTGACAGGTTACTATACAGTTTCCTTGAAGGCTGAACATCTCAGAAAGGGTTTTTTTCATTAAATTTATCATCAAAGCGAAGTCAAGAATTGGTAAGATGAGCGGCAATTACAATTCACCCTAAAATTCTTACAAACCTTCATAATTGATTATTTTCTTAAAAATTGTCACCAAATGTTAATATTTTTTATTGTTAAATAGCGACAAAAATCGTGAAAATGTTTGGGTTTTTAAAAAACTTTTTGTACAAACTGGTTTACAATTTTGTAGACACTAACCGGGAAATTTGGTACTCGGTGCCCGTCTCCGAGCGAATTCCTGTCAAGAATGGCGATTTTATAGGATTGTAAGTAAACAGTATTGTCAAATTTCAGATCTAGATTCAGATGTACGTATACAAAAAAGAAATGAGTCATGTAAATATATCTCTATGGCGTATGACATTTAAACACAACAGTCGTTAATAGTATTAAGAATATAACATACTGTGAAATAATAAGAATTCGTAGAGGCTAATGTTTTGTAGATTTCAATGGTATCCCTCCCTCTCAAGTGAAATAATCTTTTATACGAAATGTAATAAAATGGTCTTAATTCATTACACCTATGACCAAATCAACAAATTTCCTACCCCCCCCCCCAAAAAAAAAAAAATTGAATACACGAGAACTGGCTCGCACGATATGAAATGATTCCACGATAGTTACCTGTTTCATAGTTACACCGCGGGAAATCCCATTGTGTCCTACGATAAGGAAGGGGATTCCGAGGACGGCTGGAGATCCTCCACTTCGTTGGGATCCTCAACGGCGGGAGATACCTTTACCTGGGGATCCGCCACTTCCTTCACGGAGTCCCGGGAATACGCCATCAACGCTCAACTCGACCCAGGTGTGTTCGTCTATTTTCAAATTACAATATAAAAGACATTCGAATAAAGTAAGAGGACATTTAAGAGAATTGAAATCAAAGCAAAATAGTGAGTTTTAATATACTAGTATAAATAAAGTAAAGTGTGTCAAGAAATGATGCTGAATTATTTCGACAGAACAGAGTAATAGAAAACGTGTTGGCAGTCTATTTTCAAATTACAATATAAAAGACATTCGAATAAAGTAAGAGGACATTTAAGAGAATTGAAATCAAAGCAAAATAGTGAGTTTTAATATACTAGTATAATTAAAGTAAAGTGTGTCAACAAATGATGCTGAATTATTATAAGAAATGTTGCTGAATATATCTTATTTTCTGCTTGTAAAACTGTGTTTTTCCCACCTTTTGTGTATTTTGATTTCTACATGTAGGCAACAGCCCGACATTTACTAATCTAGGTGTCTCGGTGTCCTTTCTGGATAATACAGCACCGATCACCCTCCTGTATACAGTGACCTCCACTGACCTTGATTCCTCAGATGTCCTCACCACGACAATGACGACGTCAACAACGCATTTCACGTTCGACGCTACCACAGGTTATTTAGCCTGTTAAACCCGCTTTAGTGATTGAAAATACTGGCCCCGTCATTACCAACATTTTGAAAATACTCAACAGAGTTTTCTTATTAAATACTAAAAAGAAAATGAATAAGTTTGAGGTAAAACCTCAGCTTTGAGGCTAAGAATTAGACAAGAAAATTTGGTGACGACGGGGCAGGTGTTCGATCCATTTGAAAGATATTATTTGCGTTACTTTAAATACTGAATTTTACGAAGGGTTTGAAAGAATAAGATCATACTTTAATTCGACAGGCGAGGTAAGAAATTCTGGACTCCTCCAAAGTGGATCCACCACCCTGTCCTTTCGGGTGACCGATACCTGTGGTCTTCAAGCCACAGGCTCTTTAACCATTGTGGTACAAAACATTGTGAGTACTTTGAACTACATGCATTCAAGCAGCTTATAACTCTTAATTATGTAATACAAGAATCAAGAGGCGTTGATGGCTGCAAATCTGTAGTTCTATGGAAAAATTCGGGATGTAATACGCTGGAGGGGTTTTATATAAAAATAAATTAAGGTTTACAAAATACTCTGATGAATCAAAAACACATGACAATAAACATAAAACCTGAAGGGTTGTCCAGACCGTATATGAAGTTAAATAAGCTTACAATTAATCTCAGTCGCACTTTTTCCGTTATATAACACTGAGACTGAGATCAAGTGAGCTCGTTTAAGTCTTTACATGACGTCTAGTATATTATTTTTGAAAATTTTCCAAAAAAGCTCAAATCATTATCAAGTGTATATAAACTTTGATCAACTGTTTACGTTGAATACATTTATAAACAAAATATCTGCCAAAAAACTTGTTGAGATTCTAACTTCACTGACCTTTTCTGACCTCTCTATGACAGGCTCCCGTGATTCACAACCTTCCCGCCACCTGCGACCTGTCTGAGGACCACACCACGGAACAGCTCTTGTACATCATTAACGCCACCGACTCCTCGACCTACGACACGGTCACATGTAGCGTCAGCTCCGTCTCTCCCGCCACCGACAACTTCTTCGCCAGACTGACCCCCGGGTCTACAAGTAATCAACAGTAGATTAGTAGTATAGAAGTAGATTGATAGAATTTAATTCTGTATAAAAAAAGTCGAATGTTCTAAAACCACTTTATACGTACGATAGGTGGATGTTTTTCCCACTTTTTCAGCGAAATACGTTTTTAAAATTTAATTGCTCATTAGCCTTGGAAATATAATATAATCTATGCGGTATTCTGTATAGGTAACCACCGATAGGACTTTGTGTAATCACGTGTTGTTAATCTCACTTTATACGATTTTTGCTTATATCCATGAAAATTGATTTTTTTTCTGAAAGGTATTTTGTCTTATATCCCATTAAAAAGATATTGTGTAACATGTGCTCATACTCTGAATTTTGAACCAATTTAACCATTTGTAAGACATTTGCAAAGATCTTCTAAAAGTTCTAAAAGTTGCTAAAATTTGATTAATACATAGCAAGTAATGACATGTTACAGATTTATTTTAACAGATATATAATTTATATAGCATTTATCATATGAAATCATTATATTACTTTTTTATAGCGGTATATGGCGTCTACGTGAAAGCACTTCCAACCCTGGACTACGACACAACACGTCAATATGACGTCACAGTGAGGTGTACTGACGGCAAGGATCCAGTGACAGGAACTTTCACTGTATACATTTCTAGAAACAACCCACCTGTCTTTGTCAATTTACAGGGTATGCACAACTCTGAAAAATTCAATTCACAACTTTGAAAAGTTAACTCAATGCAATTCAACTTATTTGAAAATTGGTTATTGGAACATCAAGGATATATACAATGTATCGTTTTAGCTCACCTGAGTTGACTTATTGCTGTCATTTTAGACGGTCGTTGCATCATTACCTAAGTGATAATATTAGACAAAACGTTATTGTCATGAACAAAATACTAATTGATAGATCTTTTACCGAGCAGTACGGTGCTTAACTCCGGTAATAATTAAGGTACATGGATCCCCTGTTTTGGATTGCTCCAATTTTCTATTTCAGTTTACTCATAACAAATTATTAATTAAAGTACATTCCCATTCTAAGCCGAATATTGATCCGTGTATCAAAAGTTTTCATATTCGTCATTTCAAATACTGTAAAATCATTTAAAATCGTCGGAGCTCGATTTTTCTGGATTTTGTAGGTATTCCTCACCCATTAATTAACATCAACAAATAATATCAGTCTTCATTTATTTTTTGTACAATTGAATTTACGAAACTTTTATGTTATTGGCATTCCATTGAAATTGTTGACTGACTTTACAGAAGAAACAATCTCGTATCTGGTGTGGTACTGTAAACTAATTTATGTTACAGCTACAACAAGGATCCCGTCAGTTTCCTCCACCACGGGAAACATCATCTTCACCGTTACATCCACTGACTCGGACTCCAGTCAACTCTATTATAACATGACCTGCGTCCCTGCAGCATGTCCTTTCACTATTCATAACTGTATGTAGCCTTTTGATATACTGTGAACTTGAAAGTTTTACAGAAGATATTCTATTTTAGTTATCGTAGTCAATATGAACAATTGCAGCTCTCAAAAGACCCCAGGGCTCCCCAACCCAGGCATTAAACTTAGAATAACACTAGTATTTGATTGGAGGAATAAAATAAAACAAGAGGCCCATGGGCCACATCCTCACCTGAGCAACAATAGACATAATAAAATCAGCTTTACGGAGTCATATACAAAATATCTTAACAATGTCGTATAATAGATCCTGTATAAAAAAAAATTCTCCTGCATATTCTTATGTTTATCATTGAGCCTTTGTAACAGGATGATTTTACAGTCATATCACATATTAAGCATTGCAGTTCTCGAGAAGATGATCAGACTTAAACAACTGTTTATATATGGGTTATAAACCTACATCAAACTTTGAACCCCTCATGAGGCTGAAGAATTGTCAAGAATTGTCAAGAGGCCAAAGTCTAAACAATTTCAAAGAATCAACAATATGTCAAACCATATAAAACCATATGTATAATAACATTCGAGTTTTTAATTGAGTGAAAAATTTAATTTTTTTTTCCTTTGTAAAATTGGAATAACCCCCCCCCCCCCCCC
>WFKH01010211.1:21440892-21474111 GCA_016163765.1 Magallana hongkongensis
AATATCCATTGTGTAATTCTGCAGAGAAATTATATATGTACATGTATTAAAGTTATTTTTTTCATTTCATAGTGATTTTTAAAATCAGTTTCTTTCAAGGAAAAATCGTACTTTGATAATAACTACATTTTGTATTGAATATATTGGAATAAGTTATCTAAAATAAACTTACCAAGAGGTAGAGTATGTAAGAGTCAGCATCAATACTAGTATATGTCATTTAAAATGAAATGAACCTCCACTCTCTTTGATGGAGCAACGAAATATGAAAAGAAACCATTAAAATTACGTAACGTCAAGGACTTTTGCCATTTGTGCATCAACTCTATCATACACGAAAATGAATAAATATTGATGATCATTTACATGAACGGCCTTTAGGAAATAAAAAAGGTATTTGTGAGGAAATTAAAAATCTAGGTCAATGATGATTTCTTTGACCAGATTCCCGATTTTTGTCAGTGTGTTTCTTTTGTTTAATGTGAAGAGACCAGTATTAGGCAAGTATTTTTTTTTAAATTTTATATAAAAGAGTATAATCAATGTACAATTTTATATAAAAACACCAAGATTTAACTGTGATGAACCCATAGATAATAATTTTGATCAAAGTTGATTTAAACTGTGTAATAAGACATGCGCCTTATTTTTCCACTGTCAAATCTGATGGGATCGCTTCTGCGAGCTGTCCAATACCATGCCAGAATACCAAGATAGTTTTTGAGAGCAGGATTTTAACATAGTAACGATGTTTCAAGATACTGCATTGTAAAAAAAAATGACAATGGAGGGATTTAATAAGTCATAACAACGAAACACTAAGTCTTATGTACAAGATGATAAGTCATACGAACGAGATACTAAGTTGTATATAAGTCGTAATTCCGATATAACTAGGAATTCAAACGTAGTAAAAACCTATTACCGTATTTCGTTATGACGATTTATTATAAAGTACGTACGACTTAATTTTTATGTTGTTTGTACGACTTTTTCTCTAGTTATTACGACATATTATATCGATCACAAGAACGGTTTAATTAATGAATTGCATTTGAATTACTTAGTATCGCGTATAAGTATCTCGATGATATTACAACTTATCGTTGTAACGCCTTTATAAATGATGTCTCGCGTACGACTTTGTTCATATGCGTATCGCTTGTACGACATATTAAAGATACTAATATCGTAAATAGTAAAGAGATAATTATTTCTTATTATCTCTTACATTCGACTTTGTATCGCGTTAAATTTTATAACTTATCATTCGTTACAACGACTTATCATTTCGTCATTATGACTTATCATTTAATTTACATTTTTTCTGCGACAAAATATCTTGTATTTACGAGATAAAAAACCGTTCATAAACTTAGTTAACTCGTAGACCTGTATGTCTTAGTAACTCGTATATTCGAATTAAATAAATATAATACAACTTGAAAGCAATAAGTAAATAATGGCAAAACTGTTGTAGATTTTTAAAACAAAGTTTGTAGATTTGAATATTTAGGCAATTATAAAAAGCTGAGTGTAAGTGAAAGGCGACTGTGTTTTTTCTTGGTTTTCCGACGTTCGATGAAATCCATACAGGTCACAGATTATAGATTTTAGAATCCATAAAAACTGTAAACCGAGGTTAAAAAAATGATACGTGTATAGTAAACTATTTTTTTTTAAATTCAAAAGCCCTCTTATCATTAGAGATGTGATGTTTCGTGTCAACCGGTACCTGATTTCATCTTAGTCGAAGTAGACAGGATTCGTATTTAAATGTGCGTAGGTCCAACAAATGAATTTCATTTTTATACAAACAATTGAAAATATCTAAATGATTTGCTCATCTTTCATACGCAAAAAAGTGAATGTTTAAGGATTTAATCAATCAATTCAGATGGAAAGAAATCAATATATTTTTTCACTATTAATAGGCCCCCCAAAAATCAAAATGAACAATAAATGACTCGCATTTTTTTAAACTAAAGAGCAATCCTTTCTTAAATGTGAATAATAATTTAAAAATTATTCAAGCTTAAATCTGTTATCTCGTTATGCACTGTGAGCGCAATTTACTTATCTTAGTTTACAGCGTTTCTGTAAATATCCTAATTATCATTACCATTGAGTGTAATTGTGAAATCAACCTTTTTGAAAATATTATCCACTGTATAGTTGTGTGCGGTTATCGTGTGTGCGTATCTGTGGGAAAGAGTTGCAGTCGTTTGTTTCTGTAAAAGTTTATAAGTAGAATGATAACAACAAATATCAGCATGCTCCAAAAACATGGTACTTACGACCCTAACATGATTTGCAATCATTTTCAGAGTCAGATTCAAAACATTGTTCGTCATCCGAAAAAAGTCGTCCCACACCACAAAATGCTATTCTTAAGTTTCAGATTTTAGATGCTATTTATGCAGATAGGAGAAAATAAAGCATAATTATATGATTTAACAGATAAATAATCGTATAAGAAAATGTAATAGTATAAGCGATTTTTTTTAATGTGTTTTCTCTTAAAGCAAAAAAGGAACCTTATTCTCGACAGGACAATACTTATTGCAATCGCATGGCAATTTCGACTTAGGTGCTCTTGTGTTGTTTTTATACCGGTTGTGAACTTTTTTCCTTCATATATTTTAATATCTTTTAAAGTAATTAAAATTTAGGTGAGATAAATGTAAAGGAAGTAAAGAGGTTCTTAGTACAATTTATAATTTTGTTTTTTAAAACATTCGATTCCACAAAGCAACATGGACTGTGATCAGCTTGCATTGCTGTTCAGTATTCCCAAGTATATTTAACATATAACACGCCCAAACTCTTGAATTTCTCTCTTTAAAAATGTAAATCAAACTTATAAAAAGTATATTATGTCATTCTTCGTCGCTCTGCAATATGTGTCACTAATAAACAAAACCAGGGTTCCCTTCATCACTTAAAAAACTTATTCAATTCTCATCTAACGTTATATTTTACTTATGACTTTGCAGTAAACGTTAATGAGCTTTATCGGGGCAAATTAGAAAGTTTAATTAACTTTTTCTGAATTTTGCAGCAAGGCATCTTGTTACGCCTTAATAAAAATTTGAATCAGTTTATGAATTTAAATGATTTTAACTCTTATTACAAGGGTGGTCTGGTTAATCACCTAAAATCGAGTTGGGTACATCGATCAAATTTTTATTGATATTGTTTGTCAAATGTTTAAATATCAGTGTAAGGGATGAGGCGATCAACATTTCAAATCGTGGGGGATTATATATTTTTATAATATCCATACAGTTGTTAAAATTAAGTGGAAAATCTCAGGCCCAGGCAAAAAAGGCATAAACATATCGGATGTAGTCGATTTTTAGGTGTTAAATAATGATTATCCATAAAAAATCTTCCTTTAACTCTGTTTAACTTTTCAATAAATTCAACACAGAAAATATCATAGCAAGTACTATGAAATATAAAAGGTGTGTTCTGCCTAGTTGGTTAAGTGTGACAAAACCCAACATACAGCAGAGTTGGTATAAATTTTCAATTTTAAACATGCAGTTTATTGCCTGTACGATTCAACTGGTATAAGTCATGTAAATGTTTTAGGTTTTTATTTTGTTTTGTTTTGATTTGTTCATTTTTTTTCTTTTCAATACTGCTTGTGAACTAAATACTATCGAATACTTTTCAATGCATCTTGAAGGATTTTCAATGTAATATGAAAATGCCCTTCTCTTTCTCTATAAAACTGTAGGTCAGGGGACGAGGTGTTCTGCTACCAGCTTCAAGGGAACCAACGATCCAAACACCAAGGACAACACGTTGGATACTGATACAGGTGGGATTGTGTAACTATTGTACATTGCTGCTCTTTTAATTAATAAAACAGGAAACAAAATGACACAAGCGTAAAAAAAAAACTGGTCGCAAACGGTTCACCATTTGTTTTTCTGAACAAGATACACAAATGTCTTATATACGTGGAATTGAAATAAATAAGATTGCCTTATATTGTATAACATGGAAATCCACTCACATATATATTGTGAGTGGTGTCGGCCGAAAATTTATCTATACACGAATGATATGTCTGGATCTATATGTGTATAAAACATTAAAGGGTCCTAAATTAGGTATGAATATTTCAAAAGTGTCCGGCAAAGAAATATAAGCGTTTTCCTTGTAGCTGCAACAATGTAGACCTCTCTGATTTTTTTTAATCTGACATTTAGCCTGGAGAGAGCTACAATTCCATAGGTTTCAAATTATATTTTTTTAATGCGGCTGAATTCGAGCTAAAATCATCAGCTTTAAGTTAAACTTCCTCCAAATATAATGATTCTCTCATTAATGCTAAACAAGCAAATCCTGTATAAATCAAAACCAAATAAAACACACCGGCATGTTTTGTAGTCGTCTCTCCTTAATCAGCCATGACAGGTCTCGTGTGATTTTAAGAGACTTACATTTAGAATTTATATCTATTGGCCTATCAGAGTAAGATATGACCCCTCCCCCTTTAAATCCGCGCATGCGTATTGAATACTTGACACTAAAAATTATATTTGAGCCTACCATTTACAAGTAGCACAAGCGATTTACGACCAACTTCACGAATGGTAATTTTTATTAGATCACTTATCTTTGAAATAAGAACTTATAAAATATACCTTTAGAAATTGAAATGCTTTAAAAGAAATGGTTTTCTTTACATTTTGTACAATTAAAATTATTCCATAAGACTTAGGAATCAGTCTTAATTTCTTTTGCTAAAAATGTAGTCCTTGTCTTTGCCAGAAACTGAACTGGGCATGCGCAGTAATATAGATGCTTGTGTGTGACTCGATTACATACCAATCTGAACTCAAAGTATAAACCACAGCAAAGTGCTAAATGATTGTGCTTAAGGAGGTTTGGTGGTCAACAAATTACCTATCAGATTTATCTTAAAGTTTTAGATAATTACATGTTGTATGATATTTTTAGCTATAAAATATTATTTCGTAAAGAAAAATTAATTTTGTATTTTCCTATATCTTTATACAGAGTTCTCCTTGTCAAGGAGATCAATATAGTCTAAATATGACCACAATCATCCAGCCATTTTATTGTACAACCCAAAATCATCACATCCGGAGGTCTCAGCACAAAACATGCTAAGTCTGTTTCACATTGTATTGAAAAATGATACGTGAGACAAACATGTAATGTGGAAAGATGCTTTGACATTAACAGACCTTTCGTTAACTTTTGCATTAAATGTATTCAGAATTATATAAAGTACTAGCAAAATGACTTATTTTCAGAAACCCAATTATGACATGTTTTCCTAATTAAAACTGCTAAAAGCTTCTTACAAGTAATAAGTACTTAATCTTTTTTTTTAAAGCAATACCTGATATTTATTTAGTAAATTTTTTTAAATTAATTATTTACTGAAGAAATTTATAACGCGACTGTTGAAATTCTAAAATTCCAGATATATATATATATATATATATATATATCACCCCCGTTTTTTATCAAAAAAGTAGATCCTTCAAACTCCCATATTTAATATCTCTCTGGGGATTATTTCTTATTTAGAGCAGGTTTGACAGGGCTAGGGGCACTACTTGATGCCACAGACATCCAGTACATGGTGAATTGCTGTGGGTTGATAGAGTCTTGGCGTTTCTACGTCAAAACGAACCCCGGTACTGTCGACCTCCAGGTTTGGAGGCCTGGTGGGAAAGAATTCAAGGACCGTCAACGGTAGGTATAGTGGCTTGTTTCTGTCCCCCTACATTCAAAATAGAGTATGTCAACAAGCAAGAAATTATGTCAATATTCAAATAGAACAAAAAATTTGTAAATACAATAGGGCGAGAGCCATAGATAAACGTTTGAGCATTGGATCTGGTTTTCTTTTTTACTTTATTTTACCTCGATTCCAAAAAATAAAATTATTATGTAAATGCATGTATATACATACGTGGATATCAAACTCGCTTTAAAACAAAAGAGTTGAAAATAACTACCAGTACTCATCATTTGGTTCTAAAATGTTGGGCGATAAAAACTTGAATTGTATGCATTTAACTCTTTATAACATTACATTCTTGATATTTTCTTGGAACTGTACGGGATACTGCAATCCTTCACATTTTGCAAGTACATTGTAGATGGTGATCAGAACGCGGAAATTACGTACACGGTATCCGCAGGTGAGAGAATTCCTGTACGGAGTCGAGATTACTTAGGCTTGTAAGTACTGAGTAAATCTTTATTATGGTTAAATAATATGAGACACAAAAATAATAACAAAACAGAACAAACAAAATACCGCCCCTTCTATGTTTCAAACGTACATTTTCTACTGTGACTCAATATAGGATGTCTGTATCTTATTCATAGACAGTTGAGAATGGGGGAGGGGGGAAGGGGGGCACACAATCTAAAAACTTATTCTTGTACATATTTGATTTTCGTGATTACAATTGTTCAACCATTGCATATTAATAATCATGTACTGTGGCTATACCGATGGAAACCCAATGATATCTCACAAACAAGAAGGAGGCACAAACGATCGGTACACCTATTCCACCACATTAGGCGTCAAGAATGTGGGGGATTTTTTCGACTGGAACACCGCTACACCGGCCACGGAGTCGAGAACGTACGCCGTCAGAGTCGATCTGGGACCAGGTAAATTCATGAACCTTATGTGCAAGGTTTTAGCACCATACAAATTTTTTAGAACTAATAGTACATGTATATGATAAAGAAACTATTACGTGTGGGGGGGGGGCGGGGGGGGGGGGGGGGGTGTCAGGACCCCCTGGAAAATTCAAACTTATTAAATTCACAAAGTAAAATTACCGAATAGAGCCTCGGATCCCCTGACCAACACAATTATTACTCGGACCCCCTGGAAAAATTTTCTAGATCAGCGCATGCGAGCTCTACATTCTACATTGTGGCACTTAGATCTACTATAGTATATAGTATATGGTACAGAAACCTTTCCAAGTTCTACATTATAGTTGGGTGCTTACTGCAGATCTACAGCAGCTCGTTGAAATCAGATTCCTTGCCAAACTCTGGACTATTCTACCTACCGCTTTATAGCAAACCTGCACACTCTGTTTAACCAATTTTAATAGAACCATTTTAACAAGCTTGGACTTTGGGTAGTTGTGTCAAACAGCAATGTGACGTAGACCTGTCTATTTCATTGCTGGCCAGCCATGGCTCTTTGAGATCAACGAGATTTATCTGGCTTTTGAGCTAAGACTACGCAATCTGTGCATATTTCACTCGAAACCAGCGTCATTTTTAATCTGTTTTGATGCAAGAAATAGATAGGTACGTCCTACCGAAAGTCCACGGTCTTGTTAAAATGATTCTAATCAGTTTCAGCATACTGTGTTGGGGTGCCCATCTACTCATATAAGGAACTCATTCTTCGACAACCTTATTAGTAGTTTTGACATTCATTTATATGTAGAACAATCTCATCTTAATGAGGATATACTGTATTACATTTTTATTTGGGGGGATAGAACCAACTACACTATTAGAAGAACACGAACAGAAAGATTTTATGTTTATGTGCAAAATGTGTGTGTGGAGCCATCGCCTTTCATAATGGAGCTATGGCTTCGAATATGGTTTGTTGTTCTGTTATTGGTGTTTTGCTTTGCTTTTTTTTTTTTTAATTATTTTGGTAGTAATTGATTTTTGTTCCATCAGTGCAATTTGGCATAAAAGAAATGGAACTCTAACGCTTGCACCAATTTAAATATTTTAATATGCTTTGCGACAGTCTTAGAAAATATGTCTGTTTACATTGTAATTTTTTTTTTAGTTTAGGAGAAGTAAGAAATACTGGAGCCCTTCCGGTAGGAACAACAAACCTTCGATTTCGAGTCGAGGATCAATGAAGTGGTATAGCAGAAACATTGACTATTGTTGTTAACAATATCGTAAGTCTTCAGCTATTGCTAAGGCACGCCAAATTCACAATTCAAAATGAGCTACACAGTTTCACAGTCAATAAACTATGTTAACGACTGTTAAGTATAGATTACGAACCGCAAGCTATATAGTTAACGATTCGTTAACTATAGTTTTCATCTGTAAAACCATATTTAACTGTTGTAAACTATGGTTTACGAATGCAAATCTGTAAAAAGTTTATCTGTGTGTAAATAACGTTAACAATAGATATTGCCGATAAATATAGATTCACATCTGTAAACTATAATTTACCTTCGCTCACTTTAGATACGAGTTGTTAATCATATTTTCACAATCGTGAAACTTTATTTATCAGATAAACTATGTTTTGCAATTGCAAATGGTTGTTTTCAGTGTTAATTATAGTTTTACACTTCTGAAGCATAGATGATCGCGTTAAGTATGGTTACAGATGTGAAATATAGATTAACGTCGTTAACTATAGTTTTCTGTCCGTAAACTACAGTTTACAACCGATAAACCTAGTTTATTGACCGTGAAACTATGTTTGGCTTATTTTTGTGAATTTGGCGTGCCATATATAGCAACCGTTGCTTTTATATTAAGTTGATATAAGTTAAATATTACTACTGAAAATAAGTACCAGGTTAAATATTTTCGTGAATAAATTTGATATTTAATGATAATGACATGTAATTCAAATTAAACATGAATTCAATAGACCTTTCTAAAACTTGGCTTTTTAGAAGGAACAGTGAGTGTTTACTCATAAAAACTACATTATAGATTTTTTAAGACTTGCTATTCTTCTCATTTACCTTATTTACCATATATATCAAGCCCGTTGTATTTAGATCGACTGAAAATTTTATACGTGTAGTATATACATGCATGCATATGTATACACTCAACAAAACTTTTAAGTGTTCACCAAGTATAATGTATTTACTTTATGAAATAAGCACATTTATTTGACTTGTTGTCGGGGTAACTGATTTCCACTTCACTTTCGATGCATTGACCTTGACCTCTGGTTGCGACCCAAAATCTTGACCTTTGCTAAATTTCACAAACACTTCCGGTTTGGTTGAATTTCGCTCTGTGCTTTTGGATTGCTTTTAACTTGCCAATGGAAATGACGTTACACTTATGGAAGAGAAAAATTATTTCAAAATAACGTTTCCTTCGGATTGCTTAACGTAGCTCGCGTGTTTGCTGACGTCACAATAGGATTCATAAAGAGTTGACCGTCATAGCTAACTCATACATTTTTAAAAAAAATGACAAATAATCTTTAGAAAAACAAAAGGAAATATTTCAAAAAGCTTCAGTGCAGTTTATACAAACATTTATAATTATCAAGTGCTAAAAATTTAAAGACGTGACATACATTGTCACATTTTGTTCTATAAGGTATGAATGTGCGTTGGAACTCTTCTATTTAAAATTATGTTTAGACAAGTAAATAAATTGAACCGTATACATTAACTTCGCTTCTTTTATAATTATAACTTCTGTATTTTCAACTACCGATTGTAATATTAAAATTCTTTTGGCTTTAGCTAAATATCTTATACGATTACAAACTTATTATGTCAATAGTTGTATGGTAATTATTTTTGCATTGATTGACTCAGAGTTTCATTAAAAAAAAATTAGCCATTTTTCGTCTCTTCACAACCTTACATTAATTGCATTTGTGCATTCGATAACATTCATCATAATGTCTAATTAGTATTAACATGTTCTAATATGTGTTAATCAGCTAGTCTTATCAATCAACGCATTTTCATTTCTCGGTTCTCAGACGTAAGAAAATGATGACGTCGGGCTAACGTAATAATGAAAATATAGGGTTTTGTAAAATCTTTTAAATCTTTAGAGTTGTTTTGCAAAAATTTGGCCGAGAACACATATTGATATTTTTTTATGAATTGATTCAAAATCATCTCTTCTGTCATTGTGTTTAGTAAAATTAAGTTCGTCTAAATCGTTGAAAAGTTTAGAGCATTGTTTTGAAATGCGTTTCCCGACTTAGATATGCATTTCACTATATATTTCATTGAAATGGCGTGGCTTGATTCTATCAGCGACACTGTGTTTGAAACACGATAACATCATTACCACGCAGACGATTCTCAAATAAATTTTAGAAATAAAAGTCTGAAACCTATGGATCACGCGGACAAATTTTCAGGGTAGGTTTTCTCACTAGCAGTAAACCCGCGAGCTACCTTAATATTCAAAACAATGTCGAGGACAAAAGAAACAGCAAATTTTAAGTGAGTACAATCTGTCATAGAAACAATGCAGACACCAATATTCCAACGGCTCTGACTGTTTTCTTAATGATAATTTTGCCAATGTTAAGTGTTTTTCTTTTTAAACTATCGCCAAAGACTAATATCAGTCACAAAAAATGTCAATCATATTAAGTACGCACAGAAGAATACCAATTTAATGTTTTGACGTTTCGTCACGGGTAATTAATTTCAATCGTTGTTGCTATTGATGGAAAGACATACATCAGTAATGAAATGTTGAAAATTTCACATTATTTTATTTCGTAATTTTCAAATTAAACTATTTATCAGTGTTAACACTTAGAAGTTTTGTTGAGTGTATATTATATACCTACCTATTTACTGGCTATGAGGACGATAGCAAGTTTATTGTCCCCCAAGACAGCAACTACTTCACGAGGCGTCATTTCCTCCCGAATCTATTATATTCATTTTCTATCTCTGAAGAACATAAGGGACATTAATATGCAGAATAATTGCACGCGATGATGATATAATAGATTCGGGAGGGCAATATACCTATTTTTTTGTGAAATATAACGCGGTTGACCGACCCCATTATATATCTCAGTCTTCGATGTATTGACTGACCCTGTTATATATCTCAGCTGTTGTACACCCTGAAGGTGACCGACGGCTAACTCACTCAATGTCCGGGTCACGTGTACGAGTCCATCACCCCCACCACAGACAGCTTCTTCGTCAGACTCATCGCTGAAACTACAGGTAAACAAGTAATCCACCATTGTCAGATCATATTATGTGTGAAGTACAGGCAGCAACCAGAGCTAGAGGTGAGGGCTGGCTACTCTACTCTTTTAAAAGGTATTTAAATCATATAATATTATATCGAAAAATAAACGTACAAGCTTATTGACCGTTACTTTTTATCTGGCTACTTCGTTTTGAAAAAAAAAAAAACCCGACAAATTCTAAATTCCAGCATACTTTGTGGCAAATATATATGATAAAGGTCAGTCTAAAAACAACTTTAAAAGGGGAATTACATATTTTTACATGTCGCATAGACATTTTACCTGAAGTAACGCTCCCAACATGATAAATAACAAAATTAATACTTTGGACAATTACCTACAATTACAAAAAAATTATTATTTTTTTTTTTTTTGCAAATTACGGTTTTGATATAAGATAAAAATTATGAACTAGTTTACTATCTCCCAAAACGTGGTAGTCACCTGATTTTAGTAACATGAAGGGGTTTGTTATATGCCATTTTTTAGGCTTAGTAGTCCTGTGGGTTCTATTGTAATATGAGGGGGTTGTTTTGTAGATTCTTACGGAGTGTACGTGAAGGCTTTACCCTCCTTGTCCACAATTCGGTCCGTCAGTACTCGGTCCTTATCAGCTGCACGGACACCAAGACACCGGTCCAAGACACACTAACTATCTTTGTCACCAAGAACAACCCACCAGCCTTTGACAACCTACCAGGTAAAAATACAATTCCCAGTTGAATAGAAACTTACAAGGTTTTTTTTTTATCACATGCACCAAAACTAGAGCGTAAACCAAAATTCTCAATCCTAGCTTCCGCTAAGCTTGACTGGCTTCTAGTATACTATTAATAATCAAGGATTTAGGTAAACTTTTACTTACCAAGTGTTCCAAAAGTTACCACGTACAATAAAACATGTCAAGAATTCAAAAATATTTCACTGGGCTGGATAGTCATGGCCAATTTTAGACTTCATTGTATATCAACCTCCTTGCAACAAGGAGCTCTAATTTTACTTTACTATATGAAAGTTTATTGCTAAAAATATCATAATCATTTAGAATTAAGGTACCTGAGCTTTGATGGGTAAATTGTTGACCATGAGCCTTCATAATACTAAAACAGTTTTAATAAACATCCACCGTAAATAAAGTTAAAGAACTAATAGGAATAAAAATATCATTATATCAGCTACCTAAACAGTGATATCATCAAGAACGACCACCGGAAGTACCGTGTACACAGTTACAGCCACTGATTCAGATTCCCCGCAGCTATACTTCAATATGACGTGTATTCCGGTCACGTGTCCATTTGTTATTCACCACTGAAAGTAAAAATTCTCTCTCTCTCTCTCTCTCTCTCTCTCTCTCTCTCTCTCTCTCTCTTTTGGATCTATTTTTAACTAAGCCATAAACATACAATGTAAATGATGTGTTGAGAAGAGAATTGAGGAAACGAAAACGAAAGCGTTAACTTATCATGCAAAACATCAATAACCTTTGAATGTTAAAGCTGGGGAAAATTTGGCCACTTCCGATTTGTCATCACACACAGTACCGGGGTACGACCTGTACATTTACGTCAATGACGGCAAAACTCTGGTTGGGCCCCGTACTCTAACCGTCATCATTTCAGGTAGCGAGCATTTATTAAAAATTACTATTATAATATTGTCTATAATGTTTTCAGTTCTCATGTGTAGAAAAAGGTAATGTACATCTAAATTATTTTTTAGGAATAAATACAGCGCCGACGATAACAAACCTCCCACTGTCCTCGGCGTTATCAGTACCAGAAAATGGAGGTCTTTCCGCTTCCGTTTACCAGGTGTCTATGACGGATGTCGATGTTGGTCAAACCCATTCGTTCTATGCATCGTATAACCCTAGCACTTGTTTATCACTTTTCTCAATGAATCCAACGAGTAAATTTTAATGTTTCTATATCTTTAAGAGATTGTCAAATAAAGTGATATACTAGTAGTCTTTAATAACGTAGGATTGTATTGTTATAGCTGGACGAATTTCTACGTCTTCAACTCAGGCCATTAACTACGAGGCGCTTGTAGCTGCAGGGACAAACTATGTGGTAACTGTTACAGTTACTGATAGTTTTGACACCGCCACTCAGTTACTCTCTGTCGCTATCACAGATCAGAACGAGGTTCCGGTCTTTGGAAAAGCGTCGTATGCTATTTCTGGAAACGAAGGAAAAGTAATGTATCTGAACACTGCTACATGTATATTTTAATTTCGAAATAATTATTTTGCTACATGTATATTTTAATTTCGAAATAATTATTTTAAATAATACCTAGTTGCTAACAGTCTGTTTTTTTTCTAAATTAGGCGGGAACAACAGTTGGTGATTCCTCTTTTGACGTCATAGATCCTGACGCTGGCGCAACGAAGGTTTTTTCTATTGACTGTCCTTCATTTGTAATAAATTCAAACAGTGGCGTGGTTACTTTCAGGTAAATGTCAAAAATTTCAAATTTTTCTCGATGCATTTGGTATCATCAAGACGTAATGCCACCTTTTTTCTTGACAGTCATGACTATGACCTAGATGTGGCAGGCACCGCCTCCTCAGTCACGTGCACTGTGACGGTAATACCGTAACTTCGAGGTAAATAAAGTCTCACGCCTTGCTGGATGCACGTGTGTATTTTGCTAGAAAATTGTAAATGAAGCGTTGTTTAAAAAGATGTCAAGAGGATTTTTTTTCCAGAAGTTCGTTTTGAATTTTTAATCTGTACCTAAAGTTGTGCAATTTTGGTAAGAATATATAGTAAAATTTAATACTGTAGTGCAACCTGCAGGAAAACGGGTTTGCTGTGTTAAAAATTGTTTTACTTGTGTTTTAGGTGTTGAATCAGTGTGTTTAGACGAAAAATGACAAACAATGGGGTTTTGTAGCCAGCAGCACGCTTATTTTGTTTTTACATGTAATGATGCATACAAAATTAGCCCAGATTTCCTCTGAAATGTTCTACTGCCTCAAAACAATGACCCATTTATAATAGATCGGACCGTCTAAACTGTCCGGAAAATTTTCAGCAGATCAAATACGATGTAGTATTCATCGTCGTAAACAACAAAATCTTCTACGGGGTGTGAATTTCAAATAAAATCGGTTGTTTAGGCCCATGTGTTACAGTAAGAAATACTCAAATTATGTCCAAAATTGAGAAATATTTATATGAAAGCGGAAAACAGCTGAGATGTATCACTCACGTAAGTTAGATTAGAACCAGACCATGCTATTTTGGACAAAGGTTCTTACTATTTTCATAAATTGTATGAAATAATGACGTTTTCTCTACCCCACCCCCCAGTGGCATGGTCATCGAATTTTTTGCTGACATAATTTCTGGGGTCCACATGATATTAATTAATTTGCGTCATTTTATACATTTTCATACATCACTTGTTAATTTAAAACCAAAAAATCACTGAATATTAAAACACCGTGTAAATGCATACAGTATAACTTTGATCATATTTTCATAAATCGGTGTACACCGTGGTGTTAAAAAATCGCTCATAACTTTCTGAAATGAGTAGATATCTTCATAATTTTTTTTTAATCACACAACACAATAAGTATTAATCAAATTATTAATGTTGATTTTGCGATAACAAAAAATGAGTTATATTGCAGGTGTCATAACAGTATTTCGCTGAAGGTTCACGTCAAAACATGGCTGAGGCAAAATAATTCCCGAATTTCCCTTTGAATTTGGGGCGTTTCCGCACGCGACAGGAGCTGATTTTTTTATGAGATGAAAAACAATGTGTAAGAGGTCTAACTATCCCAGTTTTGTAATAATGCGAGGTCATTTGAATTTTTGATGCGTGTTGTTTCCGGAGGGGTGTGAAAAGGCCCGGGCTTGATTTTCAAGCACATGTGTAACTTCGAGGTAAACAAAGTCTCACGCCTTGCTGGATGCACGTGTGTATTTTGCTAGAAAATTGTAAATGAAGCGTTGTTTAAAAAGATGTCAAGAGGATTTTTTTCCAGAAGTTCGTTTTGAATTTTTAATCTGTACCTAAAGTTGTGCAATTTTGGTAAGAATATATAGTAAAATTTAATACTGTAGTGCAACCTGTATGCCATTCGCTGTAGCCACCATGGTTAACGCTAGAAATCGTTTAAAAATAGTTACGTTGAGCTTAATATAATTCTTTAAACAGTTAAAAGACTAACAAATTTTAAAGGAATTTTTAATCATAGTAAAGTGAAAATGTTTTGTTTTTACATACCATCACTCGGAGACATTTAGCGATTTACAAGCGATCGGTGCTGTCAGTTGCTTCATTCGTTCTTTATCTAAAACAATTAACTTCGATCGCCTAGGTCGTTCTCTGTGTATACAATACATGCCGATTAATTACTATCAACACACGCTCCCAGTTAACTCCAATTAACCTCCCAACACATGTTCACACATCCCAATCACGACATGTGCTACAGGTAAACAGTAATGGCGACCCTAAATCCCGATTTCTGATTGGCTGGCCTAAAAGAAGCCGCGCGAGATATAAAATTCATGTCGGAAATCGAATTATCTTGTCGTAATATTTACAAAATCGGGATTTCTGTACAATTTACAAATCCCGATCGGGAAATCGGGATCGATGCTTCAAATCGGGAAAATCCCGACTAGATCGGGAAGGTTGGCATGTATGCGGTATCTGATGGTGACCTCACAGACACCGACTCATTGGTCATCACTATTAATGACGTCAATGACTCAGTAGATCAGTAGATTCAGTAGCGCCACCTTCACGTTTTATGCCCAGCCAAACACTGGAGTGGATACAGCACTAGGTTTTATTACGGCGTCCGATAACGACGCTGGGGCTTTTGGTGGGTCAAAATTCAGAACATTTTTAGTTTCTTTAATACTGTATGTGTAAAAGTAAGAAAGACGAATAGGGCCACATTAAAAAATATTTTTATCTCATAATTATTAGTTAATTATCTCGTTATTACGAGAAAAGATCTTGTTATTACGAGTTAATTATCTCGTTATTACGGGAAAAGATCTCGTAATTACGAGAAAAGATCTATATAAAATGATGCGTTTTATTGTTCTACTCTCTCTTTATGTAAAATGGGTGAACATAAGAAATTCATTAATTAGTGTAGGAAATTTTAGAAGGAGCAAAGCAGATTGATTAATAGATTAATTAAGCAATTTATTAATATAAAGGATTATGAACTAGAGGGGGGGGGGGTCAAAGGGGTCCAGACCCCCCTGCAAAATTCAAATTTACATTATAAAATTACCAAAAATATGCCTCAGACCCACCCACCCCCCCCCCCCCCCCACCCCCCACAACCCCCCCCCCCCCCCCCCCCCCCCCTTGAAACATTTTCTGGATCTGCGCATTTGTAGGAGGAGACTCCAAAATGTTAATATACAAAAAAATTATTTTCAATATAGGTTGTGTATGAATATATTAAACACAATCCATGGTAAATCCCGTATATCCATGATTGAAACTATATAGTCATCTGTAACTAATAGAATTGTGTTTTTATGACTAGCACTACCCGGTATTTACTTCGGAGTGGGATTGTAATATACGTTGAAAGGTAAAATTACATGAAGTTCTTTCCACTTATTCATATGAAATAAAATGTCAAATCCGATCATTTTATGTAAGAATTATTAAATTATGATCGTTGCTATTTAAAAATTAATCAAAATTGAATTAACGTTTCTGAAAAGAAAAAAATAGACTGAAAGGGCGAACCAATCAACTTGGAGGTCTTTCCAGAAACGCACCATTTTATATAGATCTTTTCTCGTGATAACGAGATAATTAACTCGTTATAACGAGATCTTTTCTCCTAATTACGAGATATTTTCTCGTTATTACGAGATCTTTTCTCGTAATAACGAGATAATTAACTCGTAATAACGAGATCTTTTCTCCTAATTACGAGATCTTTTATCGTAATTACGAGATAAAAATATTTTTTTTTATGTGGCCCCATTCGTCTTTCGTATAAAAGTCATATTTTCTTATTGTGTTAAGTGTTTTTATTTATTATTTATCATAAAATAAATCAGCTTCGTAATTGTTATTGTAATAAATACAAGGGAAATTACGTTTTTTAATTTTGTTTATTCAAGATTTTTGCTATTCAAAATAGAACAAAAACATTAAGCGCTATATAATTACTTTTGCTTTAAAATTGTAGCTGAGATGTTTAATTATATTTCCGGTATTTAGGGACTATTTCCTACACTCTGGACCAGACTGGACTAGGATTCGAGTATTTTGGAGATAAACATGACGGAGAGTTCTACGTCAAGAGCAGCTTACTGTCCTTCTCCTCCGGAAGTACATTGTCTCTATTAGCTGTCGTCAAAGATTCGGGGGGACTACAGGGTTAGAACTGTCAATCGTTATAGTCATATAATTAAAAGTTGCCGCAATGGGATGATGTAGGCGCGTACCAACAAATGTGGAGAGGGGGCGTTGTCCCTACTTTACTCTATAAACAAATATGAACATACATGTCAATTCGCTCGTAATATTTTAATTTTTGTCTGGCCCCTCAATTTTGACTTTGAAAAACTGTGCTAGATGCCTCTGATTGGAAGACATTCTTGTTCAGAAAGTCTAAATCCATATATCAATGTATAATAATGTTGTCTATTTATCTAGACACCGCCGCGGCGACTGTAATCATCCCAGAATCCACCACGGCTGCACCCACCACCACCACAGATCGTCACGTGAGTTTCTGGATGGACCCGCGGAATATTGTCTGGGTTACAGTGGCGGCGATATTGTTCACTACTTCTATTCTGTGCATATCTATAGTTCGATATGGAAACTTCTCCTTTTTCTACAATGTTTTTAAACCGAGGTATATTTTGGTCTATTTTCAATCTGTGATAGACTTTGATTCATAAGAGATACTTTGATGGGTTTTTTTGATCGGGAATTTAAATTCACAGCCATGTGACAGCGAAGAAATGGCCTACACACAGAAAAACAAGAATGAAATGTAAGCTAAAACTTGATCATATTGTTGCTTCATATAGAACCTCTACAGTATCCTGTCTAAGTTGAAGAATAAAAGCAAGTAAGTTCTTTCGTCCTTCTCTGCCAGCGATTTTACGACATGTTAAAAGTTTATCAAATTGATCTTTTCATATTTTAAAAGCGCAAGGATGGGTTTATAATTCATTTTAATTTGCAACAAATCTTTTAACATTTTCGATTAAATTTAACTTCATTAAATAATTTCGTAAAAGATTTATTTTAAAAAAATGGTGTTATGACAATAGACAGTTTGACGATTACATATTTTTTTGAGAAGACTTTTTATTGAATTTGACCATTAAATTGCGATACCTTTTTGTTTAGATTCAAAGAATCCATCAAAGAATACATGGGAACCATGGCGGGCGCATTCAACTGAATACCTGTAAGTTTTACCTCTTGATTCAATATCTGCTTGTATATAGTTTGCTGAATTGTTTTTTAATCATAAATATTTATGTAATTTAAAATTCCTCTTCCTTTCATTATTGTTTATATTTTGTGATTTTACAGGGCAAGAGAGAACGTTTACTTTTAACATAAAGAATAATCCCTCGCCAGAAAAAAAAAATGAGAACAAATGGATTATGTACACGAATCTTGCCTACAGAATTTATTAAGGAAGGGGCTGTGAAATATGCAAATGATAAAATAAACTGAGAAATAGATATAAATATAATTTCATTTATGTTGCAACATTTTAACATATTTGTATTTATTAAATGACTTTTGGATTATTTTGTTTAAAGTTAGTTTTATATACATATTTATATACATAGTACATGTATTATTATAAATGCGAGAATGGCTCCACTCGATGTTTATTTTTATATTGACTGTATTTTTGTATTTAAATGCACCTAGTAAATTTAAATTTACAGGAACATTTGTCGCAATTGAAGTTCTTTTGGTGATTTTCTGTTATCTCCAGTATTATAGGATTACAGTAGATGGGTTCAGAGTTGTACCGTTGGTGAATTTAAAATCCACCGCAGCATTTGGTTGCCATCAGTGAACTATGGTAGTCATTGGCCACCAAGTGATGCCTTTTGTAGCAATTTTTACCTATAGAACTATGAACAATTTTTTGTCAAACTCAAACAAATGGTAGTCTTTGGTTACACTTGGTAACCAGTTGTAACCGTCTGATTATATAAAACAGGGGGTAAATAAGTATCCTCCATTAAGTTTCACTGTTTGAGAAACAGTTATTGAAAAGCTTACTTTAATGGTTTAATGGCTAACTCAAAAAGAAGAGGTCATCACAATACGAAACTTGTATGACAATTTTATTCCCACTTATATTAAGACTTCATTGAATACTACAAGATGACTATCCATCCAAGCGAACATCAAATATCTGATCATAAAATTTATAACAAATTTAGCAAAAAGTATATATTACACACTTTCTAATGTTTCTAGGTACAGAGGCAGGCTGTAATAAGCCCGCAGTTGTCTTAATTTGTATTCAAAATATTCTTTGCAACAAAATATCAAACGAGTTATTATTTACATTATTATCAATAGGTTTCTTATAGCCCGCCATAATGAATTTGCATAATGACGTCACCTACCAAACTTATGCCTAAGCTCTAGAGTGCTGATTGATTTGGCGGTGACCAATTGCTACCATTTGGAACCATTTGTAGATTTTGGTGACCGAACTTGCCGTACGTAACAATCTGGTGAATCCTGAACGCACCTAGTATTGGTGTACAGACAATTAATGCTGTGATATATCTCTGTACAACAATCTTTACTATGTGTACATTACTTGAGTTTCTCTACCAAATGTTATTTGTTATACCTTTGCAAACTTACCTTAAAATTGCCAACAATATTAAAAATACTTTCAAAAAGCACTTTATTTGTCTCTGTAATGTTCATCTGAAAAAAGAAGTAATTGGTAATATAACCTTTAAGAAACAATGATCCAGCTTTTAATTTGCCACCAAAATACTCTTGTCTGAAAAGTTTAATTTCGCTCTGCGATGCTTACAACAAGATTTTCATAAGATGTTAAATCAGTGTGAAATGAGGATTTCCTCTCCACGTATCCAACGGAATAAGCCGTACGTATCAGTGTGACGCGAAAGGTTGGATGAGATTCGTATGTGTCACCATAAGTAGAAGTGTCTAAACGCGAATCGAACACACTCGTCGCAGCTCGAGTAAATTCGGGCTTATGGTCGCTATTTCTGTGTTTTCCGTAGAAGATGTCATCGGATGTGAGTGCAGGGTTGTAATTTTCATGTCCTCTCATCGGCGTTTTCCTGGGGGAGAATGATATGTTTAGATTTCTGAGTCCTATTTGTTCGCCGTTTGTGAGGTATTGGAATAAAACATTGTTGATTGAATAGTAGGTAGAGGTAGGGTCGTGGTGTGCATGAGTAACATCGATGAATACCACGCCGCTTCGTCCTATGACCTTTGATTAGATGAAAAAATGAACAAATCAGAGGACATATCCAATGATAATTTGGTTCAGTTTTATGATTGGTGCGTGAGTATTTGATTTGCTTGGCATGAAAGTAGGGTTAACTTATTATTTAACTTCCTGGCCTAGTAAAGCGTACCTTTCATGTTATCGCATTAGATTCAGCATGCGTGACAACTAACGCTGTATTCTCGTCCACGCCAAAACCTCGCGAGATGTGGAACTGCCGCCGCGTCTCATCCAATAGAATGGTTAATCGTCCTTCCCGACCTCGTTCACTGCAAGAATTCAACGCCACCAGATATTGAAAATTTTTAAAGGTTTCATTTTAAACAGAATCGAGTTAGTTGGAGTGTAAATTTTAAAACGATTCTCACACTTTAATGGCAAGCTAAAATCGTACAAGGTTCAAATTATCATCAATATACCATACCTAAAATAGGCATCGATGATGAATCCATCCAAGAACCCTAGTCCCCTGGGATTATCAACAAGGTAATCTGGATGATCCTATGAATATGTCGCATGGACCCCATATCTCAACGCTTCCCAACTCATTCCATCTATTAGATAGGTATAAGTTTAATTGAATTAATAATGTCTGGAGAAACACACCATGGACTGAGGGTCGCAGTCGTTAGATGGAATCCTCTCTTCGAGAGAAAGGGTAAAAAGGGAGAAAACGATTCACTTAATCATAAAAATCGTGATGACATTAAGATTTTACATAGTGTTATTTGCTCATTAGTTTATAATACGCATCGTTTATTTGTTCATTAGTCTGTAATACAAAACATGATAAGAAAAACGAAAAGCAAATGAGGTTTCGTCAATGTAACCTTTGCTCCGAAGTAGAATTCACAAGGGATGCAAAATGTAAGGGTAAGCTAAATATGCCATAAAGAACAACTTTTATCTTTGTAGTCTTTATTTTCGTGATAAAAAGTAGCGTGAATACGACTAGTTTAGTTTAGTGAAGATCTTAAAACTAAACTCTATAAAATATATAATCTTTCACTAAGTTATTTAAATTTGAGATTAAAATTTATGAAGTTTCATTTTCTTTGATAATTGTGTCAAGAAAGATTGGCACCACACAATATCAGGAAAAACACATCACACAATATCAAGAAAAGCACATCATTTCTTTTTTAATAGTATCAGATTTATATTTATCAAACATATGTATACAAACCCAAACTGAAAAAATACTTTGCAATGATATAAGGTATATCTTTTTATTTAAAATATTACCCATGGTTTTTTATAAATTGTACAGCAAGTACGATAAGCATTTCCTTTTTTTTAGTTAAGCGGTGCTTACTGTTGATCATAAGTTTGTTTGGCTGATACTAGGTTCCAGCGCTCGTCTCAGAAATCACGGCGCCAAGGTTAAAGCGCTCCCTCAGCGCGGCCAGAGCCGGAGATTCCATCCGTCCTTGTGGGGTCTGTGTGTGTAATCTGTAAAGAACCAATCTACTATTGCAGGATATGTATACTAGGGATGTCAATTTTACTTGGTTGGCTTAGTCGATTAATCGGGGGCTTTAGTCGAGCGATAGTCGAGTACTCGTTCATTTGAAACTGTGTGTCCTTTTCGAATCAGATAATCCTCCTGTCACATACATCCTTTCTTTAACTAAAAAGTATTTAAAAACTTATGATAATATGTACTAAAAATATTTGATTTAAAATTAATTGAAAAGTTGTTTATCTTGATATCCATTAGCAAATGTCCATGCTTTTCCTTTTTTCTCGTGACGCTTACACATAATTGAGGTCCATATCATCTTAGGCAAATCAAATGTTACCTGTTCCATGTTAAGTAATTGTCGGTGCCTAATCAACAATCAAAGATTAGTGATTATAAAAACAAACGCCTTGAGATAATTATCGATATGATTAAATTTATTCTGATCAGTATATAAACATCTAATCCAATAAATAACTGATTAGAAGAAACACAAATTGTTCTCAAGTACATGTCTGCCTAAGTAAATCAAAAGAGATCAATTATTAGCCGCTTAAAAAATACACCAGGGACACCGATAGAAATAGTGTAACTTACGGATCAAACATACTGAGAAAAGAAAACTGTTGTTTTCATTCGTAGCTCAAAAACTGCAGCGTTGAAAAAAAATTTAAAAAAGTTAGAATTTTATTCACTTTATTACGAGTAATCGACTAAGAAAAATTTAGTCGATGATCGGTGTGACCGAGCGATAGTCGAGTACTCGAGTACTCGTTGACATCCCTAGTATATACTAACTGTAAACGTAACTCTTTGGCGATGTTTTTCATTTAGCGTTTTGGTTGGGGTTTTTTTCGGAAAAAAGCTATCGAATGCGTCGCGAAATCAAACACACCGCGAAATAAATATACATGTATTCATGTATGGAGAGCTACATTCACCGGCTAAATCAATTCTACGCTAATGATGTGAAAAAATCAATTTACGCCATATAAGCTTTATATGGTGTAATTCATGCTTAATGCATTTTTAAAATTCTTTATAATTATAAAAAAGAATTTAGAAATCTAAATTCTTTTGTATTAGAAAGAAGCATGATACATTACAGTTTTAAAACCATTACTTGTCAATAACTCCCTGCTGGTCACCGCAACCGAAGAAAAATCCCGTTTGCTGACGTATATGCGACACCACATTGGGGTCAGCGTTGACGTCTATTGAGATTCTGTTGGCTTCTAGGGCGCCATACTTGAGAAATAGGTCCCTGTAGTATTGGTATCCCCCAATAGGGTCCAGACTGGCAGCGTTTATGATTCCTATCTTAGCAACGCCCCGTCCTCCCTGGAAAGTATAGAATAGGGTTTTGGGGGTTTTTTAAATGGAAAATGGCAAGTATGAAGCATACACGTGTGAAAAAAATAATTGACATCGATTTGGGAAAATTATGGGGGGTTTTTATGGAAAAGAGGTACAAGGATTAAAGGTTTGAATAATATTGCGCTACATATTTAAAAAAAAAACGTTCTGTTTTTCTGTCTATATAGTTACAATAATTTATTTAAGATAACTTACAGACATCTCGATTATGGCATTGTATATTTCGCTGTTATTTTCAGCCATTGCCCCGCCCACCAGCACCAGACTTTTGCCATACTTATAGTACTGGGGAGGGCGACATCTTCCAGAATGAAGGCGCCACATGCCCCCAGAAGAAGAAAGAGAAAGAACACAGCTAGGGCGGAATCCATGTGATATTTCACTTGTGACGTTTAGATCTAGATCACAGGTGTTCTTATTTATATCAGAGATACATGTTAGACGATATGAAGTACTTTAGTTTGCGATAGGAAACGATGTTAGTGTGTGATCAATTATTATATTCTGTGAAATTAAAATCTAAAATCCATAAATAATTAATGTTTTTGTATTTGTAGTCTGCTTGAAACAGTCTTGTATTTATTGTACATTATTAAAAGTATTAGAAGATAAGATTTATTGAAACCAAAATTGTTACATATAAATTAATACTATAGAATATTACGTGTTATCAATATTAAAAGCGTGTATTGTACAATATTCTTGGAGGAACACAGCAAAAAACTTGGTTTTATTCAATATTTACAAATGTTGGCATGTTATACATCATAGGAAGTACAATCAGTATTATATTCTGTCCAGTTTCTGTCAATTTTTATTATATTTCGATATTAATGATGAATACAAACCAGTATTACGTTGTGTCCAAACTAAAATTAATTAATTTACTAGAGTGAATAAAGTCCAAAAATTTTGTTTCAAATCAAAGCCAAAAAGAAATACATATAGATACGTTTTGTATATGTCCCTTAGATCTTATCTCTCAAAATAGAGTATATAAGCTAGTTTTCGTTAGCTAGGGTGGGGGTTTCAAAAGAAGGGGTTTTTTTTTCATTCTATTGAATGATATTAATATAAATATTTAGCAAAAATTTATCAAAACAGAAACCTCGGACAGACTTTGGTATATTTTCTGCAACGAAATTCTGCATGACATCAAATAGCACTGTACTCAATAAACTGGCAAGGAACTTTTGACAGCAATTTGCGTCGAAAAGTGCGTGGTATTTTTCAGATTAATTTTTCACTAAAAAAAACTCAGACAGTTAGAATTAAACAAAGATTTAATTTAATCTTGAAAAAGTTTAATTGCCTAATGAGACTCCCTCACCGTAACTTTTCCACGTAAGCAAGTAACGTTTTAAAAAACTCGAACAAAAACGAATTAAATATCCCCGTTAAAATGTACAGACATCAAATTTGAGGCTTAATTTGCAATCGGACATGGGACCCTACGGAAGCTCATTGAGGCCAGTTCAGTAATTTCTATTGCGTTTAATCGCAAAAGTTATTGGGTTTAAACGCAAAACTGTTTTGATTTTTTAATTAAACGCAAGTAAGAGGTTCATATTGTTACGACAACTTATGTTTTGCCACATCTGTCCATCAAACGTAATGTTAAACATTTCTCGCTTTTCTCGTCGTGTTCTCTCCTTTATTTCTAACGGGGTTTTTTTTCATATTGTTTCTCCATAAACCGAATTTACATTATCTTAAAAAATCAATTAGTCCGCACATGATCATACGCATTGTAAAACTGTCGTCCATAATGCATTATAATATTGTTAAATGAAATTGAAAATGTTTATCCAATATGAAGGATTGATTTGGCATTTGTTACAATAAAGTTATATCACCAATTTCCAATTGAATTGGTGATATCATCTATTCAAAAAGTGATATCATTTATTAGAATAGGTGTTATCGCCTATTCATCTTTTGATTTTGTGTTATCACCAATTTGAGCAGGAGATATCACGTATTTGAAAAAAGTGATATCACTCTTTGAGTTTGAATTGGTGAAATCACCTATTCGAATAGATGATTTTACATTTTGAAAAGGTGATATCACCTCAATTCAATTACATGTACCTATATTAATAAAATGATACTTTATTTTTGCATGCCTATAGATTTGTCATCATTGGCGATCGTGTTTTATGCTCTGCAACAAATCTCAATCTTAAACCGTCAATAAGTCTTTAGAACTCTCGGTCTTTCTCTTTTTTCTTGATTTAATAGGTTATTAACAATCCGAACTACTTACGCATATTGTCAGTAACAACCTTTATAAATAAAGGCGACGAAAAGTATTTTCAGAGCGTGCGATATGCTGAACGTTCATATCTTAGAAACTGATATCTACGTGTGCAAGTGAAGTACAACGTCAAATTCAATAATGAGAGGGCATGCATGTATTTATCATATTGCAATTATGATTTGATTTTACTGGAAAGATGCAATAACCAAATTAAAAGTTGGCATGATTTTAAATGTTTCAACACTAAAACAAATTGAAAAGCGACAATATATGATACATTTATGTACGTGTCTACAAAATATGCATTTCGTGGTTTGCTATATGACGCAAGGTTTTAACAAGTTTTAGTCCCCTATAATTCGGATTGACAATTTAGAATGCAAATATCCTTATATTCTGTTTCACGATCCCCTCTTTTCTGGGACATTTATTTTGTCAATTGCTGAAATGAAATGTCCTGTAACAATTTGAGGTGAGGATTGCTACTCGAATGAGTTGCTAAACAACATGAAATTTTCGTAGAATAGCCATCAATGCAACTGTTTATGCAAATTCCATTTGTTTTAACTTGTCACACGAATCGACATGCCTCCATTAATAAGGTCCCTTTGCAAAATTCTCTCTGCGATAGAGTCTTTTCCGTTTTATCAATTCAACTGTTTCTCACAGTCTAGATACCCTGTATCCGGCTAGCAAACATCATTGGTGCATCCATTAATAGCCATTTCGCATGTCATCTTTAAGAAATAATTTGGAAAGGAATATTAGCAAAGACTTATTTTTTCTCTTGTACACATTATAGCGCAAGCCTTCTTTTCAGGGTAGGTTCGCTTGGAAGTACCTGATGCTATCAAGTTATGACAACTTACTATTTCTTAGTAAGTTAATCCAATTGAAAAACAGAAATTGATAAGAGTCTATGTGTCCAGTGTTGTCACCGAATCAAGGGCTTAGTACTTATATTAAAAGTATATAAACAAAGAAAATAATTGCGTTTTTACGCAAAAATCATTGCGTTTAATCGCAAAATCATTGCGTTTAATCGCAAACATTATTGCGTTTAATCGCAAAAATTTGTGCGTTTATTTGCAAATTTTTTGCGTTTAAATGCAATAATAGCTTTGCGTTTAAACGCAATATCTTTTTGCGTTTAAACGCAATACTTTTACGATTAAACGCAAAACTTTGCGTTTAAACGCAATCTTTTTTGCGTTAAATCGCAATGTACTTTGCGTTTTACTGCAGTCTTTTGCGTTAAAACGCAAAATACATTGCGATTAAACGCAAAAGATTGCGTTTAAACGCAATACCTATTGCGTTTAAACGCAAAAGAAATTAATTTCTATGCTGAACTGGCCTCACTGAGCTTCCGTATGACCCCCCTGATGGTTAGCATTTGCACAAAAAGTTACGTTCTACCTTGGAGACAGTCTTTGGGTTGATCATAAATATCGGTCTTCTCATATCCTTATAACAGGTTAAAAATCAATTGATTGTAAACAACAACTTGAAGCCTTGGTCATTCAGTTGTTATATCACATTTTTTTCGTACTAAGTACTTTGAAGTGACACTGGAATACTATGATCAATTAAAACGAGTAAGTTAAATCTTAAGTCATATTTATTTTTTGATAGAAGTATCATTAAGACAATGGAAGCTATTTAATGTGCTGTGTCATGTGTCTTAGACAAAAATCAATAAAAAAAAAATAAATAAATAGAAAAAAAATATTTAGATTTAAAATGTTTGTTAAATTTGAGGCCCAAAACAAAATTAATGAAAAAAAATAAATAAATATAAAGGACTTGACTGTACTAATAAACGGTATAGACTGAAGAGAGGTTTAAAAGATTAAATGGTTTTGTCCCTTTCCTCTACTTATTTTTAAAACTCTTTAAATGTAATGATTTCTGTTAACACCAAATGAACTATTTGTAAATTGCAAACGTTTTATCAATCTAACATACATTTATTGGACAATCAAAAGTACATTAAATGCCGTGCAGTATAATGTCCATTTCTCATTCTGATACACATTTACTGGACAAAGGAATCACAAATTACAAATGATAAAAAAGAATATACATTATTTGCTACATGTATGTACACTTAAAAAGTCCGTAAAATGTCACTTCAATGTCTCTGTCCATTTTTAGTGAGATAGAGAATTTCTTGTTTTATGAATGTGTAAATTTATGGCAACGTTTTCTTTTCTTCTTTTTTTTTGTAATCTAAACGTTGCTGAAAAAGTCAATGATTAAATCAAAAGACTAAATTATTGACTTTGAAATCCACAGACACTATACAAAGCGTAATGTAAACATAAACTTAACGATTCGTAGCGTAACGTTCCATGCGGGAAAATGTTGAATCATGGAAACCATATTGCGTATAAGTCTGCATAATCATCTGTTTTACATGTATTCTTATTAGATCTCCTCTAGTGTCATAGCTAAAAGAAAGAGGAACAAACCCATAATGCAAGGAGAAGATATGGGAACAACATGAAAGCTTACCACAAGTTAAACGCCTTTAGAAACGATTTAGTGTTTACTTTGATATAACATTTTCTATAGCTATCACCACACAGTTCCAATCATCAGCATAATGCATACTAGACAATAACGAATACTTGAGAATCAATCTTCATACATTGTATTCCATACTCTTGATAATTTCTTATTGCATAACAATCCTGTAAAAGGAGAAAAAGGCACAGAAAAGAATCTGTGCTAATTTTTTCCTTAGCAGAATGATCTTGCCATATTGTAAGGAATACTGTGGCTTGGCGGCGACTCGATCTGGAAATGGCGGAAATTGCTTCTCATTGAATCGAATCTCTTGATTGCAAAAGTGTCAACAGAGTTAGGCATGCGTTTTAAATTCATTTACTAGTCAAAATACTTTTCAGCTTTAATGAATTAATAAGGTTGGGTGGTCAATAAATTTAACATTAGATCTACCTTAAATTTACACATACTATTTTTTTTAGCGATAAACTATTATTTAGTGAAGAAAAATTCCATATATTTTAGCTTTAAAAAGAATGTTTTCGCACTTTTAAATAAAGATCACTTCATCTCAAGGAGATCAATATAAGGTAGGCAAAAAATGGCCACGACCATCTCCCTGCCCTTAACTAATTAAATTGATATTTCTTCTAATTTTTGAAATTAGCAAATCGTGAAAACTTATATTTTTTGCTATGTTAACGAGCCATTTAAGTTTTTAAAAAATTGGGGGAAAAATTCAATTTTAGATACTATATATCAGATTACTTTCCTTAAATAATGATGAACTCACATTTTTTTTAATTTAAAATTTAAATCATTTTGCATTACACTTTTATTGTAGATAGTTTGGTGTGTTGCAATCGCTTATAGTTTGTCCTCAGATTACCTTACAATAATTATTGTATTTTTTCATCGTTAGTTTCTGTTGCCATGGCAATGGGGCCACATAACAACAATTAAAGGATTTCTTTATACATCAACGTGCTTAAAACATAAGAAATGTGAAGGAATTCGGTGACTATGCGTGGCCTCTGTATTTTTGTATTTACAGAGAATTAATTTTAAATCTAATTTAAATATTTAATTAAATTTTACATAACAAGAAAGGCAACCATATTTCCCAAAAGAGATGTACAGTTCAGTTCTAGCATAGATTGCATAGATTGCAAATAGTAAACAGTATAAATCAATTATTTTTAGTTTTTCATTTGCTCAAAGGATGATCCACAATCTATTTAATGGACAAAAAAAGTGAATTTTCAACCCTTTTGGGATTTTTCTCAAGATGCGACCCATCATAATACATTTTTAAAAGGTGGGTCCATACTTTTAAGGTCCGTTAATGATAAAAGACTGCACAGGTGTTGATCCATGAAGCAATGCGCTTATAAAAGACAGCTCCAACCCGCGCAATATCTAATACAACGTCAATGACTTGTTTTAAATTATTCTCGTGGTTTTCTTCACTTTCTTATCAAACACATATTGCTGGTTTTGTATAGTAGCTTTCCCTCGTAGTAGATTTTATGTATATGTGATTTTAAATATAAAAAAATTAGATATATTATTCACACACTGTAACACAGTCACACATTGTAATAAATATAAATATATAAATAGGAATACTTATAAATATATAAATAGGAATACTTATACATGTTTCCTTTTAAATTCACACTGATGCTTATGTATGTCATTTGTAAAAAAAAAAAATCAACAAAAATTATTCAATATTAGAAATGTATAGGCAATTTTAGGTAAATACAGCTTATATGCATACATACATGTTACAATTTTTCACAGATTGTCTGCCAATGGCTCTCATAATCTAAATATCTACAGTTCTTTAAAAGCAAGTTTGTTTCTAATAAAATCCCGTCTTTAATGATTTGCTTTACTACATTGAAGTTCAGATATGAAATATTATTATGATTTGTGTTTGCAAAAATATATTGTTAAACAAGCATTATCAAATTGGGAGGTTTATACAGATAAGACTTTAAACATTTACCAAATATAACTGATTTTCTGTCAAAAGTTATGAATACATCAATTTTTTTTAAACAAGCGGCCCATGGGCCACATAGCTCACCTGAACAACTGTTCTTAAATCTCTTTTGAAATTTTTAAATATGACCTTCTTCTAATTTATTGTAAAACTCACAAAAATTCTTAAAATATTCATATATGAAAACAATATTTAAAAAAAGATAATTGAAAGCTACTTTCTAGACATCATATCCTAAGATCTAAGATGCATCAACTGGCCAATATAGTTTAGAAATCTTACAAATTGTAGCATTTTTAAAAACATTTTCCCTATAAATTTCTAAAGTTTGAACCTTTCTTAGAGCCCCAGTATTGATCTGAGGGTTTCGGTTTTAACACTATCTGAGAATGCTTGCATAGTAAAAACACAAATTGTACCATTGTAGTTCTTGATAAGAAGACTTTGAAACATTATCGATATATATTTCTATGTTGAACTTTGAACCCGTATTGGGGCCCTAGTATTGGCCTAGGGGTCACGGTTTTAACAATTTAGAATCTACACTATCTGAGAATGATTGAATAGTAATATCACAAATTGTAGCATTGTAGTTCTTCAGTAGATGATTTTAAAACATATTCCTGTATATTTCTATGTTAAATGTTTAACCCCTCTGGGGACTCAGTATTTGTCCGGGGTCACGCTTTTTACAATCTTCACTATATATACAAGCTGTGGTTCTTGAGAATATAATTTTTAAAGACGCACATCTTTTTTCACTGTTTCGTGATTATCCGCCTTTTAAATAGTCATTACAGAAAAAATATATACATGTAACCATTGATAACATCAGAAAAAAATGTTTTTCTAGGTGTTCACATCATCGTTTAATTTCCAAAATGCATAGAGACGAAATTCGTTTTCCGGACTCTTAAAGTAAATGTGTAGTCTAAAAAGAATTCTGATGATTAAAATTTTTGTGTAAATTTATTAATATTATGAAACCAAAAAAAAAAAAAAATAAAATAAAAACACAGCAACAACTGTATATATTTTTTTCTTCGTAGTTTTTCTTTTTGAATCTTTTTTTTTAATGTGGCAGGATGTTTTATTATGATACCAACAATACTACAATCAATAATATCTAATTAGGAAAAATCAAAACGTTTCGCTAATAAGAACTCAAGAACGCACTTTTGAAATTAAAAATGACGTTTTTATGCACTTCGATTCAAAAAAAGACAAAAAAAGCATTTCAATGCACACTCTCATAACTTGGTAAATGACAAATCCAAATAAGGTACCAACCATATCAATTAAATTTCAACAAAAATATTTCGATTACCCAGTAAGAGATGAGAATTGCAATCATTCTCATTCAAAGACCCCCTTCTGATCCAGAAAGGTAGTTTTTATGAGTAAGAAAATTAGCAACTGTCCCGAAAAGACCGTTTTGCACTCTTAAAGGGTCCACAGGCTTTGTTGATAATGTTTGGTTAATTTAAACAATGTAGATGGCGCGCAAAACAATCTGAATACTAACAAAAGGGGATGGAGAGGAAACAGGTTTTAGTATTTTTCTCCATTAAAACATGTTTACATTCCCTGATAATGAATGAGAGGTCAACATTAATTTTTTGTTTTCATTTGTCGCTCGTTTTAATCAAAGACCAGTGCATACATATGGGAAAACATTTTCTCCTAAAATTATTTTAGAACCTTAACATTTCTTATTCAAATCACGTGGACAAAAGTTTTACTTTACGTTTTATTTTTGTTTCAAACGTCTTTTACTTTCACCGTTTTATTATTATTCATACAATCTTACCACAGTTCGGTGGGGGAAAAAAATGTTAATTTTCACATCTTGGTCTCAGCAGTTGTGCAAATAACATTATAAATGTCTCAATCAGTTTAACAAGTCGTTGTAATAACAGACGCGGATAAATAGATATCCGGCCAATTCAGATCTTTACCCGGTCCACTTCTATTCCGAGTGTCTGCTTAGCAGCTTGGCTCTAATATTTTGTAACAATTTGTGGAATAGAACATCAAAAAAAAAAACAACAACAACTTGACGTTTTAATACAAGAATATGAATGGATTTTTATCCCCGCTCATTGTGTTAATTACTTCTACTTGCTATATGAATAAAATCATATACATGTAGTACAAAAGTACAAAAACAATTTCACGTCATATTTTATCTATCAACCTTTTTGAATGTAAAGACTCTCTGTGTGTTTATCAACACCACACCGCTACATCAGCGTGTAAATTCATCATTTTGATTGATTTCTTTGAATAGACGACGTATTGCTTTGGTCATTTTATCAAACCTACGCAATACTCAAGCACAAATGAAACTGAGTTGTTCGTATCAAATATATATGTATGATGCATTTGCGACTTTATTTCTTTTCATAACGTTCTACTGAGATATGCTAGCACATGTTTCTACGGATGACGCCTAAACAGAGGGTAAAGCAAATAATTATTTCAGGTATTAGTAAGAGACTTTTTATTTCAGCCTCTTAAATGCACCCAAGCAAAGTGGTGTTGATATTGTTTCATCGGTGTTTTCTTACCGAAAACGTTTCTCTTGTGGTTCAAAGGTATCCTAATTGTTTGATTGGAACACTTAGAATCATAAGATGCAATACGAGAGAGAATTTTATTGATTTCTGCTCTAACAACTGAACAAAGTATTGATCTAAGAGATAAGTTTTAATCATATCGAGAAAGACTTTCTGACAGAGAAAAATAAACATGCATATATTACAGTGGTATCGATATAAAAATGTTTTCATTTCTGGGGAACATCATGCGAAAATATTGTTGTCGTATAAACTTCGCGGGCTCGGGAGTTCTAATAGAACGTCGTAACGCACACGTTGACAGATACTGTTAAATCATGGAAATGTTGTATGCTCAAAACTCGCATCAAAATCTGATGAGAAAATACAACGCTCATGCAATTATTTATAGAACATGTATAGTATTTTTTTTAATTTTGGAAGTTCTTTTTTTTACGCTTGAGTAAAAATGATTATTTTTCTTATTATGTATTATTTGTAATATTGGGTTTCACGTATTT
>WFKH01010211.1:21489995-21506414 GCA_016163765.1 Magallana hongkongensis
TACGCAATGAATCCGGCTAAAAAACATGAGCTTTAATTTGAGGTAGAACCCCACTGAATTTTACGAAAGGTTTTAAAGAATAATATCATACTTTAATTCCAGGCGAGGTGAGAAATTCTGGTCTCCTACCCAGTGGATCCACCACCCTGTCCTTTCGAGTGACCGATACTTGTGGTCGTCAATCCACGGGCTCTTTAACCATTGTGGTTCAAAACATAGTGAGTACTTTGAACTAAATGCATTCATGCATCTAAAAACTCTTGATTTTGAAATACAAGTATCAAGGGGCGTTGTTGGCTGCAGATCTGTAATTCTATGGGAAAATTCGGGATGTAATATGCTGGAAGGGTTTTATATAAAAACAAATTTAGGTTTACAAAATACTCTCAGGCTGATGAATTGAAAACACATGACAAAAGCTGAAGGATTGTCCAGGCCGTACATGTATATGAAATTAAATAAGCTCAAAATCGATCTCAGTCGCACTTTTCCGTTATATAACCTTGAGACTGAGATCAAGTGAGCTCGTCTAAGTCTTTACATGACGTCTAGTTTTTGAAAATTTTCAAAAAGCTCATATTACTATCAAGTATGTATAATTTTTGATAAACTATTTACGTCAGTTATATTGATAGTCAAAATACCTACCAAAAAACTTGTCGAGATTCTAACTTAGCACTGACCTTCTCTGACCTATCGATGACAGGCCCCCGTGATTCACAACCTTCCCGCCACCTACGACCTGTCTGAGGACCACACCACGGAACAACTCCTGTACACCATTAACGCCACCGACTCCTCGACCTACGACACCGTCACGTGTAGCGTCAGCTCCGTCTCTCCCGCCACCGACAACTTCTTCGCCAGACTGACCCCCGGGTCTACAAGTAACAAACAGTAGATTAGTAGTAGACTAGTGTTTCTAAACCAACTTCATAAGTACGATAGGTGGATTTTTTCCACTTTTTCCGCTAAATACGATTTTTAAAGTATTATAATTGTTCATAAGCCTTGGAAATGTAATATATCTTTGCGGTATTCTGTACAAGTAAGCACCAGTAGTGGATTGATAGGATTTTGTGTAAACTCACTTCATACGATTTTTGCTCATATCCTTGAAAATGATTTTTTTTTTCTGATATAGTAATTTGTTCCATATCCCATTCAAAGGTTATGGTCTAACATGTGCTCATACTCTGAATTTTGAACCAATTAAACCATTTGTAAGACATTTGCAAAGATCTTCTCAAAGTTCTAAACGTTGCTTAAATTTGATTAATGCAGAGCAAATGACATGTTACAGATTCATTTTGACAGATACACATGTATATGATTTATATATTGCATTTATCATATGAAATCATTAAATAACCTATTTATAGCGGTATATGGTGTCTACGTGAAAGCACTTCCAACCCTGGACTACGACACAACACGTCAATATGACGTCACAGTGAGGTGTACCGACGGCAAGGATCCAGTGACAGGAACTTTCACTGTATACATTTCTAGAAACAACCCACCTGTCTTTGTCAATTTACAGGGTATGCACACCTCTGAAAAAATCAAATCACAACTTTGAAAAGTTATCTCAATGCAATTCAACTTATTTGAAAGTAGGTTATTGGTACGTCAAGGATATATACCATGCATCTTTTCAGCTCACCTGAGTTGACTTATTGCTGTCCTCGTTAGTCGGTCGTTGCCACATAAATAATAAGATAATGCTAAAACAGTATTGTCGTTATCAAAATGCTATTTAATGGATCTTTTACCAAGCGATACAGTGCTTTACCCCGGTGATCGTTAACGAGGCCGAGTCTAATTATTTATACCTTAGATATTTTGATGAAATTTCTTGCATGTAGTTTTACTACTATATCAATTATTTAAAGATCAAAAAATAATTCATTTACCACCCCGATTTCCTAGGGGGTCATCTCGAAAGTTAACATTTTTTACCATGGGACCCTATGGGAATTTGTTGAAAAAGCTCTAAATGTTCACGTTTTCCCCATATTTTATGCAGTTCTGCCCTAGGGATGTCATTTTCTCTCAAATATATGAAAACTATTGTAAATAGTCACCAAATGGTGAAATTTGAAAAAATGTTTACCTCGTGGTTCGGTCCAGGGATAAGCCGAAAATTGATAAGTGTATCAAAGGTTTTCATATTCGTCATACTGTTTAAACATTAAAATTCGCGCGAACTCATTTTTGGGGGATTTCGTGGGCACCCATCCACAACTTTTTAACATCGACGAATTATATTAACACAGTCTACAGTCATTTTTCCATTCTAATTAAAATTAGCCCCTACGTTACATTATTTCTTATGCCATTCATATAGGTATGACAAATAATAAAACGTAGCAGTGGCTAATTTCAATAAGACTAGTCATTTTTCGTACAATAGAATCTACAAAACCTTTAAGATATTGACATTCGACCAAAATTAACCTCTACGAAATAATTGACTTTACAGTAGTAATCAATGTCGTATCTGGAGTGGTACTTAAAACTAATTATGTTACAGCTACAACAAGGATTCCGTCCGTTTCCTCCACCACGGGGAACATCATCTTCACCGTCACCTCCACAGACTCCGACTCCAGTCAACTCTATTACAACATGACCTGCGTCCCTGCGGCATGCCCGTTCACTATTCATAACTGTATGTAGCCTTTTGATATACTCTGAACCTGATATTTGATTTTAGTAATTGCTGTCAATGTAAACAATTGCAGCTCTCAAAAGACACCAGGGCTCCCCAACCCAGGCATTAAACTTGCAATTACATTTATGGAGAAATAAAATTTTAAAAAATCACAAGTTATGTAATGAATGGTAATTTAATTTTAAATTGATTCAGTTCTTATATACAATGCTAACGACAGTAAAATAAAAAAAAAATAATAAGTTTTAACATTTTCTGGTAAAAGTGGTCTCTTATACTTTAATTTAATGACCTTTTTTCATTTTTCATTTTTTCTTTACCATATACTCGTTTATATTAGATATGTAATGTTACACCCACCCACCCCCCTACTATATTTTTTCTCTGCTTCCCTTATCTTTTCTCTCCAATATTACAGAGCAACAGTGAATTATATAATGAATAGAATTTGTGCATAAAATAGAATCTTCTGTTTTCTGTATCCATCACATTATGTATAACTGTGTGCATACATGCATATTTTTTGTTGTTGCTGTCTCATACATGTATATTGCTGATATTTTTCCTTCTTCTTTGATAAGTTGTAAGCAATTTTGAGTTTTGACATATACATGGCATTGTTTTGCTAAATTGTATGTCTTATTACTTGCTGCTTGTTTACTATGTATTGCTAATTCAATAAAAAATGGTAAATGTATGGTATTAATACAGCGAATCTGCAGTCATTGTAAATAATCTTTAGTTAACAAAAGGTTCCTTCATATAAAATTTTCATGTAACATGCAGGATTTTTTGTACTTTCGGTGTAATATTCGTAAATACGTGTTAACATCATTTGTTTATTTGTCCGATACAGATATGGATACATGTATGTTTTGCATGCTGGATACATATATATTATCTTCGATATGAACATTGGCTGTTAGTAGAGAACGAGGACCAGCTTTTTTTCTCCATTTAATTAAACACCACATAACCCACTGAAGAGTGGATTATAGTTCTTAAAATAGGGGTGTCAAGATAGATTTTAAGATTAAAAAAACCGTTGAAATTAAATACAAAAAAGATCAAGCAAGCAATTATAACTACACAAAGTCTTACCTTAAGAGCGCACTTCTGTCGTATATATATTGTATATCTATGGTTTGTTACTTCACAGCCGGAGAAGTACTGGTAACTTCTGATCTCTCCTCTCATACTATCCCGGGGTATGACCTCTACATCTATGTCTCTGACGGGAACACGTTAGTGGGACCGAGAACACTGACAGTCATCATCGAAGGTACGAGACGGGTGCAGTTTGGAAACTATTCATACAAACTTCGACGTCAATTCTCCGTCTGATTAAAATCAGATCCTGTGATTCGCTCGTGTACCTGTAGATCGATACACAAGGATCAAAAGAAATTCTTTGTAGCGATCACAGGTACTTGACCTTAAAAACATATACATTTTCGATTTTACAATAAAAACACATCTTTTTCCGGGAAGATAATTTTGGTACTATAATGGATTATAAAAAGATGATTTAAGGTCAAGTGCCTGCGATGCAATCTACGTGAGCGGATCAAAGAATCTGGTTTTAATCAGATTTGTCATTTTTATAATCACAGTTCACATTGTATTCATATACAGGTGTACCTATAAATATTATAAATGAATGATGTTGCAGGAATAAACTCGGCGCCGGTAATTTCCAATCTGCCCCTGTCTACCCCGGTCACGGTGCAGGAGAACTCGCCCCTGTCCAGCTCGGTGTATCAGGTCCTGATCACTGACGTAGATGTGGGACAGAACCACACCTTTCAAGTGTACAGCACCCCCAGTATAGGATCAACGCTCTTCTCTATAGACTCTACAAGTAAGTAAATGATGCTTTCTGTTAAAAAATAAATCAATTTTTATAAAACGTACCCTTGTCAGATATAGAAATTTTGCTTTTCTTTGAATTTAAAGCAATGGTTTCGGTGTTGCTTTTAAATTATATGTAATTTTCACTTTCAGAACAAACTAAGCAACAATATCAATATTTTTGAGTGGTTGATTGAAATTACACTTGGTCAAAAAACACGTTGTGTACGGAAGATATCGTTCAAATCAAAATAATGAACAAAGATGATTAAATCCGTTTGTCGCTTTGGATACGAAATATCAAGAGTTTCCAAATCTCACTGCAGTTAAGGCAACGAAAGTTCTTTTAAAACAGATAGTACACTATCGAATATTAGCTATAATTCCTATATCTTCCATGCGTGTTTTCTCCTTCAACAGCTGGACTTATTTCGACATCGTCCACCCAGAATATAAACTACGAGACCGTGTCTGCCACGTCCACTAGCTACCAGCTGACCGTCACGGTGTCTGACGGGTACGACACCTCAACCTCTACACTGACCGTGTCTATCGCTGACAAAAACGAGGCCCCGGTTTTTGGGAAAGCAACTTACGCCATATCCGGAACTGAAGGAGCGGTATGTTATTGGACGGGAGAAAAAATTTGAATATTTTGTTACGAAGAAGAATTTGTATAGAGACGTTACCGAATCAAACTGGAGACGTGCGTTTCTCTGATATAAAAATAATTTTCTTTATTTTTTAACGGAATAATTCATGTTCCTTTATCAGTGGTTTTGGACCCAGCAGTTATCGACTCAAATTTACGTGTTTTTCCTTCGTATTCTCTAATTTTAAATGTTTTAAACCAAATTTAAATGTCCAAGTTTAACTTTAAATGGTTATTGCCTTATCTTTCTTGAGTTAAATCATATTGATATTAAACCTCTATCATGGCAAAGAATTATTGACCTAAAAGACTCTTCCAGGTGTTCTTCAGAACACCATTAATTTGCAGATTTCATTGGACCAGTATCAGTAAAAGTTTAACGTTGTAAAATTTGTTGAATGATATTTTTGTTAATTTGGTATGTAATTCAACGATAAGCGAATAAGCTATATAGAAATGTACTAACTTATTACTTTGTTGAAATGAAATTTAGTTGATTGATCTATTTTGTTATATAAAGGCGGGAACTACAATCGGGGACCCATCGTTTGACGTCACCGACCCGGATGTCGGGGCCACTAAGACATATTCCATAGACTGCTCCTCGTTCAACATTAATCCGACCACAGGAGTCGTCACATTCAGGTACCGAGGGGATTTTTGCTTGTTGGTTTGTTTGTTTTAACTCGATGTCATCGTTATCTTAGTTTTGCCCCCCCCCCCTCCCCAACATTACCATGTTTGCTGTCATCAGACTAGACACCTTCATGTATCCTCATCTAATAATGAATACATAATTCTCATTTTATTACATTTTTCATTAGCGCCATGCTGTCCAGAGGTTTAACATCCACCTGATGTACGCAATGCTATCTAGGAATGAGTTCTTCGTGAAGTGTTGTTTGATTTGGTCGAGAAGGAATGGGGGGGGGGGGGGTTCAAAAATTATTTTCTATCAAGGTTGACATATACATGTATGATGAATAATCTAAATATTTTTACACATCATGATGATGGTTCCTTTTAAAAAAGTGATCTATGATAAAAAGCCAACCAAAAAAAAAAATCGGTTAAAAAACAATAACCTTTGGGATTATTCTGTTATTAGTATTCAAATATTTTTTATCCAATCGAACTCCTCGTTGGGCGGAACTTTCAAAGCATCGTCAGATATGTGACGTAATATTTTTTAGAAGATGAGTGATAGCAAAGGGGGAGATTTTGGTATCCACCTTTTTTTTTTTTTTTTTTTTTGCTTCATGAAATAGTGAGAGAAATTTATAGCTTATGCCTCGGGAACCCTTAAGTTGTTATAATAATAGTTACATATCAGATACGGCAATTACATGTATTGTTTAATATACATTTAGAATAAGTCACCATCATTTACTTTAAGTAATTGATGATTTTCTATTGGTAGTCATGACTACGACCTAGATGTGGCTGGCACCGCCTCCTCGGTCACGTGCACTGTGACGGTATCTGATGGTGACCTCACAGACACCGCCTCATTGGTCATCACACTGAGTGATGCCAATGACCACACCCCTATCATGGGAAGCTCCTCCTACACATTCTATGCCTCACCTGGTACAGGTGTGGGCACTGTGATTGGTCAGATATCGGCCACTGATGGCGACCTGGGGTCATTTGGTAAGAACAATTTATGTACACTGGTGTTCATTCCTTTGATATTCAGTCATTTTTTCTGTTGAACAACTTGAAAATGACTATCTAGTATGTACGTTTTGCACAGTCTCGTATTTGTATGAAACGGTTCGGTCATAAAGAATGAACTATTAAAAAGAGACAATCCTTTATAAATTTAATCTGGAATGTAGAACTTAATGCACATACTGCATAAAAAGACAAAAGCTAGATTAAGTGATGAACAGGATAAAGAAGTACATGTATCTCTATGTAAATTACCACATCCGATGGTGTTTACAATATATATATATTTTTTTTTTTTTAAAAGCGTTGCCAGACTCCATTTCCATATCGGTTTATATTAATTCATAAATTTATGTGATAAATTGTTATACAAGTATTATGTATTTATTTTTTCAAAATCACGTTTGAAGGAACCCTATCATACACGTTGGATCAAATCTCCCTGGGAAATGAATTCTTTGGAGTCACGACCAGCGGCGACGTCTACGTGAAGACTAGCTTACTCGAATTCTCCTCTGGGATAACGCTGAGTCTGACCGCTACAGCGCGAGACTTGGGTGGATTACAAGGTATTGTGTGCCAATAAACTGTAGAACACTGGTTTATGTTCAAAAGATTTCGATGAATTGCGATCATAGTCTGTCCTTTGAGTGTCATTTTTTTTTAAATTAAATATGTGAATTGAATGCTATTATATTTTGACATCAATCTATTTCAGATTCATTTTTAACACATGTATTTCATGCCTACTTTTTGTGTACATGAATATTTGGCTCATTGGTAAAGTCCGCTTATGCATTTATCAATTATCATGAGACTGTAATATGTTAATGTAATTAGCGTCATAGAACTTAGTCTGAATGATTCGTTTACCAGAAAAATGCGTCTGTTCTATAAAATTCTGAAAATAAGAGAAGAAAATATGGAATTTTACATTTTGGAAAGGGAATAAATCAAACCGTGTAACTTCTTTTCTTTGACTGTTAATTAATTTGACAATTACTTTTCAAATGGCATTTCCTTTTTTCTTAGAATTGTCAAATAATCTGGGCTAAAACATATACACTTTGTCTTAGAAGTGTTTTATTAAAACCCACTTCTTAAAAATATGAGCAGTACGTTGTAATTAAACCTCTCTCAAGACGCTTTCGTGTTTCTAATACCACTGTGACCAGAAATTCCTCGGTTGTCAACCGAGTTTCTAAATCCTTATTCCCCTATGGCGGCTATCGAGTTTACTTTTCATTTCAGACACCGCCGCTGTGTCAGTGGTGATACCACAGTCTACCACCGCAGCCCCCACCTCCACCACAGATCGTCACGTGACTTTTTGGGAAGACCCGAGAAACATAGCGTGGGTCACTGTGGCCTCGGTCCTGCTCTGTGGTTTAGTCCTGTATTCCTCTTACCTCATTGTCAGATACGGAAACTTTCCTTGTGTCAAGACATCCTATAAACTCAACGCAAGGTACGTAAATGTAAAATTGTAGAAAATATATGCATTACAGTCAGATGAAAGAATCTCTTCAAAATGCACAAAAATGATACAAATCTCCTAAGTTGATTACTTTGATTTCTTTTCCGGTTTAGCAAAGTAAATACAACACGCTTACCTCACCATGGTCATTCAAAGAGGATCGAAGTCAGACGGAAAAGTAAGAAACACAAAGGTTCTGTGAAGAAGACAATATCGCTAAAAAATGCATGGCCTCTGTTTTGCTCATATTCTTTTAATTACTCTTAATTGGCGGTTTGTTTTCAGCGTACATTATGTACACGTATGTTCAATATGCATTGAATTGACTTAGGTTTCGTCTTTAAAATTTACGTCCTTTGTATTTTTTTTTTTTTTTTGAAGAGAGAGTTGCCGAGTCCAGATTTGATTGGAGGCCTTGGGAATGGTCCCTTCCAAAATACAGGTACATGTAACAATATAAAGTACAGGTAACAATCTTATAAATCGTTTGAATTAATTTTCCTGTTATGTTTGGATGAGATGATATTTAAATTATAATTATATTTACAGTGAGGCAGTGTAGTGCCCTATGTTGTGCACGTCTAGCGATTCTAAATTGCCGATTCATATGATGGGAAGAGACCGCTGGTACAATCACTTAATGGAAAGGATTTACGGACTGAGTTTAAAAAGTTCACTCGCTCTTTATTTATTGAACCGTATTTTGAGTGTTATTATGTGCCTTTTTGCGATTCAGTGTGTCGACAAAAGAATATCCATTGTGTAATTCTGCAGAGAAATTATATATGTACATGTATTAAAGTTATTTTTTTTCATTTCATAGTAATTTCTAAAATCAGTTTCTTTCAAGGAAAAATCGTACCTTGATAATAACTACATTTTGTATTGAATATATTGGAATTAGTTATCTAAAATAAACTTACCAAGAGGTAGAGTATTTAAGAGTCAGCATCAATACTAGTATATGTCATTTAAAATGAAATGAACCTACACTCTCTTTGATGGAGCAACGAAATATGAAAAGAAACCATTAAAATTACGTAACGTCAAGGACTTTTGCCATTTGTGCATCAACTCTATCATACACGAAAAATGAATAAATATTGATGATCATTTACATGAACGGCCTTTAGGAAATAAAAAATTTAATATAAATTTCAAAATTTGTGCATGAGAAATTACAGTACCAGACCCTGGCACCATAGATTCTCATTAATATAACCAGCATTTAGGAGCAGGGAGCGTGGCGCCCCATTAGCGACATTGATATTTCACGTTAATCAATTTCCACCCATCATTGAGATTTATACAGCCAGGCGAAAAAAATGTTAATTATTATGTAGAAAACGGTGAAGGGTGTCAACAAACTTCAGATATTTAATTTTTTTGTATCAAAGAAGATTAAAATTCAAAAGATGAAAATAAAATGTAATGCCCTTAAAAAATTGGAGAAACCTACGAATTTAGTGTGTAATTGAGCTGAATAAGTGGACCGAAGTCCGTGTTATTTCTCTCGGGTATGCATACTGGGCATGCATGCGGCGATTGGAACTATAAGATGGAGCCTGAATAGGTATTTGTGAGGAAATTAAAATTCTAGAACAACGATGATTTCTTTGACCAGATTCTCGATTTTTGTCGGTGTGTTTCTTTTGTTTAATGTGGAGAGACCAGTATCAGGCAAGTATTTTTTTTTTTACACTTTATATAAAAGTGTAAAATCAATGTACAATTTTATATACAAACACCAAAGTTTTAACTGTGATGAACCCATAAATAATAATTTTGATCCAAATTTATTTAAGGTATTCAATGTATAACGACCACATTTTGTACCTAATAAATGAATGGTTCGATATTCTTAATCATGATACCATTTTGAAGGTGTTATTAAATAAAAATACTCCACCAAAGGAATTTTCAAAATTCTGATTATTGTCCAATTAATTGCACCTTGAATTTTACATTGTAGTCTATGGGCAACGCATGTTTTATAAAGATATTGTAAAAAGTGAATTGAAATTCATACAAATCTATTGGTGAATATATGCATAAACTTTCTCTTTATCAAAATATGAAATAAAATGAATCATTTACCACAGATATTTTGACAATATTAAAATTTTCTTTTTTCATCAAGGGAAGAAACCTTAATAAAGAAGTTTAAGGTGCAAAATGACAGGCTTGTCATGTGAATTTGGTTCATTTCACTTTTATTGTTATCTAGCAATACATATTTATCTAATTAAAAATGATTCAAAATTGTCCAATATCCCTTCATTATAAATTGAATACCTTAAACTGTTCAATAAGATATACGCCTTATTTTTCCACTTGTAAATCTCATATCGAAACTGGTGGGATCGCTTCCGCGAGCTGTCAAATACCATGTCAGAATACCAAGATAGTTTTTGAGAGCAGTGATTTTTCAAGATACTGCATTGTAAAAAAGTGACAATGTAAAGATTTATTAAGTCGTAACAACGAAACACTAATGCGTATGTAGAATGTACATGTAGAAAATGATAAGTCATGCAAACGAGATACTAAGTCGCATGTAAGTCGAAATTTCGATATAAATAGGAATTCAAACGACATATAAAACTTGGTCGTTCGTAAAAAAAATGAATATGTGTATAGTATATTATTTTTGTTAATCGAAAACCTTTTAATCATTGGAGATGTGATGTTTCGTGTTAACCGGTACCTGACTACATGTTAGTCGAAGAGGACAGGATTCGTATTTTAATGTGCGGAGGTCGAGAAAATGAATTTAATTTTTATGCAAAATACTGAAAATATTTAAATGTTTTGCACATCTTTCGTACGCAAAAAAGTGAATGTTTAAGAATTTAGAATTGAAGAAATTAATATATTTTTTCACTATTAAATAGGCCCCCCAAAAAATCAAAGTGAACAATAAATGACTTGCATTTTTTTTCTAACTAAAAAACAATCCTTTTTTTTTTTTAAATGTGAATATTAATTTAAAAATTTTTCAAGCTTGAAACTGTTATCTCGTTATGCGTCGTGAGCGCAAATTACTTATCTTTACGGTGTTTCTGTAAATATCCTAATTATCATTACCATTAAGTGTAATTGTAAAATCAACCCTTTTGAAAATATTCTTTACAGTGTAGTTGTGTGCAGTTATCGTGTGTGCGCATCTGTGGGAAAGAGTTGCAGTCATTTGTTTCTGTAAAAGTTTATAGGTAGAACGATAACAACAAATATTAGAATGCTACAAAAACATGGTACTTACGACCCTTACATGATTTGCAATCATTTTCAGAGTCAGAGTCAAAACATTGTTCGTCATCCGAAAAAAGTCATTCCACGCCACGAAATGCTACATGTACATGTATTCTTAAGTTTCAGACACTATGTGATATTTATGCAGATAGGAGAAAATAAAGCATATATGATTTAACAGATAAATTATTGTACAAGGGAATGTAACAGTATAAGCATTTTTTTTTCAATGCGTTTTCGCTCAAAGCGATTTCAAATGACCATTATTCTCGACAGGGCAATACTCATTGCAATCGCATGGCAATTTCGACTAGGGTGCTCTTGTGTTATTTTTATACCGGGAGTAAACCTTATAATCTTTTCCTTCCTATATTTTAATATCTCTTAAAATATATGCTGTAACATAACTTTTTTAGACTGAAGTTGTTTATTTCACAACATTCTTTCAGATTATGATTTCTTAAAAATGGGAACACAAATACAACACAGAATACAAAAGTCTGAAGTAATTTTGAAAATAGTGAAACTTGTGACACTTTTAAAAAAATCTAGACCCGGGGCCCGCGTTGTGCGATCTTTCGTGACTTTCAGTTTAAGCGCCATCTACTGGTAATTAGACATAGCAGCAATTATTTTCCTAAGCACTTGCGACCCGGACCTGTCTTTTCATAAAAACTGCCTTTGTGACTACTCTAGCTTACAGATTGAAATGCGCTGATGATATTGATAATTGTTTTTGAGAGAATTTATCAACTAGAATATTGGGAGAGGGGGAGGTCACCTACTGTAACTGTCTTACAAATACACTGTACACACCATGATAACATTGGGTTGTTGTTTTGTTTTTGTTTTTGTTTTTTTTTATTTATAATTAATCAATCCAGAAAACTATATTTATTGAAAGGATGTTCCCACAATTAAAATTGAAAGAATTGTTATTTAAAGGATTTCTCATATTTTACCATGAAGGTGTATCTCAACGTAGCTCAACGTAATGATAAAAATGAAAGTGTGTTGTTATACCATATTGAGTAAAACAGTGTGGCTGTCGCGCGCTGTACTATGACTTGTTTTCAACGATATCGAAAACCTTCATGAAATATATAAAAAGACGGCGCCAATTTAGGTGTGATAAATGTAAAGTAAGGAAAGGAGTTCTTAGTCCAATTTATTATTTTGTTTTTTAAACCATTCGATTCCACAAAGCAACATGAACTGTGATCAGCTTGCAACGTTTATTGTTAAGTATTCTCAAGTCAATTTAACACTTGACACGCCAAAACTCTTGAATTTCTCTCTTTAAAAATGTAAATCAAACTTATAAAAAGTATATTACGTCATTCTTCGTCGCTCTGCAATATGTGTCACTAATAAACAAAACCAGGGTTCCTTCGTCACATACAAAACTTATTCAACTCTCATCTTACGTTATATTATATTCATGACTTTGCGGTAAACGTAAATAAGCTTTATCGGGGCAAATCAGAGAATTTAATAATTAACTTTTTCTGAATTTTGCAGCAAGGCATCTCGTTACGCCTTAATAAATACTTGAATCAATTTATGAATTTGAATAATCTTAACTCAAGATTATTTCAAGGGGTGGTCTGGTTTATCACCTAAAATCAAGTACTGTTCACTTAAGTACATCGATCAATTCTTTATTAATATTGCTTGTCAAAATGTTTAAATATCAATGTAAGGGATTGGGCGGCCAACATTCCAAATCGTGGGGGATTAAATATTTTTATAATATTCATACAGTTGTTAAAATTAAGTGTAAAAACTTAGGCCCAGCCAAAAAAGGCATATACATATGGGGTGTAATCGATTATTTGGTGGTAAATAAACCATAAAAGTTCTTCCTTTCACTCTGTTTAACTTTTCAATAATTTTACAGAAATTTTCATAAAGTACTATGAAATATAAAAGGTTTGTTCTGCATTGTTGGTTAAGTGTGACAAAACCCAACATACAGCTGAGTTGGTCTAAATTTTCAATATTAAAAAATGCAGTTTATTGCCAGTACGATTCAGTCGGTACAAGTCATGTAAATATTTTTGGTTTTTATTTTGTTTTAAATTTGATTTGTTCATTTTTCTAGGTTTTTTTTTCATTTCAATACTGCTTATGAACTAAATAATATCGAATACCTTTCAATGCATCTTGAAGGGTTTTTTTTTTACTTAAATGATGTCAATGTAATACGAAAATGCCCTTCCCTTTCTCTATCAAACTATAGGTCAGGCGACGAGGTGTTCTGCTACCAACTTCAAGGGAACCAACGATCCAAAGACCAAGGACAACTCGTTGGATACTGAATCAGGTGGGATTGTGTACCTGTTGTACATTGCTGCTGTTTTAATTAATAAAACAGGAAACAAAATGACACAAGCGTAAAAAAGAGGCCCATGGGCCACATCGCTCACCTGAGCAACAATAGACATGATAAAATCAGTTTAATGGAGTCATTATACAAAATACCTGGACAATGTAGTATACTACATGTAGATCCTGTATAAATAAAAATCCATTCTTTTCCCCTGGATATTCTTATGTTTATAATTAAGTCCCTTTTCTAACAGGATGATTTTAAAGTCATATCACATGTTGAGCATTGCATTTCTCAAAAAGATTATAAACAATTGTTTATATATGGGATATAAACCTACATCAAACTCTGAACCCCTTGTGAGGTCGATAAATCGTCGAAGGGCCAAAGTCTAAACAATTTTTAAAAATCAGCGATATGTCAAAATGCTTGCATATAAGTTAAACCATATATTATAACATTTCAGTTTTATGAATAATTAAAATGTTTTCCTTTATAAACTTGGATCCCCAATGTGGCCCCACCCTCCTCAAGATTTTGATTTTAACGAATTTGAATCTACACTATCTGAGGTTGCTTTCACTAAAGTTACAGCTTTTCTAGGCAAATGATTTTTTAGAGGAAGATTTTTAAAGATTTGTCTCTATATATTCCTATGTAAAAATCTGTAAACCCCCCACCCCACCCAACCCCCCAACCCCCCATTGAAAAGAAGACTTTTATCTATATAAATTCACCCCACCCCCACCCCCTCCATTGTGCCCCACCCTACCCCCGAGGATCATGGTTTAAACAAAATTAAATCTACCTTACCTGAGGATGATTCCAACAAGTTTCAGCTTTTCTGCCCAATTGGTTTTTGAGAAGAAGATTTTTAAATGTTTTTCTCTATATATTATTATGTAAAAATTTGACCCCACATCGTGACCCCACCCTACCCTCGGGGATCATGATTTGAACAAACTTGAATCAACCCAACTCGAGGAAGCTTCCACACAAGTTTCAGCTTTCCTGGCTGATTAGTTTCTGAGGAGAAGATTTTTAAAGACTTTTCTCTATATATTCCTATGTAAAAATTCAACCCTCCCCCCACTGTGGTCCCACCCTACCCCCGAGGATCATGGTTTCAAACAAGAGGCCCATGGGCCACATCGCTCACCTGAACAACAGTTCCTTGTAACATTCAATTTGGTATCATATGGTATTTCTATTTTAAACTTTGAAACCCTTTCTGGGGCCCCAGTATTGGTCCAGGGTTAATGGTTGGCTTTAACAATTTAGAATCTGCACTATTTGAGGATGCTTGCATAGTAATCTTACAAACTGTAGGATTGTAATTCTCGAGAAGAAAATTTTTAAACATTTTCCATATATATTTCAATGTTAAACTTTGAACCCCTTCTGGGGCCCCAGTATTAGATCGAGGGTTACGGCTTTTATAATTTAGAATCTTCACTATTTAAGGATGCTTACGAAGTAATATGACAAATTAAAGCAGTGTAGTTCTCGAAAGAAGATTTTTAAACATTTTCCATATATACTTCTAAGTTAAAATTTGAATCCGTCTTGGGTCACCAGTATTAGTCCAGGGGTCACTATTTTAAAAAAAATTGAATCTACATTATCCAATGTTGCATGCATATTAATCTCACAAATTGTAGCACTGCAGTTCTCGAGAAGAAGATTTTTAAACATTTTCCCTATTTACTTCTATGTTAAACTTTGAACACCTCTTGGGGCCCCAATATTAGATTTTACCAATTTACAATCTACAATAGCCACGGATGCTTGCATAGTAATCTAACAAACTGTTGCACTGTAGTTCTTGAGAAGAAGATTTTCAAACATGTTTCCTATATATTTTTATGTTAATTTTAAACCCCTTCTGGGTCCCCAGTAAGTCTGGGGGTCACGGCTTACACAAATAAGAATCTTGACAAGTTGAGAATGCTTGCATAATAATCCCACAAACTGTTGCATTGTAGTTCTTGAGAAGAAGATTTTATACACTTTCCCTATATACTTCTATGTTAAACTTTGAAACCCTTCTGGGGCCCCAGTGTTGGTCCGGGGGTCACAGCTTTTACAATTTAGAATTTTCACTATTTGAGGATCCTTGCATAATAATCTCACAAACTGTAACATTGTAGTTCTCGAGAAGAAGATTTTTAAACATGTTTCCTATATATTTTATGTTAAACTTTGAACCCCTCTTGTTGCCCCAGTATTAGTCCGGGGGTCACGATTTTAACAATAGCCAAGGATGTATGCATAGTAATATCTCAAACTGTTGCATTGTAGTTCTTGAGAAGAAGATTTTTAATCATTTTCACATACATGTTAAACTTTGAACCCCGCCTGGGGCCCCAGTTTTGGTCCGGGGGTCACGGTTTTTGCAATTTATAATTTTCATTATATATACAAGCTTTTGTGTAAATATTGGCATTTCTGGTGCAGTGGTTCTTGAGAAGAAGATTTTTAAACATTTTTCCTATGTATTTCTA
>WFKH01010211.1:21539892-21559628 GCA_016163765.1 Magallana hongkongensis
ACACACAAAAATAATAACAAAACAGAACAAATAAAACAAAAAACAGAACAAACAAAATACCGCTCCTTCTATGTTTCAAAAGTACATTTTATACTGTAACTCAGTATAGGATGTCTGTATCTTATTAATAGACAGTTGAGATTTGGGGGAGGGGGATGGGGGGGGGGGGGGGGGGGGGGGGGGGGGGGGGGGGGGGGGGTCACACAATCTAAGAACTTGGTATTCTGTTATAAATTTAAATTATTTTGTTCGTGATTACAATTGTTCAACAACTGCATATTACTGATCATGTACTGTAGCTATACCGATGGAAACCCAATGATATCTCACAAACAAGAAGGGGGCACAAACGATCGGTACACCTATTCCACTACAATAGGGGCCAAGAATGTGGGGGATTCTTACGCCTGGAACACCGCTACACCGGCCACGGAGTCGAGAACGTACGCCGTCAGAGCCGATCTGGGACCAGGTAAATTCATAATCCTTATGTGCAAGGTTTTAGCACCATACAAATATTTTAGAACTAATAGTACATGTATATGGTACAGAAACCATTTAATATGAGTTCATGCGCGGATCTTTGGGGGGGGGGTGTCAGGACCCCCCCCTTCCCTGGAAAATTTAAACTTATTAAATTAACAAAGTAAAATTACCGGACCCCCCCTGACGAACACAATTATTACTCGGACCCCCTGGAAAAATTTTCTAGATCCGCGCATGCGAGTTCTACATTCTACATTGTGGCACTTTGATCTACTATAGTATATAGTATATGATACAGAAACCTTTCCGATTTCTACATTATAGTTGGTTGGTTACTGCAGGTCAGCTCGTTAAAATCAGATTCCTCGCGAAACTCTGGACTATTCCACCTACCGCTTTTGAGCAAACCTGCACACTCTGTTTAACCATTGAAAAATTAGTTTCAGCATGCTGTGTTGGGGTGCCCATCTACTTGTTATACCGGTATCTAGAACTCTTTCTTCGAGAACCTTATTAGTAGTTCTGACATTCATTTATGTGTAGAATTATCTCATCTTAATGAGGATATATTGTATAATATTTTACTTGGAGGATAGAACAAACTACAATATTAAAAGAACACGAACAGAAAGATTTCATCTGTGCAAAATGTGTGTGTGGAGCCATCGCCTTTTATAATTAAGCTATGGCTTCCAATATTTAAGAAGCTAACTAAAATAATGTACATGTATATATAACTTACCCCTTTTTCTACTTATATATACCTTTTGCTTACTTTTGCGTAGTTCTATATATTTGAATCTCTGTATGTTTTCTAATTGTATGCAATTTGTATTGTATGTGAAATGAAATTTCTGCAAGAGAGGAAAAAAAGATTTGAATGAATGAATGAATGGACGGACAGACCAAAATCAATATTCCCACTTTCAGCGAAAGCGGGGGACAATATTTATTTCAATAGTGGTTGTATTTCAATAGTGGTTGCAAAGTGATTCTTATAATGAAATACATCCCCAACTATTATTGAAATACATGTACTGGTATATATTAATAGCTAAGTGTTATATTTCCTTTTTCAGGCAACGCCCCCACGTTTACCAATCTTCCTAGCACGCTGACACTGACTGACGACACAGTGACCAACACGCTGCTTTACACCGTGTCCGTCAGTGACGTCGACCCCCAGGACACGCCCACATTGGTCGGCTTAACCACGACCGTAGATTTCACATTTAACGCATCAAATGGTTTGTTGTTCTGTTCTTGGTGCTTTAGCTTTTTTTTGGATAGTAATTGGTTTTTGTTCCATCAGTGCAATTTGGATTAAAAGAATTGGAACTCTAGCGCTTGCACCTATTTAAATAACTTAACATGCGTTGTGACAGTCTTAGAAAAAAATGTCTGTTGACATTGTGATGTTTTTTTAATTTAGGAGAAGTAAGAAATACTGGAGCCCTTCCGGTAGGAACAACAAACCTTCGATTTCAAGTCGAGGATCAATGCAGTGGTATAGCAGAAACATTGACTATTGTTGTTAACAATATTGTAAGTCTTCAGCTATTGCTAAGGCACGCCAAATTCACATAAATGAGCTAAACATAGTTTCACAGTCGATAAATTATGTTTATCAACTGTTAACTATTGATAAGGAACCGCAAACTATAGTTAACGATTCGTTAACTAAAATTTTTATCTGTAAAACAATATTTAAAGGTTGTAAACTGGGGTTTACGAATGCAAATCTAAGTTTATCTGTATGTAAATAACGTTAACAATAGATATTGCCGATAAATATAGATTCACATCTGTATACTATAATTTACATTCGTTAACTTAAGTTACGAGTTGTTAATCATAGTTTTACAATCGTTAACTCTATTTATCAGATAAACTATGTTTTACAATCACAAATGGTTGTTTTCGGTGTTAATTACAGTATTGTTTTCAGTGTAAATAATAGTTATACACTTCTGAAACATAGATGATCGCGTTAAGTATGGTTTACAGATGTGAAATATAGATTAACGTCGTTAACTATAGTTTTCTGTCCGTAAACTACAGTTTACAACCGATAAACCTAGTTTATCGACCGTAAAACTATGTTTAGCTCATTTTTGTGAATTTGGCGTGCCATATATAGCAACCGTTGCTTTAATATTAAGTTGATATAAGCTAAATATTACTACTGAAAATAAGTACCAGGTTAAATATTTTCGTGAATAAATTTGATATCAAATGATAACGACATGTTATTCAAATTAAACATGGATTCCACAAACCTTTCTAAAACTTGGCTTTTTAGAAGGAACAGTGAGTGTTTACTCATAAAAACTACATTAAAGATTTTTTATTCTTCTCATTTACCTTATTTACCATATATCTCAAGCCCGTTGTATTTAGATCGACTGAAAAGTGTATACGTGTAGTATATACATACAAGCATATGTATACACTCTACAAAACTTCTAAGTGTTCACCCAGTGTAATGTATTTACTATATGAAATAAGCACATTTACTTGTCTTGTCGTCGGGGTATCTGATTTCCACTTAACTTTCAAATAGTTAAAAACGATGCATTGACCTTGACCTCTGGTTGCTACCCGAAACCTTCAAGTTGACCTTTGCTAAATTTCACAAACACTTCCGGTTTGATTGAATTTCGCTCAGTGCTTTTGGATTGTATTAAGTTGCCGATGGAAATGACGTTACACTTATGGAAGAGAAAAATTATTTCATAATAACGTTTCCTTCGGTGCTTTTATAAAATATTCAAAACAATGTCGAGGACAAAATAAACAGCAAATTTTAAGTGAGTACAATCTGTCATAGAAACAATGCGGACACCAATATTCCAACGGCTCTGGCTGTTTTCTTATTGGTCATTTTGGTCACGTTAAGTGTTTTTCTTTTTAAACTATCGCCAAAGACCAATATCAGTCACAAAAAATTGTCAATCATATTAAGAACGCGCAGAAAAATACCAATTTAATGTTTTGACGTTTCGTCACGGGTAATTGATTTCAATCGTTGTCTTATTTTATAAGTGCTATTGATGAAAAGACATATATCAGTTTTGAAATATTGAAAATTTCACATTATCTTATTTCGTAATTTTCAAATTAAACTATTTATCAGGGTGAACACTTAGACGTTTTGTTGAGTGTACATGTATATTACATACCTATTTACTGGCTATGAGGACGATAGCAAGTTTATTGTTCCCGAGACAGCAACTGCGTCATTTCCTCCCGAATCTATTATACTCATCTGAACATAAAGGACATTAATATGCAGAATAATTGACGCGATGATGATATAATAGATTCGGGAGGGCAGTATAACTATTTTTTGTGAAATATAACTGTTTCCGGGAGGGCAATATAACTGTTTCCGGTATGATTCAGCAGTTTTCGGGGCATAGTAATAAAATTATCTCATTTGTAACATAACGAGAAAACTTATTCAAAATTGTTATATAACACATTTATACATATATAAATAATACATTTTAATATCTAAATCCCAAAAGTACGTGTACATGTACCCTCGATGTTTTGACCGACGCCGTTATATATCTCAGCCCTCAATGTTTTGACTGACCCTGTTATATTATCTAAGGCCTCAATGTTTTGACCGACCCCGTTATATAGCTCAGCCCTCAATGTTTTGACCGACCCCGTTATATATCTCAGCCCTCGATGTTTTGACTGACCCTGTTATATTATCTCAGGCCTCAATGTTTTGACCGACCCCGTTATATATCTCAGCCCTCAATGTTATGACCGACCCCGTTATATATCTCGGCCCTCAATGTTTTGACTGACCCTGTTATATTATCTCAGCCCTCAACGTTTTGACCGACCCCGTTATATATCTCAGCCCTCAATGTTTTGACCGACCCCGTTATATATCTCAGCCCCCGGTGATCACCAACCTGCCCTCCACCTATGACATTTCCGAGGACCAGACGACAGAACAGCTGTTGTACACCCTGACGGTGACCGACGGCTCACTCAATGACCGAGTCACGTGTAAGACCGAGTCCATCACCCCCACCACAGACAACTTCTTCGTCAGACTCATCGCTGGAACTACAGGTAAACAAGTAATCCACCATTGTCAGATCATATTATGTGTGAAGTACAGGCAGCAACCAGAGCTAGAGGCGAGGGCTGGCTACTCTACTCTTTTAAAAGGTATTTTTTTTTATACAATATTAGAACGAAAAATAAACGTACAAGCTAATTGACCCGTTACTTTTTATCTGGCTAATTCGTTTTGAAAAAAAACCCCGACAAATTCTAAATTCCAGCATACTTTGTGGGCAAATATATATGATAAAAGTCAGTCTAAAAGCAACTACATATTTTTACATGTCGCACAGACATTTTACCTGAAGTAAAGCTCCCAAAATGATAAATAAAAAAATAAATACTCTGGACAATTACCTACAAATACAAAAACATTTTTTTTTTTTTTTTTTTTTTTGCAAATTACGGTTTTTCAATCAGATAAAAATTATGTACTAGTTTACTATCTCCCATAACGTGGTAGTCACCTGATTCTTAGTAACATGAAGAGTTTGTTATATGCCATTTTCTAGGCTAAGTAGTCCCGTGGGTTCTATTGTAATATGAGGGGGTTGTTTTGTAGATTCTTACGGAGTGTACGTGAAGGCTTTACCCTCCTTGTCCTACAATTCGGTCCGTCAGTACGCGGTCCTCATCAGCTGCACGGACAACAAGACACCGGTCGAAGACACTCTAACCATCTTTGTCACCAAGAACAACCCACCAGCCTTTGACAACCTACCAGGTAAACGTACAATTGCCAATTGAATTGAAACTTACGAGGGGTTTTTTCACATGCACCAAACTAGAGCGCAAACCAAAATTCTCAATCCTAGCTTCCGCTAAGCTGGACTGTCTTCTAGTATACTATTAATAATCAAGGATTTAGGTAAACTTTTTCTTAACAAGTGTTCCAAAAGTTACCAGGTACAACAAAACATGTCAAGAATTCAAAAATATTTCACTGGGCTGGATAGTCATGGCCAATTTTAGACTACATTGTACATCAATCTCCTTGCAACGAGGAGCTCTAATTTTACTTTACTATATGAAAGTTTATTGGTAAAAATATCATAATCATTTAGAATTAAGGTACATGAGCTTTGATGGGTAAATTGTTGACCATTGAGCCTTCAGAATACTAAAACAGTTTTAATAACACATCCACCGTAAATAAAGAACTAATGGGAATAAAAATATCATATCAGCTACCAAAACAGTGATGTCATCAAGTACGACCACCGGAAATACCGTGTACACAGTTACAGCCACCGATTCAGACTCCCCGCAGCTATACTTCAATATGACGTGTATTCCGGTCACGTGTCCATTTGTTATTCACCACTGTAAGTAAAAATAAAATTATCTCTCTCTCTCTCTCTCTCTCTCTCTCTCTCTCTCTCTCTCTCTCTCTCTCTCTGAGCTATTTTTAACTAAACCATAAACATACAATGTAAATGATGTGTTGAGGAGAGAATTGAGGAAACGAAAACGAATGCTTTAAATTATCATACAAAACATAAAATAAAAACCTTTGAATTTTAAATTAGCTGGGGAAATTTTAGCCACCTCCGATCTGTCATCACACACAGTACCGGGGTACGACCTGTACATTTACGTCAATGACGGCAAAACTCTGGTTGGGCCCCGTACTCTAACCGTCATCATTTCAGGTAGCGAGCATTGATTAAATATATTTTATATTAGTTTTATTGTTTTAAGTTCCCATGTTTAGAAAAGTAATGTACATTTAAATTATTTTTAGGAATAAATACAGCGCCGACGATAACAAACCTGCCATTGTCCTCAGCGTTATCAGTGCCAGAAAATGGCGGCCTTTCCGCTTCCGTTTACCAAGTTTCTGTGACGGATGTCGATGTTGGTCAAACCCATACGTTCTATGCATCGTATAACCCTAGCACCGGCTCATCACTTTTCACAATGAATCCAACGAGTAAATTATTTTTGTTTATATATCTTGAAGAGAAAGTCATAGAGGAGTGATATACTAGTAGTCTTTATTAACGTATGAGTGTATTGTTACAGCTGGACTGATCTCTACGTCTTCAACTCAGGCGATTAACTACGAGGCGCTTGGAGCTTCAGGGACAAACTATGTGATAACTGTTACAGTTACTGATAGTTTCGACACCGCCACTCAGTCACTCTCTGTCGCTATCACAGATCAGAACGAGGCTCCGGTCTTTGGAAAAGCGTCGTATGCTATTTCTGGAAACGAAGGAAAAGTAATGTATTAGATCACTGCTTCATGTATATTTAAAATGATTATTTTCAATGATACCTTGGTGCATCCGTCTGGGGTTTTTTCTAAATTAGGCGGGAACAACAGTTGGGAATCCCTCTTTTGACGTTACCGATCCAGACGCTGGCGCAACGAAGGCTTTTTCTATTGACTGTCCTTCGTTTGTAATAAATTCAAACAGTGGCGTGGTTACTTTCAGGTAAATGTCAAAAAATTCAAATTTTTCTCGATGCATTTGGTATCATCAAGACGTAATGCCACCTTTTCTCTTGACAGTCATGACTATGACCTAGATGTGGCAGGCACCGCCTCCTCGGTCACGTGCACAGTGACGGTATCTGATGGTGACCTCACAGACACCGCCTCATTGGTCATCACTATCAATGACGTCAATGACCACACCCCTAGATTCACTAGCGCCACCTTCACGTTTTATGCCCAGCCCAACACTGGAGTGGGTACAGCACTAGGTTTTATGACGGCCTCCGATAGCGACGCCGGGACTTTTGGTTGGTTAATATTCAGAACAGTTTTCGTTCTTTGTAATTGTTATTGTAAATACAAGGAAAATGACATTTTAAAATTTTTTTATATAAGATTTTGATATTCAAAATGGGACAAAAACGTGATTCGCTATAAAGCCTAACTACTTTTGCTTTAGAATTGTAGCGGAGATATTAAAGGTTCCTCGACACACCAACATTTTATTTGATGGATTAATTAAGAATCTTTTTTCATTTATGATTTCACAAAACAGAGACCGATATTGGCTTTTAATTATTTTATATGAAATTTTTGGTATTTTTCAGTGAAACGGAGAAAATTGTTTTGACTGTGAACAGGATATTTTAGAACTCAAAATTTGGTCTCAATTGATGCGTAATATAAATATCAATAAATACATGCAAAAGATGATAATTTTCAAATATTCATTTTAAAAAATATTTTTGAAAATTAAAATCGTTTTTCTTTTATATGTTTTAAATCTATGGATACAATCTAAAGGACAGAATAACAAATAGTCACATGACGTACCTACCAATCATTTATATTTTACAAAGAAATTGAGACAAAAGCGCGAAAATTTAGAAAAATTGCAATTTTTCAAATTTCATCCGATCCCGATTAAAAAGATTCCAATCAGAATTATTTTAAAATTGAATTTTTATAAAAAAAAAAAAAATATATATTGCAGTTTATTCAGAGAAATTGATATGCATTATAAGATTAATACATGAACAGACCATTTTACATCTAAGCAACTTGGGTTCTTTCAAAACTGTGATATATTCTAACTTTATATGTTTTTCTTCGGGATCAGTTTAATTAAAATCGGGATCGCTTCGAATTTAAGATTTTCCAATTTTTCTTCAATTTTACAATTTTGTTTCATTTTCTTGTTGAAATATGATTGAATAGCAATTGTTTAAAGCGAATGACAAGAAATTTATAAATTTTATCGATAGGTTTAAAAAAATATCTTCAATTCTCGGGGGGTTTTTTCAGGAATTTTTTTTTTTTTAAATATTACTGTATAAAGTTTATTTTGCCGTCTTTGACATGTATTTATAGACATTTGTATATTACATTAATTGATACAAATTTTTAGCTATAAAATGTCCTTTCGCAGTCAAAACCATGTTTCCGGTTCCTGTTAAAAATACAAAAAAAATAATATAAAATAATAGAAAGCCGATATTGTTCTCATTTTTGAGAAATCATAATTCAAAAATGACTCTTTATCGATCCATGATGGCATCATAGAGAATACTGGTGTGTCGAGCCACCTTAATCATGTTTCCGGTATTTAGGAACTATTTCCTACACTCTGGACCAGACTGGAATAGGATTTGAGTATTTTGGAGTTAAACATGACGGAGAGTTCTACGTCAAGAGCAGCTTACTGTCCTTCTCCTCCGGAAGTACATTGTCTCTATCAGCTGTCGTCAGAGATTCGGGGGGACTGCAGGGTCAGAACTTTCTTTGATGTATTTTTCAATAACTCAAGTTCGCCATTAGAGGTCGGTTGCTGAAATTAGTTTCCATTAACAAGATTATCACCGGTAAATCGCGAAAAAAATCGCTGCGAATAAAAGCTGGTTCATATTACATGTACTTCAAAGTTGCCGTAATAGAATGATGAATAGTGTTATTCTTGTTCAGATTATCTAAATCCATCTATCAATATAATGATGTTGTGTATTCATCTAGACACTGCCGCGGTGACTGTTATTATCCCAGAATCCACCACGGCTGCACCCACCACCACCACAGATCGTCACGTGACTTTCTGGATGGACCCGCGGAATATTGCCTGGGTTACAGTGGCGGCGATATTGTTCACTGGACTTCTTCTGTTTTGTGCATATCTCATAGTTCGATATGGAAACTTCTCCTTTTTCCATAATTTTTTTAAACCGAGGTATGTTTTGGTCAATCTTCAATTTGTGATAGACTTTTTTTCATATTTGATATTTTGAAACGCATTGATTTTGTTTGTTTTATTTTTATTTAAATCTGGAATTTTAAATTTACAGCCAAGTGACAGCAAAAAAATGGCCTACACACAGAAAAACAAGAATAAGATGTAAGCTTAAAACTTGATCATATTGGGGTTTTTTTTTAAAATAGAATCCCTGCAGTATTCTGTATAAGTTGATGAATAAAAGCAGTGAAGTTCTTCGTCCTTCTCTGCCAGCGATTTTACGATATGCTAATAGTCTTTCACATTGATCTTTTTATATCTTAATGTAAATGACAATAAACAGTTTGAAGATTACATATTTTTCTGAACAGAAGAGCTAATCTTGAATTTGACCATTAAATTGCGAGACCTTTCTATTAAGATTCAAAGAATCCACCTAGGAATACATGGGAACCATGGCAAGCGCATTCAACTGAATACCGGTAAGTTTTACCTCTTGATTCAATATCTGCTTGTACAATAAAATCAGATCCTCGATGCTCCCGTTTGTATGATACTGGTATGTCGCTCGACAAATTATATAAACGGGAGCATCGAGGATCTGATTTTAATCAGATTGCTTGTACATAGTTTGCTGAAATGTTTATTTAATAATAAATATTTATGTAATTCAAAAGTTGCTCTTCCTTTCAGTGTTATATATATTTTGTGATTGTACAGGGCAAGGGAGAACTTTTACTTTTAATATGAAGAATAATCCCTCCCCAGAAAATGAGAACAGACGGATTACGTACACGAATCTTGCCTTCATGATTTATTAAGAAATGGGTACCGTTATTAAATATGCAAATGATATAAGAAAAATAGATTTATATATATTCATGTATATTTTCATTTATGTTGCAACATTTTAACAAAATTTTGTTTATTAAATGACTTTTGTATTATTTTGTTAAAAGTTAGTTTTATATAACAGTATAATTATAAATGCGAGATTGTTATTTAGTGGATGTTTATTTTTATATTGTATTTTTTTTTTGTATTTACATGCACCTAGTAAATTTAAATTTACTGGAACATAATTCTTTTGGTTATTTTTTGTTATTATCTCGAGTATTCTAGGATTACAGTTTTGGTGTATAGATAATCTATTTAATGCTGTGATATATCTCTGTACAACGTTTTTTACTACATGTACATTACTTGAGTTTCTCTACCAAATGTTATTTGTAATAATGTAAATGTATAGCAAACTTACCTTAAAATTGCCAGCAATATTAAAAATACTTTCAAAAAAACATTTTATTTGTCTCTGTAAAGTTCATCTGAATTGAAAAGTTATAAAACCTTTAAGAAACATTCACCCTGCTTTCAATCTGCCATCAGATCACTTATCATCTGACAAGTTTAATTTCGCTCTGCGATGCTTACAACAAGATTTTCATATGATGTCAAATCAGTGTGAAATGATGATTTTCTCTCCACGTATCCAACAGAATAAGCCGTACGTGTCAATGTGACGCGAAAAGTTGGATTAGATTCGTATGTGTCACCATAGGTAGAAGTATCTAAACGCGAATCGAACACACTCGTCGCAGCTCGAGTAAATTCGGGCTTATGGTCGCTATTTCTGTGTTTGCCGTAGAAGATATCATCGGATGTAAGTGCATGGTCATAATTCTCATGCCCTCTCATCGGCGTTTTCCTGGGGGAAAATGATATGTTCAGATTTCTGAGTCCTATCTGGTCGCCGTTTGTGAGATAGTGGAATAAAACATTGCTGATTGAGTAGTAGGTAGAGTGGGCGTCGTGGTGTGCATGAGTAACATCGATGAATACCACGCCGCTTTGTCCTATGACCTTTGATTAGATGAAAAATTCAACAAATCAGAGGACATATCCAATGATAATTTGGTTCAATTAATGATTGGTTCGTGAGTATTTGATTTGCTTGGCATGAAAGTAAAGATAGAATTGATTTTTGAACACCCTGACATAGTAATGCGTACCTTTCCTGTTATCGCATCAGATTCGGCATGAGTGACAACTAACGCTGTATTTTCGTCCACGCCAAAACCTCGCGAGATGTGGAACTGCCGCCGCGTCTCATCCAATAGAACGGTTAATCGTCCTTCTCGACCTCGTTCACTGCAAGAATTCAACGCCACCAGAGATTGAAAATTTTCAAAAGTGTAATTTTAACCAGAATCAAGTTACATGTAGTTGGGGTGTAAATTTTAAAACCATTCTCACAGTTAAAGCATTAATCATACAAGGTTCAAATTATCATTAATATTCCATACCTGAAATGGGCATCGATTATGAATCCATCCAAGAACCCTAGTCCCCCACTGGGATTATAAACAAGGTAATCTGGGTGATCCTCCGAATATGTCGTATGGACCCCATATCTCAACGCTTCCCAGCTCATTCCATCTATTAAAGAGGTATATGTTTAATTGAATTAATGTTTGGAGAAACACACGATGGACAGGGTTGCAGCCGTTAGATTGAATCCCCTCTTCCAAAGAAAGGGTAAAAAAGGGAGAGAATGATTTATTATATCATAGAAATCGTGATGACATTAAGATTTTACATAGTGTTATTTTCTCATTAGTTTATAATTCGTATCGTTTATTTGTTCATCATGACAAGAAAAACGCAAAGCAAATAAGGCTTCGTCAATGTAACCTTTTGCAGAATTCACAAGAAATGCAAAATGTAAGGGTAACTGGGTAAGCTTGATATGTCATAAAGAACAACTTTTATGTTTGTAGTCTTTATTTTCATGATAAAATAATAGAGTGAATACGACTAGTTTTATTAGTTTAGTGAAGATCCAAAAACTAAACTCTATAAAAATATATAATCTTCCACTGAATTCTTTAAGGAGGCTGGATGGTCAACAAATTAACCATCAGATCGGCGTCAAATTTTAAGAGATGTTTTGTTTAGCTATTTAGATATATAGATCTATTATTTAGTCAAGATAATATCCATTGGTTATTTTCCTATATTTTTATATAGAGCTATTCTTCTATAGAAGATCAATACAGTCTAAAAATGGCCACGACCATCGAGCCCTTTTAAATTTGATATTTACGAAGTTTCATTTTCTTTGATAATTGTGTCAAAAAAGATTGACACCACACAATATCAAGAAAAAACATTTTTTTTTAAAAATAATATCAGAATTATATACAAATATATGTATACAAACCAAAACTGAAAAAAAAATACTTTGCAATGACCCAAGGTATCTTTAATATAACCCATGGTCCTTTATATATTGTAAAGCATTTACGATAAGTATTTCCTTTTTTTAGTTAAACGGTGCCTACTGTTGATCATGAGTTTGTTTGGCTGACACTCGGTTCCAGCGCTCGTCCCAGAAATCACGGCGCCAAGGTTGAAGCGCTCCCTCAGCGCGGCCAGCGCCGGGGATTCCATCCGTCCTTGTGGGGTCTGGGTGTAAAGCCTATAAAGAACCAATATACCACTGCAGGGTGTACAAACTGTAAACTTAACTTTTTTGGCGATGTTTTTTTATTCGGCGTTTCTGCGGAAAGAATCTTTTGCTTAATCGAGTGCATCGCGAAATCAAATACATCGCGAAATATAAATATTCCTGTATAGAGAGATACATTCAAATTCTAAATCAATTCTACGCTAATGATATTGAAAAATCCACTTACGCAAATATCGTACAATTTTTTTTCTATTAGAAAGAAACATGATATGCATTACAGTTTTAAAACCATTACGTGTCAATAACTCTCTGCTGGTCACCGCCACCGAAGAAAAACCCCGTTTGCTGACGTATGAGCGACACCACCTTGGGGTCTGCATTCGCAGAAGTATGGTTAACATCTATGGGGATCCTATTGGCCTCCAGGGCACCATATTTGAGAAACAGGTCCCTATAATACTGGTATCCCCCAATAGGGTCCAGACTGGCAGCGTTTATGATTCCTATCTTAGCCACACCCCTTCCTCCCTGGTAAGTAGAAACTTAAGGTTATTTTGCTACGAACGACAACTCTATTTGGAAAATGCAGGTTTGAAAAAGATGATTGACACTGGTTTGGGAAAAACTTATGTTTTTGTGTGAAACGGGGTATAGGGATTATAGGTATGTAAGATTGCGCTACATATTTAAAAAAAGTTTTGTTATCTATATATTACAAGAATTTACTTAAAATTACTTACAGACATCTCGATAATGGCATTGTATATTTCGCTGTTATTTTCAGCCAGGGCCCCGCCCACCAGCACCAGACTTTTGCCGTACTTATAGTATTGGGGGAGGGCGACATCTTCCAGAATGAAGGCGCCACATGCCCTCAGCAGAAAAAAGAACACAACTAGGGCGGAATCCATGTGATATTCCACTAGTGACGTTTAGATCTAGATCACAGAGGTGTTCTTAGTTTATATCAGAGATAGGGATTTGGCGATATAAAAAGCGCTTTCCTTTGCGATAGGAAACTATGTTCATGTGTAATTGATTATTTACTATATAGTATATTCTTTGAAATTAACATCTAAAATCTCATAAACATTTAGTCTTTTAGTAGTCAGCTTGAAACATTCCTGTATGTATTGTACATTATTAAAAGTATTAGAAGATAAGATTTATTGAAACCAAAATGGGGAATTAAGGTCATACAAGTAACGAGCATTACAACATGAAAGTCAGAATTGATAGAAGCAGGATGTCGACATAAAAGAAAAAATAAAGAGAAATGTAGCAGATGGAGGTTATCTATAATTATACTAATTAGACATACATTATTTAATAAACGGAAAAGAATTTTTACATATAAATTAATACTATAGAGTATTACGTGGTATCAATATCAAAAGCGTGTATTGTACAATATTCTTGAAGGAACACAGCAAAAAACTTGGATTTATTCATATTTACTAATGTTGGCATGGTATACATCATAGGAAGTATCATATTCTGTCCAGTTTCTGTCAATTTTTATTATATTTCGAATACAAACCGGTATTACGTTGTGTCCAAACTAAAATTAATTGATTTACTAGAGTAAATAAAGTCCAAAAATTTTGTTTCAAATCAGAGCCCAATAGAAATTACATATAGATACGTTTTGTATATGTCCCTTAGGTCACATCTATCGAAAGAGGTTCTATAAGCTAGTTTTCGTTAGCTGGGGTGGGGGGTCTCAAAAGAAGGGTTTCTTTTCATTCTATTGAATGTCTGTAGTTGAACATATTAAATATTAAGCAAAAATTTATCAAAACAGAAACCTCGGACATATATACTTTGGTATATTTTCTGCAACGAAATTCTGCATGACATCAAATAGCGCTGTACTCAATAAACGGGCAGAGAACTTTTGACAGAAATTTGCGTCGAAAAGTGCGTGGTATTTTTCAGAATAATTTTTCACTAGAAAAAACTCAGACAGATAGAATTAAACAAAGATTTAATTTAATCTTGGAAAAGTTTAATTGCCTTATGAGACTCCCTCACCGTAACTTTTCCACGTAAGGAAGTAACATGTTAAAAAAAAACTCGTACAAAAACGAATTAATTATCCCAGTTAAAATGTACAGACTTCTAATTTGAGACTTAGTTTGCAATCTGACATGGGACCCAATGGATAAATGAAGATTTTTTAACGTGCGAAGAAATCAGTGAGTTCTAAAGCTTTATAAATTTTTGTACTTGCTTCTCGAGGAAGAAAAAGAAAATTACAAAAAAATAATATTAAGAAGAATGTTAGCATAACTTTAAAAAATAATCCATGACATTAATACGATATACGTCATTCAATTAAGAAAGGCTCATAAATGTTCATTTATTTTCAAGCACATCTTAAAATATCTTATACTGTGATGTCTTTTTCAAAACAAATTTTATTGGGTTTGTATGATGCATGAAGGTCACAAAATTCGATTCACATGTGTTTAGAATTCCCAATGACGATCATGATGAATTGATTAACAATGACTGCTCTCTTGCATCCGTAAATCAAACATAGGTGCTATAACTTGACACCGACATCAATAAGGCTAATGACTTTCATTTATTTAATTGGTTGAAGTTTTTTTTTAATTGTGGATGCTATATGTAAGTAAATGCTTGTCGCTGTTTTCCTGTATTTGAAATATTGGAAACTTCGACTATTGTGTTCTGTATTTATATATACATGTATAGGAGGGGGGGGGGGGGGGCGGTCTTGATGTGTAATGAGTCAGTGGCGTCATTATAATTACCTCCATGGACCATGCATATATATATCTTTACTGCGTAAGACAAACATCTTAAAGCATTTACTCTATGGCATACAACATATGTTTATAATGCCACCAAAGTACGAAGATTCAATAAAACAATACTAATGATAGCGTAAATTTATATGTATAAATTTCAACTATAGCGAGGATATGGAGAATATTTCTAATCACGAGAACATTTTAAATGCAAGACATAGATATTTCCCTAAATTACAAAGTTCAGTAACATTATGGACAGATAATAATTGTATAAATCTATAAACAGATTAAATTGGTTTTGCCAGTAATATTTTTTAATATATTTTTCCGAAGCTCTACAAAACTCGTCTTCTATATACTATTCTTCTATATACTATGCTTCTATATACTATGCTTCTATATACTATACTTCTGTGTACTACTGATTGGTATGACCTACGTACAAAAAGAAATAACTATAGATTTCCTCTTACAAAAGGGATCCAAACCAGCACAAGATAAATGGCGAAAAGGATAGTGATATAATTGTAGCAATTATTCTGTATTCAGTAAACATGTTTATGATGAGTAATGCTTCGTGCCTAAAGTACATGTAAGTTTTCGTCAGTTTATACAATCAAATTACATGTTCTAGTATTGTAAAAATGATATAATAAAACGTAGTGAAACGGATCTAAGGGTCTTATTCTAATCTGATTGGACGTCTGTTGTGCAAACATAAAAAGATTCTTCGTTGCAAACAAACGACATGCGCATTAAGGGTATACATTTATATAGATGAATATTTTTGCCGCCAACATTTATGTACAAGGCAACGTTATCTGAATCAACTAGTATATATGTATACTACATTTATCACATTTTTATTAGCCTTTATTACGAAATTGGTTTGGTTTTCTTCATTCATTTAAAAAAAAAATAATAAACATTGAACACTTTGATGCTTTTTATCTATTAATGCATAATATAAATCTACAGTCAAATACAATTGTAGGTCATTTCTGTAATTATATTTTTCATTGAAAAACACATCAATTAAAAATTTATCATTGACATCTTTTTAAAACATTTTGGCTAAATAAGTTACATTATATCATAAATCCTCGGTATCCCACCCCACACGGGATTTGCAGAGTTTTAAAATTCCAAAAATATTAACACGGACCCCTTTCGCAATCCTAAATTTAACAGTCAGTAATAAGAGGAATATACAAAAGTCTTTAATCATCGTTTTTCTCTTTTTTATTGTCAAAATGGTTTGATGGGTTGTTATTCTTATGGGATTTTATCTTGAAATAGTTGTAGGGTATGGAACCTGGTATATCAGCATGTAATCAGCATCTGTAATATGAGCCGATTATTTTCTAAAAACACTCGAGATTACTGTGAAAATTGAGAGAAAATAATAGTAGAGAAATAATAGTAGGCTAGCTGCAATAATGTAGCCCTCTCCGATTTTTTTATCTGACTCCCCCCCCCCCCCCCCCAAAAAAAAAGGGGGGGGCTACATTATTGCAGCTACACAGGCAATTGTGCCTCACATGAAATTCACGTTAAATTCACGTGAATTTAACATGAAATGTTCACGTGAAATTCATGTGAAAAGAGCACTCACACGAATTTCACGTGAAATTTTTTCACGTGAAATTCATGTGAATGTGTTTCACGTGAAATTTTAGTGAAAGTGTGATAAATTTTTCACGTGAAATTCACGTGAGGCACAATTGGCTGTGTAGGGGTAAGGGTGTGGACCCCCACCCTACCCTGGGAAATTCAAACGCACATAGTAAAATAACCAAAAAATAGGACTCGGATATCCCCCAACCCCCAACCCCCCCACCGCCAGCAAATAAAATCAACTCAAAACTTATTTCAACCGACAAGTGCGCTCTTTTGTACTTTTAGATGATGATATACATATAGATTTTAAAGTATATATAGAAGTATATATAGAAGTAAGGTAGAAGTTAGAGAACTAGAAGATGTTCAGATTGTTCAAACACATTGAAAATATATTTAAAAAATACTCGGAGGATTGAGCAAGAAATTTTTGTACAGATAATCATTCTTGATATATAAGAGAACACTTCATTACACAAATATATACTCTCTTAGTAAAATATATATTCCTTACCTAAGGGATACAGAGGTAAATATCTTGGAGAATTCGTCCATGTGAGGCCGGATTTAGAGGCGGGTCCGGCCCCCCCCCCCCCTCCGGAAAAAAATTCTGGATTCAATAAGTATCACAGGACACAAGTCGTGTCGACTAAACCAGTGATATCTCTACTCTAAGTTCGACAGTTGTACTATTTCATATCCCATTTCAATGTAACATTTTCATTTCATATTCTTTTTATCAAATAACGAATATTCGTTAAATATGTGACTTTTGATTTTCGTGTCGCCTTGACTTCTTTCATCTTTATATTAAAATAAGTTCTACAAATGTTCTACCACACCAATAAAAAGCTCAATGAAGAGTTTCAGTATCCATTTCGTTTTAGAACGAATCAATAAATACCAAATGACAAGAAAACTTTTGTTTATTGCAGCTGATATTTTTATTTCTTTCCTTCTATGCCATTAAAACAGGAATTAAACACATGATCTACAATTAAACATTCCTGAGATGCATTAATTACTGGCGTAGGAAACTCGTACATTCGGTACTAAGGTTAGTGTAAAAAAATTTCCCATGTTTCAAAAAACAAAAAATGACACATATACCCGTACTGAAATTAATGAAATATCAAAAACTCCAGTCTTTTTACCTATTTAAACATAAGCATTCAATTAAATACGATTAAGTTGCATGGCAACCAAAAATATATGAGTAAGTTTTGAACTGGTTCACCGGAAATGAAGTTCAAGGAAATGGTCTTTGTTTTTGAATGACCCCCAAGTGTTGACCTTCTGGTCAGTGTTGGGGGCAGCCACCGTGTCCTCTCTGTTGTGTCCGTGGTGGCAGGGTGGGGGTGGGCGACTCTGTCCGTTTTCTTTTGTTTCGCTGCCACTGAACATTAACAAAGAAACAAATAATGCACTGACATATCAATACATATAAAAAAAAATTTACATTACGCATGCAGGGGCGTAGCTTGACTTCAAATTCTAGTGGTGAGGCAAATCCTATGCGGCCGGGGGTCTCCCCCAGCAGGTCCAGGGCAGAGCCCTGGTGGGAGGTTAAGGGGCGAAGCCCCCCAACGGAAAATGAATTTTGGATTTTTAGAATGTAAAAATCATATTTGTCCCGGACAGAAATTTCGTTATTTTACCTGTAGCATTATTGAAGACTTAAGCATGCATGTGATACAACATATTTCAAAACTATTTAATATAGTAAATAAAAAATGATTACTCAAGATTCTAACACATTTAAAGATGAATACACATACTATTATTTTTTTCTTTATAACTTTCTTTTCTAACTTTTAATTGACCGATTTGGTGTCGTTTGGATCCAGCAAACCTGATGAGTATGTTGTGAACAGAAACAGTCTGGCGCCTATGAATGAACAGTAAGGCAAGACTGACAGACGGTTCCCATTAATTCATTGTTGATCTCGCCCCCAGTGTTTCAGAAGTCTCATTCCGGAGAAAGAACTAGATCCGTTATCATGAATTTTGATCCCAAACATACTGATATGAAAGATTTTATAGATTTAATTATTAAATAAAGCCTTTAATTTAAAAAAAAAACCAAATTAAATATTTTCTGCAATCCATAAATTAATTATTTATGGTAATGGGATTGTGGTGAAAAGTCTAGTGAGGCAGTTGCCTCATTGCCACAATGGAAGCTACGCCCCTGGCATGTATACGTGTATGTTAGGAAAAAAATATATAATGTCTCATGCAGTGAAATAAATTGAAGTTTTTTCTGCAAATTCTACTGGGCGACCAAATCTGACATAAAAGAAAAATCATTAATTTAATTCTTTTTTATAAAATAAAATTTTAATAAAATTCTACATGTCATAAAGTTTGTAACCATTAATTAATGTTTAATGAACACAATTTAATATTTACCATGCGTGGACTCCATTTCTACACTCCTTACATATGTCTTTCACCATCTTTAAAATTCAGCTTACTGCTCTGAAATTGGTTAAAAGATTTTGATTAAATCACCATGTCACGGCATTAACTGGGGATATTTAGACAGTACGTGACTTGCCTCACATTATGTCAGCAGTTCAATGAAAGTCTCTGACTCGGCTCATGAATCATTACGCCATA
>WFKH01010211.1:21564628-21587996 GCA_016163765.1 Magallana hongkongensis
GGGTGCGTCGATTTACCCAAATGGACCCAAATGTACCCAAATGGACCCAAATGAACCCAAATGGACCCAAATGGCGACCCAAATGAACCCAAATGGCGACCCAAATGGCAATTCAAATGGAAAATTATTACAATAAAATCATTAATATTAATCTTATTACAAATTTTAAATCAATTACACTATAAGATTATTGTTTTAAAAATCATATATGGTGTTGTTTAATGTTAGCCCGGCGTTATTTAGACAAGTTAAAGATGAATCATGATGAACACTTGCCACGAGGAGGCCAGACCTAAAAAAAGCCATAATTTTAGTTTTTGAAAAAAAAGCCTGCAAATATTGATATAATATTTAAGATAAATCAAATATTCTATTTTTATAAGAAAAAAAACGAACCAAAGAGCTAGAGCCACGAACCAGAAAAAATAGCCTTAACTAACAAAAAATGGCCATATTTTTACCATAGACGGTGTAGACTAGAATTTTTTTTTATAAATTCATCATATTAAAAAAAAAACACCCGCAGTTAACAATATGGAACTGTTTGGACAAACGTCAATTTTTGTAAAGTAACGTCATGAAATGATAAAACTGCGTATGATTTGATTTTGATAAAATAAAAAAAACAAAAACAAAAACAACATTTTATCTTGTAAACATATGATGATCAATTTATGAAAATAAAATTATAACAATAAAGTTTAAAAGCATTAATTCTCCAAAACACAGGGATCATTTGTTGAAAGTCATTGATTACGCCAGTGCATTTGACATTCATGACATGTATGAAGTAACGCTGACGCGGCGTAAGCAGTGTTTCAAGGGAGGTGGGAGGGGAGGATAACTGAGGATAGAGCATTGAATTATACCGATATTATGACAAATAACTAATATTAAATCTAAATAAATAAATATTTCATGAATACTGAATTGAATTTAACAAAGATACAGATAAGTCTCGATTTTGATGCAGAAAACATGATTTATTACAGTCTGTGCACTTTATTCTGCATGAATATTTTCTTCCTTCCAAGACTTCGATATTTAAAAATAAAAACACAAAACCTGACGCGTTTTTATACCATGCGTTTAACGACGTTAGATGCCGTGGTATTAGTATACCTTCCTCATTAATTAAATGAAAAGGGAATCTTGATTTCTTAAGAAATGTTTGAATTTTTTAAAATTTTATGTATGCTAGGAAGTTATTTTGTGTCATGGTGTGGTACTTTTTTCTTTGATACTACCAATTCTTTAAATCGGACAGAAAAACTTTGGCATAATTCCAACATACAATAACTTCCAGTAGGTGCATGGAGCTTACTGCTATACAATAACTTCCACAGTACTGTAAATAACTCCTAAGCCACGAACATGAAACTTACACATTTAAAATATTTTTAAAAACATTTTAACTAGCAAAGTTTTACTAAGTTCTGTCGAAACTAACTATAACTTTGAACCTCCATAATAAATGTTTGCAATCAGTAATTTATACCTGTAGCACCCATTTCACAAATTTAGGAATAATAAACATTTATCTCCAGGAGTCGAAAATCTCGTTCTCTTTAAACAGATTTTCGAAAATTCCGCAACAAAAATTTTGGGAGGATGTAAAAATTAGCAAACAAAATAGCATTAAATAGAAATTTAAGCCCCCTCCCCCATTTTCAAAAACGATACTACGTGCCTGATAGTGTACTCTTCATTTTCCACCGCCTCGCATAATTTGTGATAACGTACAGAGTCCCCATACTAGTATATAATTATTTACAAAATAATTTCATAATGTAATTCATTATAAATTTAGTTATAAGATTGATTTTATTGTGATAATTTTCCATTTGAATCGCCATTCGGGTTCATTTGTGTCGCCATTTGGGCTCATTTGGGTCGCCATTTGGGTCCATTTGGGTTCATTTGGGTCCATTTGGGTTCATTTGGGTCCATTTGGGTAAATCGACGCACCGAAATTCCGGGAAAATTACGATTGCAATCTAAGTTTTATATTTACAGTGCGAATTAAAATTCCGGTATACTTTTACAATTTTGGAATGCCGAATAATTATCGGAATATTCTATAATGACTGAAAAGCTACACGTTTTAACTTTTTATTGGCTTAAAAATTGATGAAGCTGATAAGATACGTAATACTGAATGGAAACAGGTAAGTTAAATCATAGCCAGTATCTTAAAATGTACAGTATTGGAGCTCACAGGGGCTCGATATCGCGTCATACATTTTTTTTGTATTTTTACTTTTCGACCCGTGACCACCCCTATTTTTAAAATTCATTAGGATCGTGACGAGCCCCTGTGTCACCATAAAAGCGAGCACCGTCATTTATGATATCCACGGCACCTCCATTTTGATACAATAAAAGAATTTTTTAAAAATAATGTACTTGAAATATCAGTCGTAGGGTCAGTTTACACTAACACAAAGTGAGGTACATCCAACCAGTACACAATCACAATGATGCATATTAAAGTGGTAAACAGTATTCACTTCTCCTCAGCAATTTTTATGTTTTTCTCGACAAAAACTAACATCCAATATTGAAAGAAAGTAAGAAAGAGTTCTCTGGTTAGAAATTTTGATAGAATTTTTGATACTCCAAACAATTTATTACTTCTTTATATCAATCGCAACTTTTTAGACCTTTTCGACAAGCAGAAAAGCAACCACAAATGCATTATATAGGTGTCAATGACAACTTACCCTTTTTATAAAACTTGATATAAATACACAGCAACAAATAATCTATTTAGATTTGAGCTTTACTTCCTAAGATACAATGTTATACCCTAACATACACCACAGGAGTGACATTCAAGGCTGTCTAACCAATGTTTATTTTGTATAAAATTTTCAACATCCAGTGATGTTTTTACATTTGAAGTGTTTTTCCAAGCTCTGCTGGAAAGGTCTATGAAGTTGCGATTGTTTTAGATCCTAAAATCATTTTTGAGAAAGGACAAATTGAAATATTGGAATGCAGTTAATAAAAATTCAAGACATACATAACTTTAGAGAGCATAATAGCTTTAATTAGCTTGCCCTCCTTCCCCATCAGTGCATGGAGCTTGTTTTGCTTGCTCTCAGTGTGAGCTGGTTTATAGCTTCCCTTGTTAGTATTTCTTATCCAAGACAAGGAAGGACATCTGGTTTCATCAAACATTAATGACGAATATTAACTGTATTGTATGTATATTCTTTTAATTTGTTAAGCTATTAAATACAATTTTAAATCTATAATATAGATTTAAAATTGTTACATTGTAATGTTTCAAAATAATTTACAAATTAGCCAATTTCAAAGTTTCATTATTCGTTCTGAGCCAAGAAACAAGTACAATAGTAAGATATTTCCACAAATTGGTCACAAAAGATCGGATTCGGCTTTGAAAGTATATGTCTGCCTTATACGTGTAAGACCTCCTGGTTAAATCTATCAATATCGCACATCATGATCAAAGTGTCGCACATCAGATTTCAAAAAATTCATGGAAACCACCTTACCATCACTAAAATTTATTATGTACATGATTTGTGTACAAACTCCGTCGCCCGACCACCCCTCGATGTGTCTGCTTGCAGCTTTTCCTGCATAGTTACACACACACACACACACACACACACCCCGAAAACTGGCTGTAATCTTTCCCTTTTTCCCCAGGGGTAAAAAACTACTTTTTACTTTGTGTAGTAGGCTTTTCCCCAACGCTTTTATTTGAGATTTTAGAAAAATATTCCTAGAAAGCCAGTCGGGTTTAAAACTCATTTTTTTTACAGCCTAATGTTGCATATTACCTGGATACATCTGTACCGGTACATGTTAAAGTGTCTCACAGTTTCCGATTTATCATTTCATATAGGCAAAGTTATTATTTGGAATACATAGAACTGAACTGCATTATATTAAATATACAAGGTATGATATGTTATGCAGTCATGAATAAATGTGTTTTGAATTTGTACCATTAGTAAAAATGCTTTTAGAATTTTAGATAAGAATTCTAAAAAAATTCACTATCACGTAGTCTTCCTGTCTGTTCGTGCAATATTGTGTGGCCCCTATATCTGTTCTGGAGAATTATCGGAAGTACCTATTCTGCCTTAGTACTATAGATAATCTTTAATCGCTGTATAACTTGCCATTTTTGTACAGGAACATTTAAAAAGTCAAAAACAAGTAAGGAGTGATTTTTATTTTTTGATTTTCATTGATTAAATCTCATCCTTGTTTTCGATGTTTTCAAAGCCATAAGAAAACATGACTATACCTGGCAAGATCGTATATGTATGAATTGCTGAATTAAATTTCCTATTTGTTGAAACATAATATTTCTACACCATGTTGCAGAACAAAAGGCAGAATATAGCTCATATCATCATTCAGAGAACGGTGGCTGCATACAAGGCCCATTTCACCCTTTCTAGAATTTCTATACTTATGATTTTGACAGATCATGCATATTTCCAGGAAAGAAATCAACTTCTGGTTGTAAAAAAATATTGCATTTGCTAACAAATTGTTTACATTGTATAACCTTGCGATGAAAACAATTATACTTTCTCAAAAAGAATACAATTTTATATCTAGTGTAATTTTAAAAACTATTTTCTTTCTATAATACATGTTTAAAATTGTGATGTACATTGTACATGCTCATGTTGTATATTCATTTTTATAGTGCTTTCTCTCTCTCTCTCTCTCTCTCTCTCTCTCTCTCTCTCTCTCTCTCTCTCTTATTTCATGTTTTTCTGTTATTTATTTTTTTTTTAAATGCTGGATAACATTGCTGAAAATACGTGGAAACATTAACTGCGTTTTTCAAATTGATTATAAAAATTAAAATTGGTAGGAAAAAAACAGAAACAAAAGACTTTTTATTATAACAATGCATTTAGTTTACAGAACATATTATACAATTTTAAAATCAATTGTTATTTTATTTTCATGGGTTCCATTGGCATGAAACAGGAGAATGAAAATGGAGGATGTTTAAAAGTATAATACCATGTATTTTCCTCTGTGAAAGGAATGCACAATCGTTTAAATGAATATCTATGAAACATTAGTTTAAACAATAAAATCAAAACAATGGGAATAGAAATAAATTAGAATAGTTTTATTTGCATGTGGATAAACGTTAGTTTAAACAAAAAATTCAAAACAATGGGAGTAGAAATAATTTAGAGTAGTTTATTTGCGTGTGCATCTGCCAAGAGGAAGGACAGAACAATTTGTTCTCAAGGAGAAATATGTTTTATTTTCATTACGGAGGGAAATCAATGATACCAAATAAGCGAAAGTATTTTTTATAAAGAATCTGACCATAAAATGAACAATTTAACGTTATCACAGCAAGAAAAAAAAGGAGTTAAATTTTCCATACGATGAATACAAGTATTTTTTCGAAATTTGTGATTTCCTTCATAACTTTGTAACTGATGCTTGAACACGGAAGTGAAACATATGACAGATGAGAATACTTATACAGCGTTTACGTTGTTGTGATATGTAGACACGTATTTTAACGTTACGTCATAATTGAGATTTGGGAGGTTTTTGCTTGGCGTGTCACATATAATGAAAACTGAGTTATCTTTTTTAAAATTTCAGGTAGCTTTTTGCTGATTTTGTATTGATGTCTGCAAGAATACCTCGATCTTACAAAATCTTCCACTGAACTCCCACAGATGTCAGCATGGATACGGTCTCTTGTAAAAAGGAAACGAACCCAGATAGTTCTCGTGGGTCTGACATTGACTTTCTCCCTGGCTCTCATCCTGATGGTGAAGCTACAGAGAGAAACAGAGCAGCCAGTCACAAACAAGTTCAAAGTTGAAACAGAAAAAGCGGTGTCTACAACAGTGACAGAAAGACACAAAATGGCTATTCTGGTTCCATTCAGGGACAGATTTGAAGAGTTGTTGGAGTTTGTGCCATACATGCATGATTTTCTGAATAAGCAGGGAACAGCTCATCAGATTTATGTCATCAACCAAGTGGATGATTTCAGGTTTGTGCCCCACTCTGCAGGTGCCCTATACATATAGTGATCAGTCTATTCATTCATTCATCCATCCATCCATCTGTGTATTCGATATCATTTGTCTGGTTTATATATTTAATTTATCTCTTCCCTTTGCCCTTTCTAGTTTAAAATGAGTAAAACTTAAAAGCTATGCATTGACCAATTTTTTAAATGAAAGGTCATCAAAATACAACTCTATAAAAGCCTTTTTTAAATTACATGTATTTGCGTTATTTGCTTCAGCTGATCACAGTTGATTCAACATTAGGCATCCAGCAATTGTCACCACTTGCACGCAAATTACATTTTGCACTACCCAATACTTTGTTTACTATGCAGTGAAAGCTTCATGCAAGTATATCTTTTACTTGTTTAGTACTGAGGAGAATTATATTGAATCATTTACCTTGAAATGTGAACATTCATACAGTTACATAATTATTAAAATCACATTTTCTTTGTATGCATAAGAATTTCATTTGGAAGAACACTTCCCCTTAGAAAATGTTTATTCAACCATTGGTATTTTGGAAAGCAATATAACCGAAATCCCAAAGAGTGCCAGTGGGTAAATGGGAAAGTTAAAAGTTGGGAAATACAATAGTATGAAATTTGAAGGTTATTGTTTTAATCTACATTTTTATAACCAATTTTTTTTTTAAGGTTGAAAAAGATACCCATAATAATCATGCAGTAATCAGAGATGAAGTATACATGATTTTTTTCATCCTTTAGGTTTAACAGAGCGGCATTGATCAACGTTGGCTTCTTGGAGAGTGGCAAAGACTGTGATTATATCGCTATGCATGATGTGGACTTAGTACCAGTTAACCCTGCCATCACCTACCCCTACCCCAGGACCGGGGTGTACCACGTAGCCTCCCCCGATCTCCACCCCCTCTACCACTACAAGAAGTTTGTTGGGGGGATACTGCTCCTGACAAGGGATGCCTTCACCAGTGTATAAAAACATTACTTTTAAACTTAAATTTGTATCAGTTATAAGACAAATCCTGCAAGCCAACTTTTTTTGGCATTGAAGATACATGTATAGCACTACATAAATGTTGGCAATATTTTAACATGTTAATATACAATGTTGCAATATAAACCCTCAGGCATAAAAATTTGTTAATTAAGTACATTTGTGATTCTAAAGTTGTTTATAACATTGTAGACCAATGGCATGTCCAATCGTTACTGGGGTTGGGGACTGGAGGATGACGAGTTCTTTGTCAGAATGAGGCATCAGATGCTAGAGGTCAGTTCCGTTTAATCTTCAGTGATAATATGTATTTTCATTTATTACATATGTAAAGAAAATACATGTAATTGAATTTCATTGTGGTTTACAAACTCGGGCATTGTTTTTTAGTCAACTAAGTGAATTGTCAAAGAAAGAATTAAATGGGTCGATTCCTTAAGATAACTATCGTTCGTGGTCCAATGAAAATTTCTTTCTACTTGCAGTAAGGATTAAACTCTGATGGTTTTATAAATATTTTATTGACAGATTGAGAGACCCTCAGGAATCACAACAGGTTACGAGACATTTCGCCACATACATAATCGAAAGAAAAGACGACGTGACACAGCGAAACACTTTAATCAAACACAGGTCTGTACAATGATTAACTTGTTTAATACTGTAACTATTAAACTAATCAAACTACTTAAGTCTTTATCCATTGCTGGAAACCCATGACCAGTCTCGCATACGTTTACTGACCATGGGTCAACTCATGAATACTTACATATTCACCAATGAAAAGGCAAATTTCTTTAGTTTTTGAAGGTATGAAAACAGCAACATGTTATGAAAACATGCTGTTGTTGATAGATGCATGCATAAACATAAACAGGATTGGTAAGATTTCCTCCACAAACGTGTGTAGGAGCCAATCAGAATAAAGCATGAATTATTCATGAGAAGGAGAAATGTAAAATGCAGATCTGAAGCTCTATGGAGAAAAATTGGATTGATAGACCCGCATCTAGTGCATCGCATACAAAAATTTGCAATTAACAGAGAGCAAAAAATTGCACTAGTTTTGACTGATTAACCTTATTTCCTAGCACAATCTGAACAAATTTTCAGAACCAAAATTTGAGAGCAGTTCAACTTGTAGTTGTTTATGACCTTTACCTCTTCTGTAACCCTGACTTTAGTATTCCTTAATTTTCATATACATGTATCTTAGTTGAAAAAAAACCCAAAGAACTATTCAAGATATATTCAGTAAACTTCATTAAATGAGAGAAATTAAATTTAATCAGTGATAGGAATAATAGAAAAATTATTCCTTCTGTTATCATGTTTTTCTGTCAACTCAGAACTGTGCAAAGTGTTGTTTTCTTATTACATTATAATTGTACCATCAGGTCATCAATTTCTAGTATTTCACCGATTCCTTGAAATCTTTGCAGGAATTAAGACACTTGGACAAAAAGACAGGGGCCAGTAATATCAAATACACAATAGACAGAAAAGTGGACATCATTGTGGCCGGAGCACCTGCTAAAATCATAAACGTTGCCCTGGACTGTGACCTGAAAGATACGCCCTGGTGTCTAAAGCCAGAGTATCATACTGTATACAAAGCTAAAGGATTAATACCATAGGATTATCTTCCTTAATACTACTGAATACAAAGCTAAAGTATTGATACCATAGGATTATCCTTCTCAATACTACTGTGTACAAAACTAAAGGGTTAATACAATAGGAGTATCCTCATAGTATTATACTGAATACAAAGCTAAAGGATTCATAGCATAGGATTATCCTCTTAGTACATGTATTATACTGTACAAAGCTAAAGAAATGATACTATAGATTCATTCCCCTTTATCCCACTCTGTACAAAGCAAAGAAAACCATAGGATTTGCATCCAAAATTTCACTGTGTACAAAGATAGAAAATGAATAGGATAGGACCATCCTTTGTAATCCCAGTTCCCTGAATGTGTTTTGTATGAATCTCTCTTGCCATGAATTATCATCTCATATCATGCAATACATTGTGTATAAAGGGAAACGATTAACACTGTAGGACTTGTCTGAAGTGAGAGAATGGAAGGGTTTGATGATATACATGTATAACGGTAGGGTGAGTTAACTATGCATCGGACACATACCTTGGATCGGACAACTTTGGTTAAAAATATACAAATAAATGTGCATTCGCTCATGAGTTGTTTGGTATATCAATGAATTAGAACTAATAAACTTCATCATTATTAAGAATTTGACAGTCACATTGTCAAAGAAATAGCAATATAGGCATCGTATAATGACGTCAAAAACGCCATCGTTAAAAATTAAATTGCGAAGATTTTACACAAAATCATTATTTGAATGTTTTGCATTTGATTGAGAATTAGTGAAAATGCACCCTCTACCTAAAATAGGTAGAAAGAATTAAGTTTTGAAACAAAATTTGATTAAAATTAGTCTTCGAAATTTGAACAATTAATTTCAAGGTCATTTTTGCCCCCTATATTCATTTCACCATGGATCGGACACAAATTAACCATGCATCGGATTATTTTTTCTAATAATTAACATGTTAGATGCCCATTCCTTGTGATATATTTTAAATGCATAGTAAAATGAAAATTTAAAGAATAATTGATACAAACATTTTCCTAAGACCACTTAAAATTCGAGTTTTATGGATACTGCCTTTCTAATCCAAAGTTCATGTAGGTGCTGGCACGATAAAGAGCCATCATGATAAATATTCCTTTATACAGAAGCACTTGTCTATATTCCTGCCAGTAGATTTGAGGATTAACATAAAAAGAAATGTGAATATCAATTGAATAAATTTATTTTTCCGAACCTCTGTATTTTCGCATTTAAACCAGAAAATTTTGTTATTTTTAATCTCTACTGTATAGCTGTCCGATGCTTGGTAAATATTGTCCGATCCATGGTGAAATAGTTCAACACTTCATAAATTTGCTTTATTTTCTACGTTTTTAACAATTTCACTATTTTTTTCTCCAATATTAAGCAAGGGGGAAACCCGTAACTTTTAAAACAAGTTTTATTTATATTTGGACTAAAATTGGTGCGTTATCAAAGAGGAAAATCCAAGGCTGTCCGATGCATGGTGAAATCACCCTATGTAACATAGGATTTACCCACTAACTTCCTCGTATCATGGCAGCCAAGTATCAAAAAAGAATCCTATTAAAGTGCCTTGGGCTCTGAGGATTAATCATTAATATCACAACACACTGTGGAAGAAAATCTGTTCCTCAAAGACCTTTTTCAAAACCATGAGAAGATTGATAGTAACGGTACTCCGACTTATTTATGTTAATTACAGAGCCAAAAATTTATATTCCTATGATGCCAAATATTTTTAAAAGTGTTCATTCTATAGGTTGTATGAAAGACTCAAAATACTTACTGATTTATTTTTATCAAATTATTTAGCCAATACTTATTCTACATGAAAGTACACTGTATATACTGTAGATTCCTAATCAAACACTAGGAATTAATATCTGTGTAAAATCAGGAGAAATACATCTCGCAGATTTTAAAATCTCGTTTTTAGTTTTCAGACACATGTACGGAACTATGAACAAATTTGGCGTTTGTGATTTTATATTCTCGCGATTTGATGCAAAATGGTTGAATCGTGGAATTAAGTACTCAGGTAAAATAAGCAATTTACAATATACCTTCATAGCATGGACTGTTTGAATTTACAACTTTTGATTCCTTCTTTTCATTCCTTCTTTTCATTATGTTTGGTAATTAAAACATAGTTTACAACTTTTTAAATTGATTAAATTCTAGCTGCAATAATGTACATGTAGCCTGACCTCAAAATGCTTTTATTTTATAATATACATTTGTAATGGTAAAGCACAGGTTCTGAAATTTCTCATCTGTTTTTATATGATTTTATAAAATGTAGATTCATAACATGTACATGTACTACATTCTTAGGATTTTAGAGAATTGTTTTTACATACATGTAGATGTGTTTTCTGGATTCATGATCCATAAATGCATGATTTTAGAAAAATAGAAACTAATTATATTATTAGTTCTAGCTATTGCACAGGTCTGTTGAAAAATAGTAATATAAAACAATTTTGAAAAACTGTTTGAACAATGAAAATACTGTTTAAGGAGGATGGTCAACAAAGTAACCATCAGATCTACCTAAAATTTTAACATATGATTTGTTTAGCTAAAAACTATTATTTAGTAAAGAAAAATCATATTATTTTAAGTTTGAAATTTGGGTATTTTTGTGTATTTTTATATAGAGCTCTTCTTGTAAAGGAGATCATTACAGTCTAAAAATGGCCACAACCATTAAGCCCTCTTAAAACATATATTTTCATTTAAATGTTTTGTGTTATCTGTAAATGTTTATATTATGCAGGTGTTATGAATACATGTACTAGTATGGGATCATTTATTTCAGAAGTATACATTTCTTATGTGATAACTAAAAGTTTATTCATGATTTTTCTTGTATGCAAGTTATTTTGTTGCATAGAAATGTGCAATATCATGCAAGTTCAGAAGAATTAATGTGTTGTTTTATGATTTTTCTAAACTTTTATATAATGAAAGAATGATTTTAAAGAGTTTTATATTGAATTTCAAACTTGTGATTGATGACATTCTGTGGGTACAATTTAGCATTATTTCATCAAACATTTTTCCAGATCTTATCATTGTATACATTTACTATTTATTTTATTGTCACCTTGCACCCCCATGATAAATGAATGACCATGTATATCTTATTTCTATTAAAGCAATGCTGTTACTGGTCTTTCTTTTTGTACAAATATGTTTAACACAACTACAGATGTTTCCATGTTTATTTGAGTCATGGAATTTTGTGTGGGCCAATTTTGAATGCTCAAACAAAATTTATAGAGCAATTTACTAATAGACACCCATAATAATCAACTTCAATCGTTACACTATCTTAGAGCTGTAAGCAATTGCAACTTCTCGGGCTTTTCTGACAAGCAGGAAATCAACCTTAAACTGGTCATCCAGCCTAACTAGAAAATCTCCATTGAAAATGCAGCATCTGAAGCCTGACTGGTACTGTATAAATATACATCCATTATCTATGCACTTCTGATCTATGCAAGGCAAAGTTTACATGAAGTAAGATCTATTTCTATGGATATCTTTACCCCTTGGAAAAGTTGTAGAACTTTACATATACCCTTGTTGTTTGCATCCCAGATAAAAGTTTTAGGAATAAATCTTATTTCATGTACATGTAAACCTTTGCTTTACATAGATCAGAAGTGTTTGGATGACCAGTTTAAGTTACTGGTAATGGAGCAGGTCATTTTTGGAAGATCTCGTGTCCAATCATCTATAGCCCTACATACATATACAATGAAACATGCCTATAACGAAGTGCCAGGGATGGGCGATTTTGCTTCGTTATAAGTGTAATTCTTTATGTCTGTCAAGTTTACAACATGTAATAAAGTCACGGGGAATGAAAATCACTTCGCTGTAAGCGTCAATTCATTATATATGTGTTTTCTATAACCGTGTTTTACTGTATGTACAAAATGTGAAAGAATGGTGAACTAGTGATGTGTTACTGGGGTCTCATTGATATTTGTGGACATCAATTTTCAAGAATTAAGTGAAAGTAACAGTTTCAAGGATACTGGTACATAGTTTGTGGCCAATGATTCTATCTGTGCAAAATGCAATTAGATATTGCACTTCAATGAACAATAAATTTCACTGACAAACTGAACAACAAAATCCATGAAAATTGTTATTTAACAAATATTGATGAAACCACATACTGTATAATAGTACTAGTAATGATTTGGATGCCGTTTGTTAACTACCATATTTTCTAGATAAGCACATAGACCCTTTTATATTGTGACCCTGTGCTGTGTCTAGAACATTTACACTATTTGGAACAGTACTCCCAAACTGAGAATAAACACAGTGTAACAATAAGTAAACAATTTTATTGTTTATGAGGAAACATTAGAGAAGACCACTGATAAACAAGCTTAGAATATTCTGCTGTTATATCACATGATAAAACACACAATATAGTGAGAAAAGCTACATCAATTTCATATTGAATAGAATTTATTCCTATACTTTCTGTTCAAATTCTGACATCTTTGTATTGACCATTACAACAAAAGAATAAAATCTGATGAATCCCCCTTATATTTAGAATAAATAATACATCACAAACATGAGGCATATTGCAAGTATTTACAGTTAGGCACACCGCTGCACCACCTATCTCTGTACACAACCGCTCTGTAATGGACCACAGAACCACTGAGTGTGTATCCCCACCCTGAAGGTGTACACACTGTACTCATGCTGAGCTGGGGTACACATACACAGATCAGAAATTATACACACATGTAATTCACAGAAGTACAAAGGAATCTACCCTATCAATAACACACAATCAATGAACAGATTTATACCAAGTCTGCTTCTGTTTTAGACACGTCCTGTGCTTAGCACTTTGAAATGTATAGTAAATTTTCCTGTCAGGAATCATAAAGATCTATTAATCATTGACAAAGATACATTTCATAGAGAAATAAATGTACAGGTTTACTCTTCAATAATTTAAAAGTTAATCATTCTTTTTTTTCTTAAGAGAGATAACACAAAAAGTTCTAAAAGCCTTCAACCCTGAAATGCCTTAAAGGGTAAGCACTATGGACTTGATTTGACACATATAACTCCTAAGATTTATATTTTTCTTATCACAGGTGACTGATAATCAACTCACATTTATGCTTTTTGAACTTTCATTCATATTAAATTCAAGTAGAATTAATTCCTTTCATATAATACATGTACTGAATTACCCATCAATCTTGTACAGTAAAGGTTGCTGTCAAAATTGTTAAATGTGCTATTTGCTTCAAACATTAATAATTATTGTCATATAATGCATCTCTAGTTGCACAGATCTATTTGTATCACAATAAAGCCAAGGCAGTACCACGATACAGACTAGTACTGAAAACATTGGACACCAAGATTTCTCTTCTAGCAATTAACAGTTCAAAAATTTTAAGCAATGCAATCTTAATTAAGAAATTTGCTCTACTAACTGACATAAGATTTTAAGAAATTCCTGCTTTGGCAGAACCACAATGGCTCTAATGTCCCTCTGTGGGGTATATCTGCAATCCAAATGTGTGTAATTATTTTGGTATGAAAGCCATTTTTTCATAAATCAAAGAAAAAAAATGAAAAAAAAAAATAATCAAACCACTAAGGACTCGGACAAACATTCAAATGTTACGAAATCATCATCAAGCGGAGCGTGAAGTCAATGAGATATCCGTCTGTCCTCAACTTCCTGACGAAGGAGAGGGGAGATAATCTATGCTGAATGACACAGCCAATCCAAAACATTGGAGATGACACACCATAATAACCTTGTTTCTACAGAGGGTGGACTCTGGAATGCTGGAGGTCTCCTCACACACCCTCCTTAACACTCACCACACATACACATACACACACAAGGGAAGGGGCGACGCCCCCCGAGATCAATTGTTCACATAAGTGTAGGTCCGCGTGGGAGAGCGGGTGCTGGACGTAGATGAAGTTTCTATTGGCACATTTAAAAAGTCCCAAATGAGAATGGTGTCATCGTGAGAACTACTGACAATCTGGAACTCATCGAACTGTAGGCGGAATACTCGACCAGAATGCTCCTGAAATATCAGAACAACAAAAGAATGCTTTACTGCTGGTATAATGCTTGTATAACTGGACTGGAATATATGGTCAACAAATATTTCTCATTTTGCATCAACACAATCACAAATATCTTAAGAGTTCCTCTCAATAAGCATTTTATTAAAACAAGTTTGATGGACCTATCAGGTTTTTATGTGTATATTTTTACTACTAAAAATATCATTAAACTCAAAACCCTTAGTTACCTTTAGGGTTAAGATTAAGTGTTTATATATAAGTATTAATTAAGCATTGAATGCTTATTTTTGGAAATCATCAGACCTGTAACACACCTGGCCGTGCAGACAAATTAAATACAGTGCGTTAGAGGCCTGGTGTGTTATAGGACCGATGATATCCAAAAATAAGCATTCAATGCTCATTTATATTTATATTTATTTTGATGTTTATTTGTATGAAATATTTTTGTATCATCGCTTTAAAGCCATTATATATCATAAAGTTTGTTGTCAGGGATGTGAATAATAGATGGAACAACTGTAAAACATGTTATTCAGTGCACTTCTATAGCTAAAAATATAGTGCTAGAAATAGATGATGTTTACTTGTGTTCATACGCCGTAATCAGATTTGACGTGTGTTATTGAAAATTGAATGTCGCAGATTTCTAACACAAACATAAGGGGAAATACACACCGAATGTAAATATATACTAATGAACCTACCACTAGTGTCCTTAGACATAGACTGCCGGCAGGAGATCGAGGGTCCAGGGCTGCGGCTAGGTCCCACACCTTGATTTTACTGTACAAAAGAAAATCCTCATATATTACACTCAACTTCTGCCTTCTCAATGCTGTACCATTGATACAGTAAGAATAGTTTGTGTGAAACATACATGTACCATATAATTAACTATTTGTCATTAGGGAAAGCTGTTTTATAGTAGCAAGTTTCAATTTTTGCTGATCTAGAGTAACCATCGTATTTCAAACTTACACAACCATTATTAAATATTTAAACATGATAACTGATGCATTATCCGTATTAATGTTTGTATGAATAAATCTTCCAACTTACCTGTCTCTTCCCAATTGTCCAATTTTTATTTATAAGTACATACATACATATTGGTACATATTGGAAACCCGGGAAGATCTTACTCCATAAAAATTCCCCCCCCCCCCAAAATATCAATAATTCTACCAGTTGCAAATGTAAACTACTAGCTCACCCGTCATAGGCCCCACTAACGATCCGTTTGTTGTCGAATCTGATACAGCGTACCAGTTCCTCATGCCCCTCAAGAGTCCGCAGACATGCTCCGCTCTCGATGTCCCACAACCTACAAGTACAACATAAGCCACTTCATTAGAATGGAGGGGATATCTCTCAGTCTTTACCTGTACCAAACTTATCTTGAATACTATGGATATTCTGTAGTGATTTGGAAGCTGCTCCATCCAATTATTCTTTATGAATTTTTATTTCCATGATATCTCAAATTCTTTGTTTTGGTCCCATGATAACGAGTTTTGACTGAATATAATATATTTCTGGAGTGTTTGATTTTTTCCACCAGAGGACAAATTCTACATTAGTGATGATTCCTGGCCAGAAATTGAGCTATCTAATTACCTGATAGTGTTGTCTGAGCTGCCACTGACTACAAGACAATCTCGGTACTGGAGACATGCAATGCCACGCTTATGTCCATTTAATGTTCGCACAAATTCACAAGTTGATGTACTCCACACCTAGAATTATAACCACATAATGATCAACATTATTACTACTAGGCTAAGCATACTTTCATGTAATTATAGCTGTAATATCATTTTCATAACTTTACATACAAAATGTTCAACTGAGAGACTCTATCAGCAAGTAAATTCTTTCTATGAAATCATGACTGATGAAATGAATAAAGATGTGACTTCTTTAAACTGAATAGTAACCTTGATTGTCCGGTCTCCTGAGGCGGATACTATGTATTTCTCGTCAAAGTCTACAACGTTGACTGCAGCACGATGTCCAACTAACACACGGCGTAAATTAATTTCTGTGGGGGATTGCATGTCCCAAACAGCAATGCTGCGATCCTACAGGATAGACATTGAGGTAATTAATATACAGACAATGTGAATGCTAAGGTTATGCAACTGGTAAGAACATTTATTTATATACATGTATATTTATATTTGCAAATATAATTCCTTATATGAACCTAAAAAATAATAGCAAAAACAGCTTCACAGGATTTGATCACCGACCAAGTTTATATCCCGGTGAACTTTTTAACTTGCTGTTTATATCTTAAATACAATTCATTTTAAAAGAGTCCTTGCTAATCTACCGGTACATCAAAGAAATTTCATATACTTAAGAGTGAAGTTAAAAGCTCTCTGAAGTTATTATTTCGTCAAAAATAAACACAGCTTTACTCTCATAAGATCTATTATAACATGACTTAGCATGCTTAAAATTTCATAATTAATTGACAAGACCATGGTAGTATCTTAAATAACTTACCTTTGAACAGGTGACCATAATGCCATCACAGAATCTCAAGTGTAGGACCGCCTCACAGTGGTGAATCAGTGTGTTTAACATCTCCCCTGTGTGTACATCCCACACCCTGCAAAACACAGAACAAATCATTATAATCAACTGACAACACAACTGACATTCATAGTCTTTATACGAATTTTGAAAATCTTTTTTAAAAAGGCTGTCCATTAAAAATCCAGGCAATATCAATGGCAATGACTACCGGTACATGTATTTCAAAATTCCATCGATTTTAGGGTACTTTGTCTTTATTTGATCATATTCCTGTCATAATAGGGATCTTTGCTTAAATTCATTTGACTAACTATATGTGATTTAATTCCATACATTTGGTTGTCAATGAAGAGCTATTTTCCCATTCAAACATTAAAGATGGTTGAAAAAAGAAAACTAATTTGCTTTTTATCATTTATATTTATATAAAGTCTAGATTCTAATTCACTGAAAAATGTTTTGTGATCCCATGTGCCAGCTATTGCCCGAGTTTTCCTTGGATTACCTCTTTATTAATACCCAACTGCTTTAGAGATTAGAAAACATACACCATTGATGATGATGAATTTGATTTTTTACAGAAATTTTTATAATTAAGAAAATAGTTCAAAATCTTCATATACAGTTAAATGTAAGAAGACTTTGTACCTGACTGTAGAATCACTGGACCCTGATATAATGATGTTTTCATCATATTGTAAGCATAGCACAGAACCGGTGTGACCAGTTAATACTTGAACACACTCCAATGTGTTACGATCCCACATCTGCGAATCAGAATCCTTAAAAATTCATCATTGAGTATCACAGTATAAACATTACCCACCAGTGCACATAATAACTTCTTACATTTTTATTATTTTTTTTAAAAAGAAACATTTCTAAGCACATAAAATATTAGTGACAAAAGTTATTTCAAAATACCAAAAATTTAAATAAAGTTAAAAAAAAAAGTCCTCATTCATTCTGAAAGATCATGAACAAGGATGTGAACTTTACGCGGGTTCTCACCATTTTGGACTTCCAGACTTTAATTGTGTTGTCTCGGAGTCCGCTGATGATGCGGGTCTCGTCATACTGGAGACAGTACACCCCCTTACTGGTCTCGCTGCGACAGTGGATTCTCTGGAGGGTGTGGCGTCCAGTCCTCCAGTTTGTTTCAATTCTCTGAAAAAAGTAAAACAAAATCATCAAATTTTGATAACACATGAACAAAATTCAAAATATGGATACATGTACTTGTTTGAGATTTTACAGAATTAAAAAAATCAAATCATGGATAGTTGGATAAGATTTAACAATATTTTTTTTTGCATCATGAAGTAAAGAAAAATTATGTCCATACATAGATTTGCAGTTTTGATGTTCGGAAATTGTAATAATGTCATTGTAATTTAATAATAACTTTAATAAGAATGTTTACCTCTATATCTTCTATAATTTGTGGATATAAGTTTCTATAAAATTTGTGGTCTGTTGGGGTGTCTCCAGCTTTCCCCTTGAACAAATACACTGCCCTAAACACAGAATATATTAATGAAATAAAACAATTAGACATTAGTGCATTATTTAGCCTACAGTAATAGTTCTTTAAAAATTACAGTTCTAGAGCAATGAAAATGAAAAAGTTAACACTGTGTTTAATAGTCTTTTTCACTTTGGTTGTCGTTAATTAATATTTTTTTTTTATAATAAATATCAGATTTTTTTTTTTTTTGGTAATGACATTTGGAAAAATTAACATCAGATAGGAAAACTAATAAATATAATTTATACATGGCCTTTCAGCAGCCCAATTCATATAAAATCTAAAGCCATGTACATTTACTACTGAAGAAGAAATAAGGTTGCTTTTTATACAATAAATACAACTTTTTATAGTAACATGGTACCCACCATCCTCTCCTCTCTGCCAGCCCCCTCCAGAGGGTGTCTGTCCGCACCATTCTCTCGATCAGTTTCTTCCACAGCATGCCCTCCGATATCACACGGTACCACTCCTTGCACACCGCCTCTGCTGCACACAAAGACTTGGCATCCAGGTATGAAAGAATGTTCTCTGCCACATGGTCAAGACCTTTTGCTATTTTTGGAAATGAAATTATTTAAAATACTGTATGTTTGATGCAAGACATTGAAAAATGCCAGTAATACCAAGACAAAACTGACCAATAAATTACATTTTCTATACAAATCTCATTTTCTAATACTCATTTATTTCAATGAAAGTGTAATTCATTCATTATTTACTTATTTGAAGTCTCATTTCAACAGTTGATGCCATTTTCATATCAATTGATTTTTCCCAAACAAATAATTGTACATGGTACCAGTCCATAAACAGTTGTCATTACTCTCTACATCTCATTTTTTTAAATATATGTACTATGCACTGTGTATGTATAATTATAATGTCATTACATGTGTGAAATGATTGGCTTGCTTATGCATAAACACATTTACATACCTGGTAGTGCTGAGATAAAATCTCTTTGTAACATAGGTTTCAGAAAACTGTTAATTTGTCCATGTTGAAAATGACACATGCGTAATAACAAATGTTCCACAAAAGTGATTTGGTCAAATTCTGTCCAGTTGTCGAAAGACTTGGTACAACTATCTCTGTCCTTTAAGTATTGCTCCGAGTTCTTCTGAGGAGCGGGCTGAAGAGACTTAATCTGGGCATCAGTATCCTGTAAAGTCACAATCATACAATGCATCATTCACCTTCAAACCTTCTCAAGTTCTACACATACACAAAAGGGCATTGTATAATTGACAAACTTCACAAATGTATTTCATATTTGAAAAAAAAAGACAATGACAAAAACTTAATTATACAAATTATACAAACCCTTAACGTCCGAATTCAACATGCATTATTGTGTGTAATAAATGTAATTACATAACATGTATGTATTTTGTTGCTACCAAATTATTAATGGCTCATTACATGAAAAACAACAAAATCCTAAGATACATTTGTTAGTATTTAAGTATATAACATTCATTACATTACAGTCTTTCTCCATTTGTATCATAACAACATTTAATGGGTAGGCCTTTAATATATATTCCTGATATTTTACCTCCCAAGCTATCAGACTACTGATAATGAATAAATAACATTATTTTAATAGCTTTGAAGACAAATCATTGTGTTACAATTTCATTAACAAAAGTATGATCTGGGATGAAAATTATCACATCGAAATAACAAATAATGTGAATTAAAGTGAATCATACGAGTGTTTGTAACAGTTTCATGTTTGATAAAGCACAAAGAGGGAATTAAAATGTAATGAATTAGACACCCTGATTGTATTACTTGTGAACATCCTGAATATCTTAATAGATTCTATTTGCAAATTTAGATCTTATCATTCAAGGCTTAATGCTGCAATTAAAAACCCATTTAAGAAAAAAACTTTTTCATAATTCAACATTTTGTTTTTGTTTTCATTTTTTACAGCACAATATGATTGTGAAGGAAAACAAAAAACAACAACAAAATAAAAAACAATGCAAAATATCATCATGATCATCTATCAACGCTTCATTCAAAATATATTAGAATATAGCAGTATGGCATATAAAACTAAATTCAATATAAGTTTTAATCATGCATGCTAATATCAAACTAAATTTAAAACAAGTATAATTTACAAAAATCCTCTCAAACATAACAGATATCAAAAAATTCCTCTGCACAAAGAGAAAATAAAATATCAAAATACAAAGATGAACAAATTATTCAATGAAAATGTCTCATAAAATATGGTTTCATTATTCAAATCAACGCCAGAAACTCTCAGTGAGTCAAACATATGCTAACAGACCACGAGTCATTCTTTAATATGAATAATTCTTTAATTATTCTCACGAAAACATTTCAATTATAATGCCCTATTCCTACTACCTTCTAATCTTACGCTGAAGGAAATATCTTTCACTGTTTTAGTTCTTATTACACATCCATACATCTACAAACATTATCTAATTAAAATCAAGACTTGCCAAATCTTTTCATTATATATTTTTTTTTTATATACCTCCAAACAATAATTTGGTGGGGGGGGGGGGGGGGTTTTTTTTTTTAAATTGAGAATAATAAATGCTCATGAGATTGAGAAAAGTTCTCAACAAGTATACTTAAGTGAATGCAGGACTGGCCATAGGTTTCCGCAAAAGAGAATTTATATACATGAACCAATTTTGAGTAATATCCACAAAAGTTTTCATATTTTACTAACTGTAATAATTAAATGGGAATTGTTAAGTGACTCATGCATTTAACAAAATAGTACCTACAGACATTGAACTTGAATTGCTGTATGCTACATTTCATCTGCAGCAAATATCAACATTAATTATATGTTATCTAGCTGCTCTTCTCATTAATCCAAATCACATTCTTACTAGACTGACTGACTGAATCACTGATCTGTGTCTCTGGATAACTCATCACTTGAGTGAAAATACTTCCAATGCAATTACACATGCAAAAATGAAGAGGACAATCAATTCAACACCAATCTAATTTGATCCCCTTTGGTATAACATTGCTACTTAATTCAATTAATATAAAATCCCTTTGTGATTATTTCTGTCAATTAGATTGCTATCCCAAAAAATTTGTAAATAAATCCTATCTTTTTAAACAAATAAAGTAAATAAAAAAAATTATGATCCTAGAAGAGTATGGTAACTATGAGTGGGACTTTTTATCTTACCACAATGAGAATGTTAAATGTGTTGCAGAGATCTTGTCAAAATTGTAAAAATTCAGAAACTATTTTAGGAATTTCTGTATATTATATGTTTACTTTATACTCTACAAATAAGAGGTATCAAATTCTCTCAAATATACTTTCATAAATATCCTAATACTCTTGTTTCAATAATCTATATATGTCCAAAAATTGAAGCAAAAGCCTAAAGGAGTATATACCAAAACAAGATACTGAAAGGAAGACACCATAATAAAATCCTGTTTTTCACAAACAGTAGCTTTATATGGGTAAAAACAAAAACAAGCTTATCTTAAAGAAAGAATGGTGTTGTGTTCTCAAATAATTGATAATTTGCTTCCTTTCAATAAAACTTGGGTCAGGTTATATTGTTCACTTTAAAATGTCAGTGCAATATTTTTTTACATCACATTTCTAGTAAAAATAAAAAAATATTGCATTTCATCCTCATAAAATACTGTTAACTTTTATATTTGAAGAATATTTTCAGGTAGAACAACTTCACCACAAAATTATTATGAGGATAAGAACCTAGAGCTAGAGTACAAGATCCTACTTGCAACAAAGATGTTATGCATCTGCGCAGTTTTCTGTCTATGTGAAGCCCGTAATTTTGAAGTCGGTATATTAAAACCATCAAAAAGTTACCAAAAAACATCAATTGAAGAGAAAAATGTCTATATAATAGTTCCATTTCTATCTACAATGAATATTGAGGTGTTGTCAAACAACAAAGATGGCGACTTAACATTTTCCATTCCGGTCAAACTATTTTATCTAGACAACCTACCAATTTCCGTTCAGATCTATCGTCAATGGAACTACACGTTTCCATCTTTGTTTCTATAGAGTTCATCCTTCTTCACCGATGACCGAGTGAAGCTGAATCAGAGACCTTTCTTTCTCTCGCACATTCACTCGGTTGTGACGTCATCCAGAAACAGGAAGTCCCATATAACTTTAAGATTTCTTTTGTAAAACAGTTTTGTGTCCCTAAATATAAATTTTACTCTAGTAAACTTCATAAAACAATACGGAAAAACAATATTTCAATGTTAGTATTCTTTTTGCAGTAGAAAAGAAATTATATAAAATTAAAACCGACACTGGATTGTCAAAATCCGGAATAAACAGATGGGTGGATCATGAATATATATCTACGATGATACACGAATACTTTGTCAAACTGTATGTTTTAAGCAATAGAGTAACTTATATACTGCTTAACAAATGCAGAGAGAGAGAGAGAGAGAGAGAGAGAGAGAGAGAGAGAGAGAGAGA
>WFKH01010211.1:21588006-21638064 GCA_016163765.1 Magallana hongkongensis
AGAGAGAGAGAGAGAGAGAGAGAGAGAGAGAGAGAGAGAGAGAGAGAATTGATATACGATGAAAGCAACATGAGACGCATTTTAAATATAATCTTATTATCTTGCCGAACATTTGCTTTTATTTTGTATTGTATGAATCTGTAATATGTACATGGCTTACATCTGTTATAATAAACCATGGTTAAACCAAGCGTTGTTTTATGAAGGAACTATTTTATACATGATATCGGGAATATTTTTTTTCTTATTTTTTTATTTTTTTATTTTTTTACATTAAAAAAATAAGTGTACATGTATATGATGACAATATATAACCTATAGTTCCCCCCCCCCCAAAAAAACATAACCCCCCCCCCCCCCCCCGAAAAAAAATAACAAAAAGCAAAAACTAAAAAATAACAAAAAAAGGAACCTTAATTATTTATGTACAATTAACAAAATTGTAATAAAAATTGCCGCTCATATTACTTAAACCAAATAGACGTGAATTGAACATATTTTATTGATTAAATCAAATGGATTAGACACAAGTTCTAAAAAACTTAGATAGTCTTCTCCTAACAATAAAATTTATAAATATTGCCAATAATATATATAAATACATATAGAATACATGAATAAACAGTCTACGACATATATAATATTACATTATAAATTTAAACATTTTTTGAGAAGCGATTACATTCACGCAAGAAAATTTGTACAGTCTTGAAAATTTCAGTGTTTTGTGTATTTGTCAAAGAATCCTCCCCCATAACAGTAAATGTGCATCTATAATGTGTATATATATAATGTAATGCTAATAGCTTATTAATTAAAGAATTTCGTAGACGTATGATTTCTTAATTTTAAGTCAAATGAAAATGACGTTAATATACACGTTTGGCTTATATACAAGTCATGCGAAGATTAGGCTTAAGAATATTGAAATCCCTGTACAGTTTGTATGGAAGCTAGGAGTCATAGATTGACGAGTTTTCGACCAACACATACGATAACGATGTTTGCATTAGGAGAAACTTACAGTAAATAGAATGTTATTTTTGTGGAATTGAATCCATTGTCCGGCCTTGTCGCTCGATCTATCTTAATACCTTAGATGGTCAGTTTGTCCGGACCGAGATCGTATCAAGGTCTTTTGTCATCGCGGGCCCCTGATCACAGGGCCTAGCCCCCCGTCTCTCACTCTGGCGGCCCTAAGAATGTCATTAAGAAGCACTCTCTTTAATTTTCTGTCGTTAACATAGTAACACCAACTGTTTGTTAAAGATGATGTGATAAGAGGAAAGTTACATAAAGCAATAGTCCATGGCCCCGGAATGTGAGATATTTTTATGACTTTACTCACACATTAACAGCCTCTTAATGTATTGCTGGAATATTGTAATGGGTCAATATATTTATATTTGAGTCTGTACGGAATAAAACTACTAAAGGAATAATTTATTAGAACTTAATCAAATGCAAACTAGAATTTTTCATTATTATATATAAATCAAATTTTTTGTTCAATAGAGAAACCAGGTGCCATTTTGCATATACACAATTCAACTGCACGGCATCGATCACTCGCTCTGCTTTTGAACATGAGTAAATAAATGGCCTTGTAAAATTGCTCCTCAGTGATATGCTATAAAGCGTATGGAAAAAGAGCAATTTTACAAATCTTATTTTAATTAATAGATTGACAACGTTGAAAATTCAAAATGAAATAGCATAGATATATAAGCAACTCAAACAAATTGACTTTTCCAAAAACAATCCATTATTTTAAAAAAGTGTTATCAATAAATGATATATAAAAATGGTTTTTAAAAAAAACAGACGCAAAAAATGATATACAACTTATACATTTTCAATCATTTTAATAAATGATGCTTAACTTCGGTTGATATTGTGCTTATTGAGAATTACCGTATAATCTCATAAAAGAGGGCGTTTTTAAATTATTTTTTAAACTTGTGCCCCACCATTTCTTTATATCAACATTTGAACAGTCAGATATGTTCAAACCGGGGGAAAATGTATATTGTATGCATGCATACATGTATTGTAACAATCATCTATATTTATGCGGAGTTCCTGCATTCTGATTTCGTCTTTAAAACGATCCTTAACTTAAATCAATACTGGGAATTGGAATTTACCACTGAGAAAATGATAAAAATTCTGTGTTGATTGGTGATTATATTTTCTACACCCTCCCAGTACATTCCAGACACGTAGCAACGGTTTTGGTGTATTTTTTTTTTTTTTTTTTAGGAAATCGACTTTCTTGTTTATAATCACATAAAAAAATAATTTTTAACGAACTTTTCCATCCACTTTTATTTAGACAGTGGGGAAAAATTGATGGAAAGTTCGTGTTTATAGATCAAAATTTTAAGACCTGAAGCAACTGATCCCCCCTTCCACCCCACCCCCACGGATTAGGATTTTGAGGATAAGTGAAATTAGTGGTGTTTCCTTTTTTAGTACGTGACTGTATTTCAAAAATCATAATATGACAATACACTGGGCGTGTAGCTTTTAAAATAGAGAAAATCTGAAAATGAAACTGTATGCATGGTTTAATATATGCACGCGTGTCTAAAAATGGGGATCTTTTTAAAGTCACTCATTACATATTTGATTTAGGTGTTTTTGTATTCATCTCACTCTATAAAAAGTCGCAGATGGCAAATATCAATCAATCAAGCTATGATGTTTATTGGGTCAAAAGACTCCCCTCCCTTCCATAATTTTGGTCTGATAGATAATCCAAAGAGTTACCGGCGCCATATGGCGCTAAAGAAAAGCGCAATTATAGAATTATAGAACCATAGCTCGCGCGTCCACTCGCGAGCCACACGCAACATGCGCTCACGCAAATGTTGGCAAAGATAGTCACGGTTCCTCATCCATCACGGGCCGAAATGTTGACATCCTCTTTGGTTATCGGGGGGTTTGGGGAGGGTTACTGCACGTCCCACCAGCCATTCGGCTACCGGTCTATACCTGGCCCATTAGCAAAGACCGCCTCGAGAAATGATGACAGATAAGTGAGCAATTGAGGAGCCAATGTATCGCGGTTAGTATTACAAATTGATCGTTACACTTATCGGCTCTGAGATCACTTTGTCCAGCTCCTGTTAATTATAACCGTTTGTACCCGTACCCGGTCGCTTGACTTCCACTTTAAAGAAAGAAAGAAAAACTGAAGGTTTTAATGACAATTCCATGACCTCGGTCACTCCAACCCATCCACATGACGTCACGGGTAGTTAACCCCCATCGAAATATATTTATTTCACACAACCCAGTCATAAATCTAACACTTTACAAACAAATCTCCGAGGGTATACATAGTGATTTTGGAAATGGGAAAAGAATAAGGCGAAGCAATGACGGAAAAAGAGAAACTGTCGTCTCCCTTTTCCATAGAGAATCTGCTTTCGACGACATCGGCGAAAAAGGGGGCCAAGAGAGAAGATGCTCCAAAAGAGAAAAACAGCAGCCATTTGCAGTCGCTCAAGAGGAAATATATCCAAGAGTTAACGGGTATTTTTTCATTTTTAAGAAAAAATTATGGTTATTTTTTTTCTCTCTGAATTATCTTAGCCAAATATTTTTTTCAGGGATCGGGAGATAAGAATTTTAATGTTTTCAAAATACTGAATTCACATCATTAGTTTTTGTCAAGACCCCTCCAATAAAAGAGGGGAGGGCAAACTTTTTTTTTGTGATGAATGTTGATCTAAATTCGATTGTCAAAAATTAATGTTATGTTAAACATAACTTTTTTTTGTTTATTCATGAAAAGAAACATTTCAAATACTAGTAAAGTAAAGTAAAAAAAAAATGTCAGATACAATACTAGTGTGCATTTTTCGATTCAATTATTGACGTTGATTGCATTAAACTTATGGGCCCTTCTTTAACTCCATATGAACCTATTTATCTGATTTTTTCAGAAATATATCAATTCAGCTATTTTGTTTTTAAAAAAATTCTTCTTTTTTTTTCATGGAGTTTTAAAATCATCAAAGTATAAAAGAAATGTACAATTCTTGTATGATCACGTGATTTTTGGAACAGCGATGTAGATCAAATGAAGTAATTTTTCGAGTAAGCCAAAAACTGATGTGCCGTCTAATGTAATAATGTTCAAGATAATATGTAAATTCTAAACAATCGCGAGGTAATCCTGACGGTTTTTATGTTGATTTTCTTAGCAGTAGAACCACAGAAATTTTATGAAATATTTGGATTTTTTTAAAGCACCGTGAACAGTAAAGTCAAATAAAGAGAATAAATAAATAAACTCTTTTCAAATAGCATGCTTTGTGACACATTTTACACAAAGAAAAATGTAAATTGGGCGACTGAAAATTTTCTATAAATAGTGATAAAAGTACAATTATTGATATATCATTTTTATAAAAGCAGGTGAAATCTCGGACACAGATGAAGAAAGTCCTAATTCAAATGGGCGTTCACACGAGTGCAAGAAAAATCCAATGAAACTGGAGAGCTTCACAGAGAAACAAAAAGTTAATGGGACTCTAAATAAAACAGAGGAAATAGAAACTCAGAAAAATCGCAAGAAAACAAGAACTGTGTTTTCACGTCACCAGATATTTTATCTGGAATCTGCTTTTGACGCCAAGAGATACCTCTCAAGCACCGAACGTTCCGAAATTGCATCAACCCTTAATTTGACGGAAACTCAAGTCAAAGTGTGGTTTCAAAACAGACGTAATAAATGGAAATCCCAACTTGCCAGTGATCCGAGTATTTCAGCCGAACGCCTCCCTGTGTTACCCTATGGCGGAAGATTTTCATTCCCGCTAGGAACGTTCGGAAACCCTTTATACCCACCTTTGTTTTATTTATGAACTCTTTTTTTTTTACCAATGAGTCTAAATAAAGTTAATTTTCCGGTGTATAAAACTTTAGACGATTTTGTTGTGACAACTTCTGTTCATTTGTTTTTTCTCAATACAATGCGATGTATATACCGGTAATATATAAATGTATACGCACACATACATGTAAATAAAGACAAGTATAGTTTACTTAATGTTTGGATCTATAATCGCATGAGTAGTTATGTTCTTTGCGGCTGCCTGCATAATTTCAGGATTACAATACAAATTATGGTAATAAGTGGAATGAGAAGATATCCATTTTATAAAGTTTAAGAAATGCTCGCTGAAAGTAAGGAAAGTTGTTTCTTGCTTTTGCTTTCGACTCCACAGCACATCAAAATGATTATAAGAAAATAATATCAACATGCCATGCCAATTCAGGTGCTAATCTATGATTTTTTTTCCCCCAGATTGGGGGTGGGGGGCACCCTAATATCTCTTACGTGTTTCTATATTCTTATACGAATTCTCATATTCTCATCCGAAGTAACTACAACAGGTTTCCGGGATCAGAATTAATATGCGCATGTGAACAAAATCTGTGCACATAATAGGCAAAAAAATAAATGTATTTCAGAATTTAAATGTTATTTGCTTTTTAAAGTTATTATCGTATGATTATTCGTGTACAGTTTTGACTTTTGACATTTTATCATCAATTTTATTGCAAAATTGCCATCATGATTTTCTGAACAGAAACTCTTCTGGGGAATTATACAATTTGTTAACAAACCTCACTTTTACCACCATATATTCTTTTTAATTTACTGGCACAGATTCGGGAATTTCACCTCGGAGATCGGGGGTTCAGAAATGAATTTTTGTTTGTTTGCTGGGGGGGGGGGGGGGGGGTAACTTTTTGTGTTACGTTTCACTATGATTAATTGATTATGAATTCAATTTACATAGATGAATACGAGGGCCAATCAAAAAATACGAAGACTTTTGCCATAGCTATGTTATTTAACGTCATATTATTACTAAATTTGGTAGACAAAATCTAGCATATGTTTCAAACAATTTGAAATAAAAAAAATCCGTATATTCCTTTATTTCTAAGAATTATTTAGAATCTAATCCTGCAAAAATGAGGTCACGGCGCAACGTCAAACTTTGTGTTCTGTCAACAATAAACCGTATTATGTTGAAAGTAATATATCCATAAATTGGGCGTAAAAACTACTAATGTTGAAACCTAAAATTAAAAGTCGCTATGATATTCTATGTACCAAATAATGACGGGATATATAGATTTGTTGAACAGATATCAGTAACTAAAGACTAAAAACATTGACGTCGCCGGGAAAATAAGTCAAATTTTTTTTGCACATTTGTGTTTTAACTCTAACACATTTTGTGGGGGTTGTAGTATAATGTATTTTGAATATCAAACAGTACGAAAGAGAATAGAATATCTGTAATTTTTTTTATCAACAAGTAAACAACGTCATCTGACATTCAGGGATTTTCTTACTGTAAACGAAGAGACATGCGGTAAAATATAAGAAAACTTCGAAGAACTAGCTTATGATTTTCGAACAATTGTGAACAAATTAAATGTCAAGTAATATAGTGCCGATTTAAATTGTATGGTGAAAAGCACAAAAGACTAAGGGTGATATAAAGATTAGATATTTCTATTAACCGTGCTTGCCTCACCTTGACGTCATGTTTTCAACGTTACCCTGCGCCGTGGTGACAAAACATATTGATTTAAAAATCGGGTAACAAAAATACCTTTTCATCAAATGGAATAATTAAAACTTCGTATATCAATAAAATAAGTATTGTTGCATAAATTAATCTGTTAGTTATGACTTTAATGGAAAATATATGATAGACACCCACATTGTCTTCGTATGTTTTTATTGACCCTCGTATATGCGCTCGTTTTGTACATTGAATAAGTGGGAAAAGAGCCTAAGAACAAAAAGTTAGCCTTTTGTGCACAGCTGTTTGATAAAAAAAATATCGGAATTCAGAGGCTTATAGTCAACAGTGCAGGAACATCATATCAGTATATCATTTATATGTGTAATTCTAGTTGAGCTTTGGTTGATGTTCATACATGTATTTATATAATAACGTTAGCCTTTCATATGTTTTGGTAAAGCAGTGATTTTTAAATTTTGAATCTGTCGCTATTTTTGGATTGTTTCATTCGCAACTTTAGGTAAAGTCTACGCACCTTTGAATTTAATATTGCATAATATTTGAACAACGACTTATTTTAATTATGACTAAATTGTAATAAGTATGTTATATTTGTATCACTTTTTATAGCAGCCACCCCCATAATGAAAAGTAAACCCTTCCAAAATCACTGAAGTGGAACAGAACCCGAACTCACAGAAGCAGGTGCTTCAGGGATTTTTAAAAAAAATGTAAGTATAAACAGAGATTGGCTGATAGTTTAGGTTTTACATACAAATCAATAAAGATGGAGATACTATATAAATATTGATAATTACATATTTCAGTGAAAATTTAAATAGCGGGGTGTCACATTTAAATATGCACGAAATTGTGCGAGTTTAAATGAAGGGAACCTCTGGATTTAAAAGTTGATTCTACCATGAATTGTTACATAAAGTTGTTATAAGTCAGTATTATATATACGACGTCCAAAAAGTTCATACATTAAATCGAAATGAAACCTAAATTTAGAATTACTTTTTCAAATGCATGCAGAGAGACTCAAGACATTACATTTTTTATGACATTGTGTGATTGTTATTTAGGCTGTGTCTCTCACTCTGCATGCACATATTTTATTTACCAAATAATATAATTATATAGACATGGTCCCAAACAAAATTAATCAATAAAAAAAAACCCCCAAAATAAGATCTATCAAATATTTAAATTCATAAAATGTACTGGTCCAAGACCAATTGTACCAAAGTACCTAATCTTGCCACCACTTAAATTTAATTATTATTTTTTTTTTTTTATATATGAAAAAAAATGTGACATATCAATTTCATTGCATTTTCATTTCAATGGTGAGAAATGGTACGTGTACATGTAGAGAATTGATCTTTTATAGTGGAGGATAGGAAGTGAGCAGATCTTAAAAGATGGTATTATTTTAAATTCTCCTTATATAGGTATACACATATTGTAAAAAAAACAAAAAGGACAAAAAATATGAAAAACCAAACTATTGAGCCTGTAGGCCTGCCCTCGTGTCTGGCTGACTTTCTTTGTAGATCTTCATCTAGTATATTTTCCATCACAGCACATAAATCCATATTCATTATATCATACTATTCCAATAGATTTTAGTCTGACTTTAGTCTGGTTTTAAGACAGATTTGTCTTTCATTCTACATTTTATTTCAAATAATTGATTGCAGCATAATTAATATTGGCATGTAGTACACATGTTTACTTGCTAAAACGGTTACTCAATACAAGTAATTTTGTTTTGTAGAAAACTTAACCATGGTTGTGACAACGGATATATTTTTGAAGGAGGACCTTCTAAAACTCCTAAAAAACAGGTTCATAGTCGTCATAGGAGATTCCAGTGAGTAATTTCTGTCTGCATGGTCTCCAGAGATTTCCCAAATTTCTTTTTTCCAAATTTGATCTCAGTTTTATGGGAATTGACTGTTTATATTTATTAGCAAAAGAAATATTTTTTCCGTCATGGTACACTGTAATTATGTTTGAGAAGTCAATTCCATTATTCATGATTACTAGTATATATATATGTTTTTTAGACCAAAGAGCTATATACAAAGATTTGGTTCTTCTGTTGCAAAAGAATGATTACATCTCAGACAGGCAACTGAGAACCAAGGTAGTTATTTGCATGTCTTGAGATCAAATACAGATATTTAAGGTACATTTTGCCTTTGGTAAGAGAGATAACTCTCATCTGGATATATGACTTGTTTTAGTTACAAAGTAATGCTGTGTGTAAAATTGAACTTGGCCAGGAAGATATTCTTAGATTTAATATGTTCATTTTAATTTCTATAGAAACTTATGATCACTGTAGGAAACTTTATACATGCATGTGTTATACACCTCCATTGACATTCAATATATTTACCTGATATCATTTTATCAATGCTCATTGCTTTTTAAATGACTTCAGGGTGAGTTTTGCTTTGAGAATGACACGCTGATAGAAGGGGGCAGAAAGACATGCCTGAATAATGGTAAAGGATACAAGGAGGTTCGTCAGTACCAGACTGACTGCCATCTCCTGAGGTTCTACTTTGTGACCCGCTGTTACAGTACCTACATGGAGTCCATCTTATCTGATCTGTCCAAGGACCCCCACCCTGATGTAGTCATCATGAACTCTTGTCTGTGGGACATTAGCAGGTACATACTTGTATTCACAGTAACAAATCTGTTGTATGTTGATCCACATTTAGATGATGTGACCTTCTTTATTCTTTTATTCTTTATCATATGGTTTAAATATAATTGTTCAGTATCATTTAATGACCAAAAGCATATACTGGCAACCAAGTATTACTGTATATTGGTGGGAATAATATTCTTAAGATTTGCTAGCAATCTCTGCTCACACATATTATTTAATGTTGCAAACCAGTTGCTGCAAATAGGATAAGTACCTGCTTGCAAAAAAATTATAATTGCAAGTAATGAAATTGGTATTCAAGATGATGCATTTTATTGGTAATGCTTGAATTACAATGATACATAAAAATTTATGCCTCTCCTTATTCAAACTCTTGAAAATAACTCTAGAAGTCTGAGTTGCCTTGCTTGTAAACTGGATTGAGGAAGCTTATCTTCTTTAATTACTGTTTGAACAGGTATGGTCCATCTGGAGTGGATGAATACAAGGAGAACTTGAACACCCTGTTTGACAGGTTTAAGCAGTGTCTCCCAGAGGATACACTGGTGATTTGGAACACAACCTTGCCAATTGCTAAAGATGTCAGGGGAGGCTTTCTAGTGCCTGAAGTGGATTTCATGAAGAACACCCTTCGATTGGACATCTTAGAAGCTAACTTCTTTGCCAAGCAGATTGTAGCTGCTCATGGGTTCGACATCCTTGACCTTCACTATCACCTTAGAAACCGCCTGGACACAAGAGCCAAGGATGGCATACATTGGGACCAGAGGGCTCATCGCCACATTACCAACCTGTTACTGACACACATTGTTGATGCATGGAGTGAGAACATGCCAGGCAGGAACAGGCCTAAGTGTGATCTCAATGGGAACAATGAGCCTGCCGTTGTTCTTTCTCCCAAGTCCCCAGAATCTAACAAGGAGAACAAAGAGGACCGAAGAAACGTGAATTTCAAGACACCTGTGAATTGCAATAAAGAAAATGCTGCAAAATCAAGGACAGCTGTCAGCAGTCATAGGCTTTCAAGCAGTAGTAGTAATGCAAACAGGACCAGAAGGTCCCTGGATCCAACCAAACCAGTCACCATGGGAGAAAAGGAGCAGCCTTTTATATTCACTGTTACAAATGCCAACACTCCAAACTCTAGGAAGAGGTCTTTTGACAGACTACAGGCAGATTTGATTAAGGTACAGAGAGACATCTTGGGGATGGTCAGTACCCCACCCTCCTCTAAAGGGCAGTACAATACTTCAGCAACCAGAGAATACACTGTGCCAGCTCCCAAAGCCTTCACAGATGCTTTCCAATCCTGGCAGTCAAACCAAAGCTACACAGACAATTACCAGAGCCATCACAACAACAACTATATGAACAGCCTGACCCATGACCTTTACCAGACCCAGTATCAGTCCACACCCACTTACAGCCTGCCCTACAACCAGAACATGAACAACTTCCACAACCAGAACATGAACAACTTCCACAACCAGAACATGAACAACTTCCAAAACCAGAACATGAACAACTTCCACAACAGTTACATGAACAACTTGAACAACTACCAGACCAGTAGCTTCCAGTGGCAGCCCTATGCTCAGGACAACTACCAAGGGCCCAACAAGGTGTGGAGTTCGCGATCCCACTACAAGCAGAACCAGAGCTACTACAGAATGTCTCACAACTTCTGAAGCCCAGTACTGTCTTTCATTCCCATATTTTTGAAACCTGAACATTCCTGGTTTGGTCTACCGACTGTCTTGCAGTGACAGGTTGTAAAGATTGAACCTGCTACCTGGTACTTACTGTTTCTTCTACTGGATAATAAAATTTTCTTGCAAAACATAAATGTGACCTGAACCAATTTCTATGTAAACATGTGTATATGTATGTATTATATTGAATAATTACTTTTTGTCTCAAATTACATTTTTTATGTGCAATAATCGTGATTGGAAGTGATCCAGTAAAATTTACTACAAGTTGTATACCTTAATTCAAAAAAAAAAAATTCACATATAGTTTTTTTGGAGGCACATATTTCAATTGTGTTTTAAATATATCCAACATTTTTAAAATTGTAGTTTAAAATTAATATTTAATATATTGTAGATAAGAAGTAACAATTGTTGGTTGAATTTTTTTCTGAAAGAGAGAACTGTAAATTATGTTTAGGTTAATCTAATTTATGTTTGTATAATACATAAATAGCTTGCTGTTGTGGTAGCAATAGTTTCTGCTGTGAATGTGTGTTATGTGCGAGATGTAAAAATGATATGCGAGATAGGTAATTTGAAGATCAATGTCTTCTAAGGTAAGGAAATTTTTGCTTTTGGGTATGTATAAAGGGAGTGAATTTTAGTACAATGTACAGTATGGTTAAGAAAACTAGTGCTTGAAACTGCTTTTAACCTGATTTTAAACAAAACCAGATTTTAATCTGAATGCCAGATTAGTGCTCGGTACCTTTATGTTTTTATTTCCCTGTCAGCTATATTTTATGTTGTAACTTTTTGTGATTTATTTTAATAAAGAAAAAAATATAAAACGTTTTGATTTCTGAATTAGGCTATAGGAAATAACTTACGGGTGTTTTATCAAACTACTCTAGTAATATATGATGAAGCTTGTTAACTCTTATCAGTTTACGTGAACAACAATTCATAGTTCCAGTATGAACTTGTAACTACAGTTGAACTTCGGTATCTCGAACACCGATATCTCGACTACAATGGATATGTCGAAGTGATTTTTAAGTCCCAAACACTTAAACTTTAAGTATTTTACCCTTGATATATTGAATACTCGGATATCTCAAAGTTTTTAACCAGTCCCATCTAGTTCGTGATAACGAGGTTTGACTGTACTTGAGAAAGAGCTATATTTCATTTGGTAGCCATATCCTTCTCTATTTAATACTGTAGTAGTGATTTCTTGAATTTTTGACCAATATTTTAAGCAATGAATGTACAAGCTCTGTAATAAAACTTGAAAGTCAACAATCCCTGTAGTTGATAAACACGAAAATATAAAATTTGTATGGGGTACATAATGGTGTACACGTATACTGAGAAATGTGCCTAAATTTTAATATGAAGATCCCCTTGATTGAAGCAAACTTTTACATAGTTCTCTTGTACCTTATGTTTCCATGGTAACAAGAGGATGAATGATGTAAAATCAGAGATCAAATAGTATTTGGAGGTGAAATGATACAATAAAGAAATTAATTTATAAAAACAAGAATTTATTTTTTAATATTTTATTCAACAAACCTTAATATTATGCTCAAAGTCAATAGTGTTGTGAGGAAAAATTCAATTTTTTTTTATATTGCAATACCATATACACAGTACAGTAAAAAAGATTAATATAGAGACCAAAAATATTTAAAACACAATGCCAGAGATCATTTGTTAGTTTTACAGTTGTAATTTGATTCTGATTCAAACATATGACTTGAAATTACCTCCAATGGTAACAAACAAAAGTTTCTATTTCAAATAAATCACTAAGATCATACATATTCAGATTGCATCCTCATAATATTTTAATGTATGTGATATGTGAAAAAACAGCAACACTTTAACCATAAATGGCTAGAAACATTCAAATGTATGAAAGATTAAATTGCAGTCAAAGGATGTATAAACTATAAATATCTGATAACCATAAGTAACAATTGTTGAAACATTTTTCCCCTTGACACAATCATCAAACTTAAGGTTATTATGCATCTTTTAAAAAAGTGCTTTGTTTTCTGCCTTTTCAAAAAGAGATTACTTAACAGTAGGACAGGAAACCTTTGTGCAAAAACAGATTCATCACTAGAACAAATTTCATGTAAGAAACACAACCCTTTCTCATAACAAATAACCTTAACGTACATTAGGAAAAATAACATTTGCCCTGCAAATCAAAACAGTCTCATTTTATTAAAAATACAGTTTTAGAAATGTCACATAAAGAACAAAAATACTGAGACGAGATAGCAAGATACAGCAAATGTAAAATTCTGTGCAACATCATCTTGCTTGCCAAGTATCTCGCTTGCTTCCAAGTGAATTGGATACATTGAAGTGACAGTGATATATATATACATTGTATATAATCTTTATTATTTTTACAATTATGTAGAAAATTATTAATTAAAGCAAAATCTCTATCACATATAAATTAAAAGCAAGAGTTTAGTTACAATATCACAGAATATCACATCTGACTTGTTTGACAAAGTGATATTAATAAACTGGATTGAAATGTATATTGGTTAGATATTAATATTAACAATATTGCAACACTGCACTCAAAAATAAATAAATAAATATAAATAAGTAATATATTAATATGGTTATTAACATTCAGATGCATATTAAAACTCCAACAATTGGAAAATATTTTTTGGATTTCTTTCAATAGATAACAAGGTTAATCATATAAATTAATATATGGAATCAAAAATACTGTCTGCACACAAAACATACGGTACACTTTGAAAAGATCAGCATAATCTCAAATCATTAAATTGAGATACAAATAAATTATACTCTGTACATTTCAACTCTTACAAATTAATGGTTATGCTTGTGGTACTTTCAAATTTTGATTACCAGCAATTATCTTATCATAATTAATGAAAATGTGGAAGTGGTTTTACTGTAAACAAACTTTATTTGTGTGCGAGAAATTTTCGCAAGGTTCGCGAGAGCCTTGTTGTCACTAATATTTCTCGCCGCAAACCAGTCCTTGTCATTTGATTGTTATAACAACATGGGTCTGGATAACGCTTGGTCGCGAAAATTAGTCGTCACGAACTAGTTTAACTCCAGTAAATCGCGAAATAAAGTCGTCGCGAATAAGTTGGTTTACAGTATTCCATCATTATCACTATTTGTATGTTTCTTATAAATAAAATTTAAACTAAATGTAAAAGCTTGCTTTGCAAAAGTGTATATAAATATGCAAATCTAAAGCATATCAAAAGCAAATCTTTATCGACAGTGGGTGATGTAGAGTTTGTCTGTGATAACAAATAGTAAATGATAAATATTTGTCAAATCTTTGTATCAGAATTGCAGGAAAAAACTCAAAGAAAGAAGATAAGCAATTTCATTAAGCTTGATAAATCATTTCTCATCAAAAATCAATCTGTAGTATTATTCATTGATTTGAAAAAAGCAAGTTTATTAAAAGATACCTTCATCAACACATAAACAATTTCAAAAGATAAAAAATTTGGCATTTCAAAAAGTGTTCAATATATCATGCAACAATGGTGTGTTGAAAAAGATGTGATACAAGTGCCTTACACAGTAATGCATACCCCCACTTTCCTTAAAAACAAAGAACAAAAATAAAAACAAAACATCATTAAATTGGCAGGAGTTATTGTTCAGTCTTCTTTTTTCTTGTAACTTTTCAGTTCCACAGTCTCACTGGTCGGATCACTCATTGCTTTGTTGTACGAGGGCTTTCTGTTGGCATTTGGCACTTCGGTGCCGTCTCGCATTGAAAGGTCAGGGTTGCTCTCGGTATGACCTTGACTTGAGTTTGGGCTCTGTGTCTGCTTTTCTTTGCTCTCCTCATGATCAGTGTCTTCCTCAGAGATAGAATGAAAAATGCCTTTTGTTTTTTCCAGGAATGGTCGTTTCTGCGGAGAATCACTCTCAGATTTACTTTTTTGTAGTCGCTTTCGCTTCTCCTTTGCACCTTGGCGTCGATCAGAGTTTTTAAGACCTGTCTCATTTTCAACACTGTGTTTCTGATTAACTTCCTTAATGGGTTTTAATATTGGATTTGGAACTAAGGCATTTCCATCCATGAAAGACTCTAAATTTGCTCCACGTAAATTTGTCACATCTGAGGGGGATCTCCCTCTTTGAAATCTAGGTCTTTCTGGAACAGCTAAACTGAGTCTCCGTTTGTAATTTTCAACAACACCCCAATGATGCAAAGCCTTGTTTGAGCCTAGAGGAGTATTCGTTTTAGAGTCCTTAAATACTGCTCGAGACATTCTTCGATTTCTACTCTGTTTGTCTCTTAGATATCGTAGTAAGTCAGTTGAACTTTCATCCTTGAGATTCTTATCCAATTTTCTGTGACGTACCTTTACAGAAATACAAAACAGTTATATCTTCATTATCCTCACACTTTCACCTGATAAGATTTGTCTCTCTTTTGTCTTTACTTTACACAATCAAAAAATCTTACAAAATACCAAACTTTACAACATTTCTATGAATTTTTATCATACCAAAACAATATAAATTTTAAAGGAAAATGATTAAGTCTTAATGGAGAAACACTCCAGGCATGATCCATGTAAACAATGAATTGCAATTACTGGTACACATGTATTCTCCAGCAATCAGCAATGGAATAGCCTTAAGATAAACTGAATCAATCAAAACACATGTACCTCTCTGTAGGAAGGAACGAATACGTTTTTGAGTTCCTGTGCAGTGGGCTCCTGGGAAATTTCTTGCTTTGTTCGAAGAAACGCTGGTACAATGGACTTCCTCTTAGCACCAGATTGCTTCAGCTTGCTATCCACTGCAACATCAATTTGTTATATGTTATTTAATTAAGGTGGGAGATATATGGATAAAAGTACATTATATTCAAAGTATTATCATTTAAAAATTTCTTTTTATTAAAATGTTTAAATTTTCTCCATACAAAGCTGAAAATGACATTAGGTCTAACCCACTAAAACCAAACAGACACAATAAAATTGTTCTTTAAATGCAGAAAAATACACCCTGACTGATTAGAGATTCTATATATTATTTAACATGTTAAAATCAGTGATCGGTATATTTAGTATACTAGTATATACATGTACATCAGGAAAAAATATATATCATGAACAGTTTTAAATAGGAAGAACTATATACAGTACATTAACTCAATTTTAATCCAGAAATCCAAGTTTTCATTATGTCCTTTAAATTTTGATTCTGCAGAAGTGTTAAATGTGTTAGTAGGTATGAAAATTTGATAAATTATATTAAAAATGCATACAGAATTGTTTGAGTCGTTCATTCTCTTCATCCCAGTAGCCACTAGGAAGCTGTTTCGACATCAGTGGTTGGTCAATTGTGACAGCAGGAAGGACGAGGTCATCGGAATTGTTGCTATCTTCATCATCTGACACTTCTCTGTAAATTGACAGAAAAGATTTTGTAATAGGAAAGAAAAATTTATATGGTTGGACTATAGGAGTCAAATTCAGTCAAGTACAGGACTCATGTATTTCTAATTAGGGTGCTCTACCAATAAGCTTTTCTAGACCAACATCCAAAGTATATATTATGCCCAAATTACTGCATTGTTGAAATAAATCTTACAAAACAAGTTAACTAATCATACTGTATAACACTTTAGAATAAAGTCTATTGCAGAGTAACTTGCTGTCATCTAATAATTTGAAAAATATAGTAAAAACATATTGCAAAAAGCCTTTCTACTTGATAAATCTAAAAACGACATACTCTTGAACTCCATTCTCCTCTTGATGCAGCCAAGGAAAGTCGAGATTGCCATACTTGGAATTTATCATAGCACTGCCTTGTAAATTCTCAAAATGCTGTCTGAAAAAAAAAAATTACTAATTACTCTGAGGATGGATGGAAGAGATTTCATGAAAACTGAATTTATTAATCAATTTTATCTTTTTTTTTAGATTGGTTGATGCAACACTACACAATTACATGTAACACCACCACCCCACCCCACCCCCAGATCTGTGCAGATCTCTACATGATATAAAACATATATCTTACTGAAGAGCAATTTCCTCAAAGCAAGACATGATCTGTTCGTCCATACTAATGGGATCCTTCATCAGCCAGTTCTTAAAGTATTTCCTGTTGTAATACTCCAGGATTTCCTACAAAGAATTGGGTATTGATTGAAAAAGAGTTAAACCTTTATATGAAGCATATACATGGTAATAGGCTTATCTTTTGTTCAATAATGAATGCAAGAATTTGTTTTCTCTGTTTTCTTTAATTTATATGAAGCTTTCTCAGGTGGTGAAAGTAAAAATAACATTTGTTATGAAAATTATGAATACATTTGAGATGAAGATTACAACATTTTCAAGACATTGGTTATTTTGCTGTCACATTTTCCTTCACAACAATCAAGTTCTTCTACAATAGAATTAAATTGCATAAAAATTTCTTTTTTATAAAAGGAACAAAATCTGTTTCTGACAGCAGGAAAACACTTTATGTAAACACTTGCTCTAAAGTAATTCTCTCCATGTTCTCCAAGGATTTCTTCTATGCCAGCCATCACATGATCAATGACCTACAAAACAAGGAAATGAATCCACATACCGTACTTGGAAAATGTTGTTAACCCCAAGAGTATTTCGAATTCATATCGCCATCTATAAAGCATTTACAGTTTGTTCACACCAAGATATCTTAATTGGAACATAAAGTCTGCACAATTCTATTTAAAATACATTTAGGATAATAATTTTATACATTTTATATGAACTTGTACAAGATTTCTCTGTCTCTTTAATCTACAATATGTATATTAATTTACAATTTTTTCCCCAGTATATTGGGAAACCATGACTTACGTGAGAGTTGATTTCTTCTGACAATTTCAAATCTTTTTCTTCTTGTAGGTTGATTTGCAAGAACCTCACTAGTGGTTTGATAGATATTCCCTACAAAGAACACAGTAAGAAAATTTGTCAAATTTTAGCCCACATAAAAACACATTTCTTTCCATTGAAATTTCACAATATTGACTCTACGTCAACACACCTGCACAAATACTGTGAAGAATATCAAAGCCAGGCAGGTTGTCATGAACATGTCCTTGGTATTCTTTTGAAAATCTCCATGCTCCAACAAGTCCACTAAAGAGAAGGCCACTGCTCCTCGCAAGCCTCCGTAAGCCTGAAATAAAATGGGAAAACAAATTATCTTTATGTACATGGATATATACTGGCTGCAATTTTTCTTAAAAAAAACTGCTAGTAAACTTGTCTATCAATATTTTTCAAAAAGTAAAATTGAAAGTCATTCAAATGCTTCTGTTCTATGCCTCCATAGGCCTGACATCCAATGGAAAACCAATTGATCTACTTGTACATGGATATACCAATGGCAACTTATTTAGCATTCAGCTAGTATTTTTTGAAAATCATTCAGCTGCTGAACCTACCATGATGAACTTTTCAACATTTAGAATCTTCCTCATCCTGTTGGATCTATTTATGATCCAGGTCAAACCAAACACAACTGAAAAATAAAAAGTTATACAAAATATTTCATTAAAATGTAAATTGATATACCGGTACTAGTACTTGTAAGTAAAATATGAAGTGTTTATTTATTTCTCAGAGTAGCTGCAGGTCTGTAGCTCCCGGTCTGAATAAATTCGGATGGACGACCTGGGAGCTACAGTGCCTCCCATAGTAAAAAAACTGCAATTTACGGCGAACAAAAAATTGCGCTAATTTGGACTGATTAACCTTATTTCCACACAAATTCTGTGAAAACAATTAGTACCATTAATTTTTTCAGGCAATTTACTACTGATATCATCACTTTACTTGCCTCAGACTTTCTCTTAAACATGCTAACCGACCTCGGAAAATGAAGTATATTAATTTACGTCGAGATCGAGAGTCGCCATTTTCACATGTAAACAAACTGCACCACTTCACTTTACGGGGCTGGTGATGGTGTTTAAAAGAATATCAGAGGCAAGTGAAGTGATGATATCTGTAGTAAAATGTCCGAAGAATTTTTTGGAATCAAATATTTGTACAGAATGTGTTTGGTAATGAGAATAATCAGTCCAAAACTAGCGCAATTTTTTGTGCGCCGTAAATTGCAGTTTTTTACTATGGGAGGCACTGTAGCTCCCAGGTCGTCCATCCGAATTTTTTCAGACCGGGAGCTACAGACCTGCAGCTATTCTCAGAGTACCGGTACATGTATTTAAACTCAAAGTGCTAAGTAGACATTTTGTTCAAAATCAGGCATGCATGCATTTTTTATGCATAATAGAGTTTTGTATTGTATGTTTGTCTTTTTGTTTTTGAGTCCCGCATTGAGCTTGACATAAGATACTGTGGAATCATTAAAATTTGTGGGGGCCAATTTTCATGGACTGCTTAAATTTTACAGGTTTGTGGGGACATAATTTCGTGTATTATCTTATAACTACAAAAGGAAATATGACTTATAACCCTAATTTAATAATTCATGGAGGATGTTAATTCGTGGATGAGAGGTACCCATGAATTCCACGAAAACTGAGCCACCACGAAATCTAATGATTCCACAGTATCCTTGAATTTTAACAATTACTATGTCAAAGTCAGAGTATTACAAAGTAGTATATGATGGTCATACATTAGTCTTTGTTGTTATGTTTAACCACGAAGTACAGTAAAGCATGCTTACAAAGAAGTGCCAGGGACAAGCGATTTTGCTTCGTTATAAACATAATTCACAATATGTTTAAACCCACGAGGAATGAAAATCACTTCACTATAAGCGTCAATTCATTATAAGTGTGTTCGCTATAAGCGTGTTTTACTGTACTTCACATAAAAACATCCTGTTTCCAAAATGGACCTATGAGCATGGAGTCGACCACAAATAATCATTGGTATGAAATAAATTTGATTAAATTGACATGAAAACTGACCAATAAATCTGTAGAGAAGACACAGAAGCAGTGTCCAGAGAATTAGCTGCCAACTCCAGTGGTTAGGGTTCAAAATCTCACAGTTGAACAGACCTATACCCAGGAACAGGAAAATCATACAGTCACTCAGAGAGCTGAAAATAAGAAACATTATTGTATAGGACACATATATGGTACATATGAGAAGTTGTACATACATGTACTAGTTCACAAATGCACTGACCATTTTTGTACACCTTATATTGAATATAATTATAATTTGCAAGTTTGTTTTATGTTTTGTATGGATCTTGGTATCTAGGCATAATCTTTTTACTGGCATTTCCAAGCATAATATTTTTTTGTGAGTCAGCTTATTTTTAAGCTGCTTAAGTAAAAACTGACTATTTCCTGATAGGTTGTTTTTGTGTTACATGTATTATTTATTGTCTGACCTTTGCATTTTACTGAAGTAAGTGATTGTTGTCCGGGATTTCTGGGATATATTATGGAATGCATAGTGAGCCTGCATTAACCCACAGCCTATCAAACTGAAAATAAAATGCATGGTTTCATAAGATAACTTGTTATCAAGATACATGCATATGGATAATTACCAGCACAAAACTGCATAAGTTATCATTTATGATTGATTTCTGTCTCCAGTTATTGAAATTTGCAAACCACATTCATTTTCTGTGATTTTGCAACCTACTCTACAGAAAACTCAATATTGAAATGTGATTTCAGCATTTTTTCTTATCTTATAAGGTTAAAGCAACTATATTTTCCCATAGATGATTTGACTCTCATACCAAGGAAATAAGTACCCTTTATAGAAAGGCTGTGCTGGCATGTACTACCTGGTACTTACCTGATAATACCTGAGAAATGGAATAGTTCTGCAACAAGGTAGGAGATGTAGGCCAAGACAAAGACAGCTAATGGCTCAACCACTGGAAGAAACACAGTTCAACAACATAGTACATTAGATTAATATCAGAGCTGACAGTGAGGAATATTCTCCCCATCTTTATTTTCTTCAGGGAAATTGACAAAGCCATATGCCCAAATGTCATCCTTTAATTTCCTACCACAAACTTGATTTCCAATTTTGTCATTCACTCAGGATATTAAATTAAGGTTTGAGGTACTGTTCTGCAAATCATATTTCCTTCTGAACAATCATTCTCACCATGTGAACACTTAAGGGTAACAACATAATGTCAGAAGGATGGAGAGAAAGCACCAAGCCTGCTTTTGTCTGAGCTAGTGGCCAGTGGTCAAGTGCCAGTTCTTTGACTTACCTCTGACTGTGCCTGTGTATCTTGTTATTATGGCAGTTAAAACACCAAAGAAAATCCCAATGAAAAGACCCCCCAAACTGACGATGAAGAAAGATACCAAGCCTTTCACAACCTACAACAGAATCAGAATCAGAGAGAGCATAAATAGTCAAATTTCTGAGTTTTTAAGCTTTTAAAGTACAGTATAAATTCTACAGGTGATATATGACATATAATATTACATAAATCTGTCTTCAAGAAATCTAATACAGTAATCACTTATGATTACATGGACAATCCAAGATATCATATGTGTGAATTGAGCATATATCGTATTATTGACTCAGTCATATTTAGGGAATGGAAGTATTTGCATAAAGAATGATGGGATCATCCTCATGAAACTCCCACAAGAACTGTGGGTTTGAAGATTTTGACACTGCATGGGTACAGATTTACTTATCTGTTTGGAGTATACTAAATATGTATCAGCTGAGATATTATACTTTTATTACCTCTATAAGAGGGACATGTTCCATTTTGTTAAACTCCTGCATCATATTGTATAGCACCACAGTTACAGCATCTAGAATATAAATACCAGTACACATTCTGACTAAGATCACTGTTACCTGTAGCATGACATGACATGAACTACAGTAATCAATGTCTAATATTATGCGATACGAAAATTTTGTACTACCAGTATTTACTGTTTCCAACCAAAAGTACTATATTTTGAAAATTCTGAATTTATTACAAGATTTTAAATATGATGTACTTTCATCCATATTAATATATCAAAACTTATGATACCAACTTACAGCCAAAACATGTTTGCAGTAGTCATTACAATAAATGCATATAATAGCATTTACATGTACATGTACTTGAGAATTGGCAGACAAAAACGATTTCAAAAAGTGCCAAAATGCTAAAGCTTAATCAACCATGTTTATGGAACTTCGTCTGTGCAGTTGTTTTCACTCCTTCAGTATAAATGGTCAGAGTATATTGAGTATTATTGTTTTCTTAACTGGCATGTCAATGAAAGGTTGTCTCTTTTCTCTTACCGTTGAAGAGTGATTCCCCAAACACCAAGAAATACAAGACATTGTTGACGCCTACTTCTTGGAAAATAGCCAGCACCTAGGGGAGACAAGAGATTGATTATTGCATTACAGATAAATGGGTACAAGCTAGTTCAAGCTGATGCATTGCCTTCAATAGATTTCCTCTTAACCTTATGAACCACTTTAAAACATTAACTTCTCACTGTAGAGACAATAATCTACTGAGCTCATTAAAAGAAAGACTAGGTCTAGCTATACTATTATAGAACTCATTTCATTTAGTTCTTTGTCAATTTGCACTCTCTGGAGCATATTGAGGTAGCTGTATTGATGAAATAAATACGTAGCATTTACAAAAAAAGGTCTCCCTTAATGTTCCCTGAAAAATTGAATGTTCTCTTTATGATTTTTTAAATAACAACCAAGTCATAAATCTGCTTGGATGTTAAAAAAACAACAACAAAAAAACCAATATCAATTGGTTAATTGATATGAAAATAGTCTAATTCAGAAAGATAAATATCTGAAAGACAACAGGAATAATCCATTAATGACCTAGGTATGGTGTTTATATCCAACTTTTCATTGATTGTGTGAAGAATCAGGTCAGTACATGATTGTGGTTCAACATTTTTTGTGTTTAGAAAAAAAATTATACAAACCACATTTATACTTATGCCAGCATAATATTCAATAAACATGTACTAAAATTCTCTTTTTGATTCCATATAAGGGAAGAAATCAATTAAGCTTGAAATCCCAGTAGTTTGAGTTTAAACAGTGAAGAATCAAATCAAATACATGTGCCTAATTACAAAGAAAAATTAATTTACTGCATATTGTGTTCCAGCGTGCAATTATAAAATCACATCATATGACTCAAATGAAAGAATTCCTGAGTAGTAAGTATAATTATAGAGTTACTTTATCCTGTGGGTTACTTTGTAATAACATCAGCAATTTCAAAAATATTTGAATTCTCCCTATCCAGCATCACTTTCCCTGTAAATGCCTCTCTTCCCTAAAAGCTATTCAATTTGCTTCCCTATCATTATTCTTTACCAAAGTCTCTTATATTGTGGGTATAATAACTCAGTCACAAAGATTTAACCAATAAATTAAATACTTTTTATTTGAGAAATGAAAAAATAACCAAACACGAATCCAATACTAGTACCCTGGCCATCCTTATTTGCAATTTTTTAATCTCCCAGGAAGGGCTCTAAACAAGCTTAAGTAGAATGATGGGAATTCATAAGCAATTGTGTTTAAATGAGATAATGCATTATTTAGTCCTTGAAAAGTGATCCATAGACTAAAATCAAATTGGAACATAATCATATCTATCTACAAACAAGTGTTTTACTAGAATTCATCATAAAATTGTGACAAAGAATCCTGTTTGAAATATCATCTTTAAGGATAGGCTTCTATAACTTGATATGATTTTGACTGCAACATTCTTCAAATAGAAAACAAAATTTCAGCTCTAAGTGGATCCGCAGACAATTGTTTCTCATTCAAAAGATCTTCCCTTAAGAGTTATATTAGTGGCAGTTTACAAATAGGTTTTCCATACAACATATATCTTAATTCTTGAACTATAAGGCTGAATATTGGGATGTATATAGTCAAAGCCTGATCAATTCGAACAAATAAATTACAGTGTACAATGAAAATCCTCCTACTTGTCATCAAAAGTTTCCCCACAAATTAATCCGCACCATTCTCCTGGTTAGTTTTTTTCCCCTGAAAGCTTCCACACATTGGACGGCAGACTGCAGAAAGCCATACTATTGATTATATCAATTCTCTCTAGGTGTGTCAATCAAGAGTCTTGGTGCTATGCATCAAACCATCATTCTATACCGCACGTACAACGTCCGCATGTACAACGTAATGTTACTGATACAGTAGAAATAAGGTGCATTTGACATGCACAGTGGAACCATGTTACTGCATATATATTTTTCATTCCACCATGATACATGTACCTTAATCTCTTTTGCTTACAACTTTTTCCACTATAGTAATCTCATCAAAATATCCATTGGGATGAATAATCATCTATTGATTTACTCTCTTATATAAATCTTCAAAATTTTAGTCCTGCATGGTTAAAGTTTCAAAATTTCGACTAACGAACATTGACAGGTCTTAATTGTGCACTACTGCATCTCTGGACTCTGTACATTTGTATTGGATTTTGTATTGTATTGTCCGAAGTGCTAAGTGAATGTCAACATCCAACAGTGGGATGTGTGCAACAATGAGCTCTGCATCCTCTATCTGACAAATCAAGACTAGGTCTACTAATGGGACAATTAATACATTCATCTAGTTTCTGTAAAAAGGAAGAAAGTAAAGGACCTTGTTTTCAGCAACTTGTTTACCAAGTATCAAGATCCTACTACTACATACAATACAATCTGTATCTTGACAACAAAGATACAACCCATCATACCAAATAACTACTGTCTACAAGACAGGCACATGAAAATTGATTCAATGTCTACAGATATATGATTATACAAGATTTGATATTCTAGTAGCTGACAGAATTATTCATAAATGGCATGATTGTATACTATTTCAAAAGAAAAACTGATTTCATATGGGCAGGCTAGAAACACCATGAACCCCAGAGTTAACCCACTTTCAAATGGACAAGAGAGTTCTAGCTAAGCGATTGGTCAGGTCATGATGCGGACAGTAAATCAACTGAATGAGAGTCAGTGACAATGTCTCAATGGTACGTACTGCTACGGGGTCCACAGCCACGATGATGGCACTGAACACAAGGCATGGCTTCAGCTCTAACTCAAGGGACCCCATGGCACCAAGGGCGGAGGCCGCAAACAGAGTGGGGCCTGTAGATTACAAAGTACATCATTAATATTTTTGTATTCACATGGAATGCATGTATTAGCTGAAAATAAAACAAAATGAAAGGACAATATCTAAAATTTAGAGATTCATTTGGGGTTTTTTTCAAAACAAAATCTTTAGTTGAAACCTTATAACCATGAAGGTGACATAAACACATAATCAACATTGGACGGCCTTACAGAATTCTCCCAGCAAGTTTCATGAATGATCGACCAATTTCTTTTATGGTGACTTACCAATTAGGAAGCAGTTTAGCACTGTGCCCTGAAAATCAATGGTACTTTTATTCAACAACATACAAAGTCAATTTATTTCACAATCATTCATAATTTATGTCATACTTCATACCATTATTTCATATTTCATCATACCTCTCTCTTAATGTAAATGTAGTGTTTTAGAAGAGCTGGTGTATTAATCTTCAAGTCATTTTATGGTGAACATATCAATTTTGATCACCATTTTTGCATATTAGCTCTAATGAATTTTTTTTTTAACTTTGGGAAGGATAAATATGTCTTAATCATGGTTGATGGACATATTTAGACTGAAATCCATATCATCAGCATGGCCAGCTTAATTTAATGCAAAGTAAAGCAGCCTGGCATGCAGACGAAAGCCTTTCAAATCTCTAAAGAAACAGTTTCATAAAAGCATAAAAGTATTATTTGAGGAGAAAATTGGTAATTATGGCATACAGTGCAAACACCAGTTGCATCATATATGGCCTATAGATAAATAATTCTGTTTGAAAGTATATCTATTGAAATTTTTTGTCATGATTTTATCTTCATACCCTGACCTATTAAGTTCTCAAAGTATGAATGTCTATTTCTAGTATTGAGAGAGAGAGAGAGAGAGAGAGAGAGAGAGAGAGAGAGAGAGAGAATTACTCTGTCATGGAGTGGCTAATTTAATAAGACTGACACTTGATTGATTTTGATTTTACTGAGATCTTATGTTCTTAATTTAAAATTGAATTACATACTCACTATTACTGCAAAAATGATGACACTGCCAACATTTTCAAAGAATGTTCTGTCATGAAGGCTGTATGCAGACTCTAGAATTATGCTATTGAAGAAAAAAGTGAAATTTAATAGAAATTAACGAAAGATAATGATCATAGACATTGCTTTTTTGTACAATTCCTTAGTTTAGCATTCATTGTAGAATTTCTGACAATACTCCCCAACTATGATGTGTGCCTTACTAGTCCAGACATTTGTATTTTTATTACTCATATTCGTGATAACATATATTTGTTCATAATGGACAAAGCAAAGCAAGGATTTTACTTAATATGTAGTAATGATTTATTTTGACATTAAAGTAAGATATCATAGCACGACAGATTCTAGAATTTCTTTGTGGTGGATGAAGACACTGTAACTATACATTGATGAATTCCTCTAATTAGACACATTATCGCTAGCATACCCTGACTAGATCTAATGCTCACTAATTTCATAATTCATTTTCCGCTAGCTGTTTACTAGTATCAAGGGACTTTAAGGTTCACTTCTCTCTCATCGAAACTGGTGTTGACATGAGATTTCAATTTTCTCATGATTTGAATTTCTAGTGCACTGCACTCAACTATAATGCAATCTCCCTAGTGCACTGTAAATATCAAACAACTGAACTTCCATCAAGAAATTCTTTCCTGTTTTTTAATCTATTGGAGTAAACATTCCAATTAATCTAAATCAGGTGATTTTTGTGATTTATCACATGAGCTAGCTAATCTAGCAGGTAATGGAAAAACATAAAAAATCTGTGTAAAATCTTCCGTTGGCTTGAGCAAACTCTCCAGCCAAATGTTACTAGTTGAGCAATCTCAGATACAAAAATTCAATTCAATCATATATATATATTATAGAAAGTAAATTATAGAAAAGAAAGATTAAAAATTAAACCCACTAAAATGTACCACGGAGGGAACCTGCAATATCCATATACTGGTATACATAATACATTTACCGGTACATGTATCAGTTTGTATATTTACCTCCGCGGTGACATTCATTATTGATATACACTTTCATTGCATGTTAATATTTAAGCAAGTTTCAAAATAAAATAGTAATTTAGTAAGAGAGTTCTGAAAGTTTCATGACAACTTGCACAATAATTATTGCTTTCTAAATTCAGATGTGTTTGGTGTATGGTGCTGGTCTAGAAGTTGATACTTACGGGGGTAGAAGACAGAGGAAGAACAGACTAGAGGTCATGGATATAGCTGGTCTCTGCTCCACATGATAAACAGCACTCTCATTGAATGTTTTACACGCTGATGATTCTGTTGTTTGACTGCAAAATACATGAGATCAAATTCATACTGTTCAATATGGATATACTTCCACACATTGTTAATCATGTAAATACTGAGATAAAACAATATGTGTGGGTTTCACTTCGGGGTTTGCATATGTTTCTCTTAGAAATGATATTTAGTTATTAAGTATACATCAATGAAAAAAAAAATCAATTACTCATGAATAAAAATGCTCACCTGATCATCAAGTTCTATTGCATTAAATTTACAAAGAGAAACTAATGTTTCAACTGTAATTAGATAATTTTCACTTTGCTAAAAATGAACTTTAGACAAATTTGCTAATTTTCTTGAATTTTTCTCTTGATTTAGCATGATAAATGAAAAGATAAAAACATTCAAGTTTCCTAATCTGGCAAGCAAATATTCTTTAAAGAGGATGCAGAGAAGACTACAGCTGCCATAAACTATTTACAGACTTACCGTTTGGTTCTTAATAGTATCAATTACATTGTAACTGTATTCATCTTTGAAAAACCAACTTTTATTTCTGAGTGAGAAATTTTCGCAAGGTTTGCAAAAGCCTTGCCATTGCAAATTATTTTTGCTGTGAAATAGTCCTCAAATATATCTGGTATCTAATTTTCCACATGATCTACATCTTGCATGATCACAAAAATTATTTGCCGCTAAACAGTTTATCTCCAGTTTATTGTAAAATAAAAGTCGTCGCAAATAAAAGTTGGTTAACAGTATTTGTACATGGACATGTATAATGTTTAGTAAGACTTGATTTGCAACATCCTTTGAGAAAATTTTGAATTTTGTGTCATTAAAATAACTATGGATCTTGAAATCTTTGACTAAAATGCAATGAAAAAAATTTCAAATTGTTATTTTTGCAATATCAGATACCATATTTTTATAGTTCCAAATGTTCCTTTGCGTTTGACGGACCTCAACCAAGATTTAGGTACCGGTAATATCGATCAATAGAGCTGAATATCTCAGTCATACATAAGAAACAAGTTATTATGATTAATTTGCCCATCAATCTAATTAATCCTTTTCCTGTAACTGTAGTACTGCATGCTCTTTTGCATGACCAATTCTTATAGTTTTATGAAGTCATCATTTGTAGATAATTAAATAACATTAATTAAATAATAACAGTTACATCATATTTCCCAAAACTATGTCCTGAAAAAAAGCATGCAGTACCGCAGCTATCTTGAATGGGTTAATGAGGCTTTTTTTTTCTTCTAAAATTGAAAACTTTAAATAGAATCATTATAATGATATGTTATAAAGCAGAAATAAAGAAATATAATAATAGCTAATTTACCATACTTCATTTATAGCAAGATAGCATAGATTTCTTGGAAATACAAAAAATTCATACCTCCTTGATTCAATTAATAATGTAAAAATAAATAAATGATAATTGATAAACTTGAATAGAAAAACAGTGGAAGAGCAAGGGGGGAAAAAGACTAAAAGATTTCATATGACTTTTTTTTCTTTAAAAAAATTAGATGTTAGCAAAAATTTATCTGGTAACCTGGTATAGTCTTGTAATTAAAAAAATATTATGTTTTGGGATGACACCTCTTGAAAATTTAAAGGGCAACACACCTGTTTCATATACCTATTAATTAATTAATATATATCTACCTTAGTTTAAGGCTTATGAGATAGTAGGTCTAGTCAAAAGATAACTGACATATACCAATACTTTTTTGCTAATAATTAAGAATCCGTTTCAATTCTGTCAGGATAAATATTGAGCTATATACCAATTTTACTGTTTCCTGGGGTTAATTTACAATAATGAGACAAAAGCATTAAAAACTCTCTGGCTGTTATTTTATTTTCCAAAAGTACACAGCTCTAATGAAACAATGTAATAATGACTCTTTTTGACTCAGAGTGTGGGTGCATTCTGTATAAAGAAACATAATCTAAATAGGAGAAACAAACATCCTGTAACAGTATACCTTTGTATAATTGTTCTCTGAGGCATTTTAACAACATATTGAAGTTCTATACCAGACTGAAGATTCTATACATACCTCATTATAGCACCAACTATGATTCCAAGTATGATCAGAAGACTGCAACAAAAAAATTAGATGCTATGAAATACTCTGTTGTTTAGTTAAGAATCATCAGATAATTGCACTGTTAAAACAGTGCACGTTAGATAACTATACACAGTCAACTTTTTGAATATAATTATATTTTTAAAAGTAATACTTGTTGGTATTAATGATCAGTGTTTTATAGAATAAAACAAAATTTTAGATGTGATGTCTATGTCTTCTATTACATTTTGTTTGATAATGAACACACTGTTCTATGTACATAAACACTTTATGCACCATATGCTGCTACCGTGTGCATGATTATTTTTTTTACAAGAGTATTTTATCACTTTCCAACAATGATCTCCATATGGACAGGGCATTCTTGTAAGTTCATTAAAAAATAATACATGTAATTCAACACACTTCAAGTTTGTCCATGAGCATTTTCCATTATTTATAGTTTTATATTTACATTTTCCAGCGTCTTTGTCTGTGATAACATTACAAATCGATTTTTCAATGCATAGTTCTATACATTTCATCAATAACTGTTTTAATATTTAATTGTACAATTGCTGAAAATTATATAAGTAATAAGGAATCATTGTTTAAATACGGTATTATGAGGTGATCAAATATGGTTGGGCGATCAAATCTATCATAAAGCCCTTGGGCTTTATTGGATTTGATCACGTACCCCGTCTGTATTTGATCACCTCATAATACTCAAAGAATGATTCCTTAATTATTCCTTAAATAGTTCCAGATCTTAGAGCTTGAAAAAAAAATGCCTGGAGTTTTTACTGTACAACCCTTTAACAATTAAGGAACAATCATTCTCATTGTCTATGTCTTTATCTTTAAGACTTAATTTTCTTTAGCTTTTCCATTTCTGAGACTATATCAGGTAGGCAGGTATTGATTTGGCTAAGTTCTTTGGATACTGATCAGACTCGAATGTAATTTGCTTTTTACAATAAAAGCACTGATTTTACCTACCAGTAATTGCACCATGATATTCCCAAAATAACTATATTTTTTACTTGTGCATACCGGTATCTTGATCGCTTAATTCCTTTCAGAAAATTAACTTCTTTATTGAATAATGGAGGTAATTAGGAGAATCAATACAAGAGGTATACACTAGGAACACAACAATCTATTGTAATCAATTCTTTATAAACTCATATAAAGAATGCTGCACAATCAGCTCACAACAGTAGATTAGAAATTATCATGAAAGAAATCAGAGAAAATTCTGTAGAAGTGCAAATTATACATTTGGCAGGATATATAGTGAAATAGAAAAAGGCAGATATCAAATGAATTTTTATGTCTGGGTAAAAACATTACCATGACTCCGGAACCCTGGACGAAATGAATTCTGCATGGTGAAAAGCTAGAAAAAAGAACAAAACAAAGTTATATAATAATAAATCCCTAAAAATACATTAAATCTTTGTACAAATGTTTACTTTTCTTCTTCATATCTGAAAAGCGTTCGAAGTGAAGTACATGTATGCCATTGTATTTAATACTTGTATAATATATACCGGGTAGTCTTTTCACAGAATATTCAAAACTAACAGAAAACAAATTAATGTTTTAAATTCAAGATAAGAAACATTCTTTATGTCATAATCTGAGCATACCCAGCTTTGCAATTCCAGCAGCAAAGATGAAGACAGCAATGATGAGTGGTTGTTTGACATAGTCAAACTTAATGGTTGCCAAATGGATGGAGGCATGATTTTCCTCCTTCTTTGTTTCGTTTTCAGTTGATGTGCCATTACTGGATAGCACGTTACTACTGGAAAGCACCACTGACACAAGTCCACAGAGGACGAGAATCCAAAATATCCTGGTCATTTTGAGTCCTCTTCAAGACACCTTCTCACTGGTCAGAATATGCTGTATGTATGGCATGTCAGGGTGAAAAGTTTCCAGTCCTGGTAATACATGTACCAGCTTCCACAACCAATTTCTTTAATTTAATCCAAAGGCTTAAAGCTTTGTTAAAAAAAGCAGGACACCTTGTCAGAGGAGTGGTTCAGTGTTCCTTGTTTCCTGGTAGTCCTCTGAATGCCTGTACAATTATGAACAGAAATACACTGAGTTACGCAATTGATTAGTTAGCTAATTGTTTATCCATGAAATTACCATCATAATGCATTAATATTTTAATAATGAATACCTCCTTTGATCATAACATGACCATGAACTGTATATACATATTGTTTACTGCTTCATCTGTATCATACACGGTGATGAGAAAGAAGCTACTTAATATTTTGCATTAATTAAAAGTACTAGAAAACAGTTCTACAATCAATGCTGACCACACACGTTAAATGAAATCAAACCATTTACTACGTACTGCATGTAAAATAATGTAAAATGTACAGCGCATTTCACACCCAAAGCTTGAATGCACACATTATCACCCGATCCCTTCCTTACAGACAGTAACAAAAGATCAGTGTTAGAACAGGCCTGTTTTTTACAGACAATCAATATGTATCTTTGTGGTTGATTTATTCCTCTGAATGTCCAATGTGTCAAAGTGTATAGATGGTTAATTTGATGTTGATAAGAAAAGAACCAAAAATCATTAATTAGACCTATTATCTTTACAAAACAGTCTTCAAGAGAGCTAGCTGCAATAACATCTTTTCAGTTTGGAAATGAAACCTTCCAATACTATTAAAACACAACGTACCATAAATTTTATGGGTAACACCTAAAGGAGACAAAAAAGATATTGAAAAATGCAGGAAAGTGTTTTTTGGAGTGATGCAGTATGACCCCGAATCCCAAGAGTACTAGTACCGGTAACTCATGTCAAGACTCTGAAGAACGCTTGTACCAGTATGTGCAGCCTGTCGACACAGATCAATCATTATGCATTAGAAATTTGCTAGTCTCTGGCTTTTTAAATATTTTCTCAGTTACTTCTTGTTGCAGAATAATAATTTCCTTAAGTTAGTTTTCCTCCTATGTTTGTTTGTCATTCAATGTTACATGACAGCTAGAACAGCTTGTTCATGCACAAATCAAGATGTAAGAGGTTTAGGAAGTTATGGGTTTATATACCTCAGGACAAATACTTTTATTAATACTACCCTGTGTAATGACATCAGGAAACATTACTACAGGATTACAGCGGGTTTTACGATTGATTTGGTATACTTAGTTTAAAGCAATAATTTAATGCCACCTATAATTTAAAATCTGAACAAATACTGCACAACATTTAATCTATTTAGAATACATGCTCCCTGATCATTACCGTGCAGACTTTCAGGAATATTCAAGAACACCCAATGTGTCAAATGTTTGATATTCATCAAACTATAGTTCACTATATGTTTAAATTCAATAGCCAACAGTAATCAAACTGAACACTGGGGGTTTGAGAATTTATTTCTTTTAATTAAAGTTAGGAAATCCTCACGTATACCTATTGAATGTTTTTTTCTGGTTCAGAGACGTATATCCTTTTCTTTTTTTTATGGTGTTGAATTCCAATACTGTATATATCAATATATTGATGCCTGTTCGGGATCAGTAAGAGCTGAGGGAGCCAATCAAGAAGAATGCATATTTTATTTTGAGCAGTCTGATCAAGCTGTGGAAGTAACATTACACAAAACTCAATACAGCCTTTTTGTTCAGACAACACGTGTATAGTAATTACCTGGTTTCTAACTCTACCTTACTTCAAGAGTAAAATTGTTTAAATTTGGTCTTAAAACATGCACTTAAATCCCCCCACATTTCCTACTAAAAACACATTACAATTTCTTACAAAGTAAAAAAATAACGTTCAATTGCAGTTGTGGTTAGACTGAGGTAAAATAGGGAAAGCTACCGGTACAATCACTTACCAAATGAATGTCCCATCTTGTACCAACCATAAACATTGCAGTGCAGCCATCAATTTAAATCATATTTAATTGATAATTGAGTTATTGATTCAAAAGTAACCCAAGAGGCACTTTAAACAAAAGCAACTATTTTACAGGACTAAGGTGACCTCAGTAAACACTTGTATAGAACCGAAAGCAACAGTATTATACAGGACAAAAATCTAATTAATCGAAAAATTGAAAAGGGAGCCCATAGGACCTCAGTTTCAATGTTATATCTTGCTTTCCATGGTGATAAATTAGTGGCATTATTCTGGCATTTGGTGACATAGAGTCTTCCCTTTGGAAGGCAATAGTCTAGAAGCTGGGGACTGGAGTGTAGTAGACAGGACACTGTACAAGCCTAATCCCCTCTAGAGAAAGATTAATTCTAAATCAATGGGATCTGAATGTCACTCAGCAGAGAGTGAAGATTGGAGGCAAGAGTCCAACACGGGAGTTTGTGACAGAGGAGTAACCATGAAGCATTATCAAGAATCGGTTGCCAATGTGCAAGTTATTGCCACATTACGTTGTTCATCACATAAAACTGTCTACGTACATAAAGTTAAGATGTCAACAAAACACTATTGAGCCACTGTCAATATCTATGAGCACAATGCGACTGATGTCAAAAAATGTGGATAAAATCAATTTTTTCTAATAAGGTGTTTACTATTATTATAAATTATTAAATGGTTTTAAAAAAGTAGAAAATCGATGTTCCAATACAAACCTTAAATTCTATCCTTTAACACAAGAACCAGGATAGGAAATTATACCTTTCTTATGAAAAAGTACATTTCACATACAAAATAATTTAAAAGTCCAATATCAATATGTCAAAGGAATACTTTCTGATGAAGTCATTATGTATATCCTATTTCCCTATAACATAATAGCCATTCACCTTTACACGGGCAAGTGTCACTTACCAGTATCACAATGCACTTGTAAGTTACGATGCACAAATATTTCCGCAGTGGCCGAGCTTCCGTTTGTTTTTAGAAACCAAAATTTTAAGCTGCATCAATGTTTATATGCTGTGAATTTGACAAAACTGAAATGGATCGAATAAAACCATAATCTAATTTTTAATAACCATGTACCTCAAAATGATGACTGTCTCTCTTTCCACACACAAACTTGATAATCAATAGACACACTATCCAGTCTTACTAGAGTGCAGAGCCTTCATCATGCAGCTACTATCCCTTTATACGCAATACATAAATTCTACAACAATGCCTCCATACCCTCTTCAAGGAATGAATTACACACACACATATACGTTTCTTTTGATCCAGCTTTACACGTAGTAGAAATATTTAAATGTCATGCTGTACCATGTTTTAAAGACCCCTAATACTTCAAACAACATTTGGAATAACCAAGTAAGATTTAAATAGTTGTATTTTGTGTTCTGTCTGTTAAATCTATCAATATTCTACAAAAAGGAATGAATGAGAGATTTTGACTTCTGCATAATCTAACTATCGATACCTTAAAATATTCATGGAATGGGAAGATGTTATAAGTATGGAAGACATTGAGAAACCCTGCATCATAATTATTTTTAGTTATATTTAGTTTGATAGGTTTAGTGTAAAACTTTAGATAAAACTGCTGAGTGTGTGGGAGTGAATCCAAAATACCGGTACATGCATGTGCACTCCTGAAAATTCAAACTTTGTTTCCTAGCTTATTCACCAATACTTGGTTATATCTATGTTATATTCTACATAAAATTTTTCTTTGATGAGCCAAGATTGCCAAAAATCAAAATCAAATGATACATAATCAATCAAAAAATTAAATTAATAAAAAATCAATTTAGCAAGCATATCACTGTTATTCAAAGCTTCATATGCTATGATCTTTGAATTCCAAGTTTTAATCGCAGCTCAGAGGAATAAGCTGCTCTTATAAATCATATATGTCTGCAATTGTTTGCAATTTTGAGGGGAGAGATTTTTGAGAATTAAGGCACATCTTTAAAGGATAAATATGACAGACATGAGAATTAAGTTTAAAATTGTCATTTTTACAATGTGTTAGCTTAACCTTAAAGGTTAAAAGTGTATGTGGATGTACTTGTATATCTCTTGAGATTATTTTCATATTTCAGCAATCATATAAAAAAATGCATGTATCTACCTAAACAATGACACATGCATTTTCATCAAATGAAATGATTTCTACTGAATGTTTTTCCAGGGCCACAGTAATGGTAAATTATTTGCTTTAATGATCAAGAGAGAGTTATGCCCCTTTACATTTCAGTAAAATACTCAATTTACACATTCAAGACAGAAGCGCCAACTTCAGAAAAAAGAAATTAATGCAAATAACTTTGATATGAAATAAAAAATAAAAATAAAATCAATATAAGCTATAAAAGCTTTTAAGGTCATTGATCAAATCTAACTTGGTAGGAGGGCACTAGTGTGACAAGGAATATTCAACTAGTTTCACTTACGTAGCATATAGAATTTCATCAGAAAATTCATCAATTTTTCTCTCGGTAGACTTGAATCAGTGTAATTGTATAAAGAATTGCCAGAAGCATAGCAGTTATTGAAGAATTATCTTACAGATTTGATGATAGTTTCACCATTAACCAATGCTTGGAAAATCATGATATGAATAATATGATAGAATTGATGATGACAGCTGAGGTTTTCACACTTTAGAATTCATAACTGGGGAATCTAGGATGTATTATCGATACACATAGTAAAATCTGTGCATGCTTGACTGAAAAGAATGACTCTTGAGCATTACAATATCAATACAGATATATATCTGAACATTTCAAGGGTACAAGTACCAGTATACAACAATTGTATCCACATACACAAGTTTAACACTTTTTAAATAAAAATAGGATTATTCAAATGTTGAAATTATTAACCTTGAGGCTTATTTCATAGAAAAGGTCAAAATGATTTCAGTTCAACCCCTTACAATGATGATGTTAGTATCAAAAGTCTTTTTAAAAAATATTTTCATTGATATACACCACAAATTGCTGTACTGCAAGATGAACCTATCCATCGTCACATGTATAATAAGCCTAAGTGAAACAGTAAAACCGATATGACCTAAAATTTGCATTTCAAAAAACAATTACAAAACGGTCAACAGATGATACTGATTATTACACAACTGACATCTCTCATGTGTCAAGCATCATATTTTATTTGATAATAAAATAGTGCTTAAAAATACGATTTGCCAAGAATAAGAAAAGAATTCACACTAAAACATCTCATTCACTTCAGATAAAGGGGAGACAATAATAAAATGTTTCAGTTATTTGCACAACTTCTGACATCTTCTGATATGCCATATGAAGTTACGATGCAATAAAATGTTGAAGATGCTTGTAAATAATTCATATCGTTTCGACTTGCTGCAGTATACCTTGGCCAAACTTCTCTGTGAAACTATAATTCCGAAGTGATACCCTCTAATAAAATTATCAATAAAGAAGTTTTTCTTTTTCAATTGCAATAAATACAACCATGCACAAATCCTATTCTCTGGGTTCCCATAGGTTCCTTTTCTTTTACAATATCAATTTCAAAACCATCACTTTTTACCTTATGTTAGCTTCTGCAATTCCAGTAGTTAGATCCGAGCGAGTTAGCTAACATCATTGAAATATACTAATAAATTCTTAATACTTAATTATTATCTACTGCCTTTCACAAGGAAGCAACAATTCAATGTACTTTGTTGGCTGTCACTTCCCATTTTCCAATATTACAACATCTCTATCATACTCTTAGACATTACATAAAACTATCATCACCTGATAAGAACTCACTTCGCCCTTTGTCCACTGTTTTTAATGACAAGGACGTGCGTGAAATATAGTGGTTTAGCTCTTGTGTAATTCCATATATAAATGCTTGAGCACATTAGCTAACAAATGGTTTTGGTACACTCAATCAGTACAGCCAAGAACACTCCTAATACCAAGCAAATGTGTCCTTTGAGATGTGAAATACTCATGCAGCTTCTTTCCTATTGGTGCAAATTTTCCTTTTTGTTTCTCAAGTTTTCCACAATTTCTTTAAAAATCTGTTATTACTTTATTACTTTAAAGTGCAACAATTGCAAAAGTAGTTATTGAAAGAGTTGATTAATATTTCTGAAAATACAATCTTAATTTTAGAATAAAATCTGAAAATCTTCATATTTTTCTGCAACTAAGTTGAACCAGATATAAAAAGTCTCAGTTGTTTTATGGTGCTGATGGTGCTGCAGAAATACCAGGTATATAACAAATTACAATTAAAAATGTAAATTACTACAGTGCATAATGATGGTGTTTGTTTGAACCTTAATAACCACTTGTATCAACAGCAAATTTATCCCAGAAATTTATCATTCATACCTGTGGGTTAGGTGAGTTTCATGCCTTTCTATAGGCAAATAGAAATCTAGATTGATTAGCAATTACCTACCAAGTTTTAGAAAGTATTTCAACCATCACAGATTCTTTCAACATTGATCTAAACTGAATATACATTTAACAAAGCATTAATGCATGCGCAAAGTATATGTAGTTTTTACATGAAACACCAAAAATAATTCAATTTGACAGCAATTACTAAAATAAGACAGCAATATCAAAACAAGGGCCTATGGGTCATATCAATCACCTGAAAACTTTTACATACTGTATACAGGGAAATATTTGTCCTCGTTTTATTTTCACTCCTTTCGCCCTCCGTGTCAGTGGGCAAATTTAAGACTGGGCGAATTCAAATGCCTTAAAATATCTCTTTTTTAACATTATTTTGTTTTGGCGAATTCAAGACGAGGCGAAACTGTTTGCAAGTGTAGAAGGGTGAAAATAACCCTGTATACAGTAGTACTTTTCCTACTGATCAATTTTACCATAGAATAGCAATCATATTAATCATATTAGTATCTCAAATGATTGCCTCTCAATTATAAAAAATATTTAACAATATAATTTTGTGTTAAAATTATAAACTTAAATTTTAGTCTGACCGCTTCTGAATTTAAGTAGGTCATTAAATTGTTCTGAATGTTCCAAAATCATACTTTAACTAAAATCTAAAATACTTATTTCTAGATAATGAACACATTTTTTGACCCTTTCCTTGCTCCTGCAGTTTTAATATACCAGTAGTTTTTAAAAAAAATTGTATCACGATGTTTTGGTAACATGGAAAATTTTTAAAAACGCCATTATTTCTTTATAATCTTCCATTATTATCAGACCTAAAAAAAACCTGTTGCTTAAATTGTGCCAACTTTGGTTGTGGCTGTCTCAGTGGTTTTGGAGAAGAATACAAAAATGTAGTGTTAAGACAGGATGAACAACAACAGACACAACCAGGTGGCCAGAAAAGCTTACGTCACTGAACCCTCAAATCAGGCGAGCTAATAATCAACACCAAAAGATATTTACCACCGAAACCCTAGCAATATTTCATCTGGGAAATTAAATGTGAAGACTTTTTATATTATATGTCCATACTGATTGGAACAAAAATAAATTACATAAATTGAATAAAGAATTAATAATGCCCAATTTCCAAGTCTCCAAGCGTCCAGGGCAGTAAACAGGACATGAGGGTGTTAGTTGTTTTGCGTGACCTTCTAGTCCTTCATAAAAACACTGATTGCTTTTAAATTTTTTTTCTAAGAACAGCAATTATGCCACACCAAATTGCCGAGACTGAGTAATGTGATACAATCTTATTGAACAGTGGTATTGGGATGCAAATTCCCTCTTGTTGGGACATAACTCAATACAATAACATTGCAGCAGCAAACATATTTCAATGGTATAAACAAACTATTTTCACCACAGCTGGAATATATTCTCTCTCTCTTCTATTTAAATCATTTGTGTAGTGAAACATTAGTGCGTATCATATGGCATGCAAAAATGTCAATAATGAAAAACAAAATTGTTGATGAGCCATTAATGCCAATCTTTGTGGGGATATCTGTTGAATGTCACATTGACTATCGAGTTAAATCAGACAGGATTTTGATAACATTAGAGGTGTGCAAGTTTGAGCAGCATGACATTTCATGCAGTTCACAGAAAACCTCCTAGCAGATAGCTGATTCACTGTTTAATGATGACGTCCAGAACTGTTAAATACAATATTTTGTCAGCTATCAGCTTCACTGCATGCTTCAGGCATCATAAACTGCAGATTGATCAGATCTGTTGCCTCTTTTGCATATCAAAAATGAAGAAGCAGTAAAATAGAATACATAGTGTACGTGCTTACTTTATGCTCTGTCTGTGCTCTTCTTTCTTCCCTGGTAGCTGAAACATACAATTCCATTTATTTTCTGCTAAAACCTTAGAAGTTCAGGCTCTATGGGGAAAAGAATATAACCTTCAAGACTCTTCATATACAGAGACACTACCTGAATGCTAAAATTCAGATTATAAAAACTCCACAAAGTAAAATCTCCAGTGATAAAAAATCACATGTGGGATCACTAATACCTTTTACCACGTGCACATAATTAAAGCAGACAAAACAAGAACCTCCAACTCTCAAGACATTCCATCTAAATTATATGTTTCATCCTTGAAGTGGTCTTTGATTTTCGATAATCCATGGAGACAAGGGATCGATGCCTGTACCAACTATTCAATACACCCTAATCACGATAATGTAACATATTGTATCTGTCTATATAAGGGACCTTGACTTAACTCACCTTTTTTATTTGAGTGACTTTGTATTGTCCTACAGTGGCTGAGGTTATTTCCGTAATCACCGCATCGACCTACAGAGATTGGGCAGCCACCCAAATATTCTGTCAGATGATGGTATCAAAGTGACACATGGCTATGCCTACTATTCCGTCCAACATCCCAATACAAAACATGGTGCTCAGACAACAACCTGTCAGGCCTGACAGACTACTTTCTTCATTTCAGGTTCCTTCTGGAGCAACTACACGTAACACAAGTTCTCTCCAATAAATAGGATTTTGTACTCTCTGCAACTCAGTTAAGGCACAGAATGCTTGTATACTCAGATGCTACAGGCTTTCTTATTATCGCAGATAAATAATGAAGAAGTACAGTGGTATTTTTTGCAGGGGATTGGGGTTGGGGGGTGGGGGGGGTTAATTCCCGTTTGGCATTAATTCACTGGGATTGAGGAAGCAGACGACTATAAATAGCTTATAATTGGTCTTTGACTGATCAGCAAGACATTTTCTCAGAAGAATTGGATACATGCATTCATCATATAATTTTATACTTGAACAGATTAAACTAATTTACCAGTGGATGCCTTCCTTCTGTTCGTTATACAAGTAATCAAAGTCCTACAAGAACTTTAATTCATTTCACATCTGGCCTATTCTAAATCAATAAAAACTTGATTAGTTTCCAATATATATAACTCCATCACTTTTACAGTTTATTCCTTTTCAACACATGTCATACACCTATATGTCATATACTAGCTGTAGCTCTGAATGGGACCTTCAGTTTACTATTATCATATTACACAGTTAATGCTCCATTTCCTTCAACTAATGGATTCTGGCTCCAAGATTGATTCCTTCATCTTAGGTATTGCTATTTTTACAATAACAGGGGTTATTACCCAGATCTAGGACACCTGCTCTACAGGTAGAACCTGCAGACTTATATAACATTCTCCTTAAAAAAATTAATGTCAACACCTATATAGACACATAGAACCATCAAACTTCTTTTGGTTATACACCCCTCAAAGACACTCAGCTCATGGTTGTTTAATCATTCATCCAAAACTGGTCGATATTACATGATTATAAAGGCAGCTCAGCTTATGCAATGCATTTCATAGTTAGCTAGGCTAGTATATACTTCTAACTGAATCAGATGTAACTCTTCCATTTAGATACACTATGGCGAGAATCAACATACTATATATAATAATCAACATTTATAAAATGCAAATAATTTTAATCTAGATTGGTATCTGATTATTGCAACATTCAGAAAGAATGAATGCTAACAAACAATACTTCCTTTTTTAAAATCATATAACAACAGACTACAGTAGTTCTACTGAGTTTACATGTAAATGAAACACATATAAATATTTAATTTTTATACAATTAGTTTTCCTGAAAAATAAATCTGATAATGAATGATTTTTTATCATTATAAACATTGGCCTCTTTACAGTTCTATTTCAAAACTTGCGCAAATTACAGTAAAAAGCAAAGTCTATATACTTACCAGTGCTGTAGTGGAATCTACTCGAGATATGCACAGGAAGTGCTGTTGTCACAAGAGATTACAATGTACTTCTTTCTTGGGATGTCTCCTCCTATCTTTATCCTTTGTCCTCTTCTGAGCAAGAGTTCATCTCTATGGTCAGGAATGCAACACCTCTCCTATCAACTGATGCCGGGGTTTCTAATCATCCGCCTCCATCACTTACCACTCTCCATCAAAACCATCATAAGTATCTGCTAGTGCATATAACATCCACAATTCCTATGATTCATATCAAAGCAGCATACGAAGATACATGTGCTAAAACTGAACATAATATATATCGGCAACTAAATAAAAAATCTGACATTTGAATAATTTCCACTGCCATATTATCTTGTGCAATCTTGTTTACTAATTTATCACAGAATACCCTTAGGTCTTTAAAAAAGTTTCATGGATTGACACAAACTAAGGCCCGCACCGTACATATGCTACTCTGCACCCAAGACTTAAAAATCACAATGACCATTCAATTTCTGATTTTCTTTCATTTGTAAATTCCTATTTCTTCATGTACCGATATACATCAATTACCATATCTTTTAATCAAGAAATTTGTGGAAAAAGCTTGCAAAAGAATCACAGAATCTGACATTTAACATTATATGTTCACACCATGTATGGTAGATTTTTGACAGTATGAATGGAAGTTTACTTAGTTTATATGTTGTTCTACCTTGCCATGATAAAAAAAAAAAAGCACCTCAATTCAATAACCTTTATTGTCAAACATAATAAATGATCATCTCATTCAAAACAATATTACAACAGTCTATAACTACCTACTCACTTAAAATCACATCTTACTATTAATCTTTAATGCTGCACTTAAATAAGTCTACTGCACTAGGTACTGCTGTACTAAGAAAATCATTTAATGGGCAAAGAAGGACAACCATGATTTGTAACTCATGTTTTCACTGAATCAAAACTTTGAGAAGTTTTGAAGGTAACTCTTTCAACACCTTTGCTCAAGCAATAAAATTAGTTATAAAGCAACTTATTGCAAAATTTGTGATCATGTACTGCAAATATTAAAAAAAAAAGAAAGAGTATTACATTTACATGTAATGGCAAGTAACCTTATAAGTATTCCCCATACATGCATTGCGCCCTATTTCTAAATATTTTCAACCAATTCTGAATTCTGAACAAGTTCCACTAAAAAAGTACTAATAAAGAAATTATTATCAGTCCCATTTCTGGGTCTTTTAGAGGATTAAAAAAACATAAGTTATTGCAAGTTAAAAGTATCTTACTACATGCATGTACAATATATTTGAATTGCTCAAATAAGCAATGTATCTATAAGAAACACTGCTACTTTGCACATCATACACAGTTAGACATGTACTTAGAGCATTGATTGAAATCACAATGTATAGAAAATAATCTATTACACACATTTCACCATTTTCAAAACCAGGACAGCTAGCAAAGAAAAAATATGATAATCTCGATAACAAACAAATCCCACTGCATGAATGACATCTCTGGGTGGGTAGATTAAAATACATGCATTCTTAAGAATTATAAAAATACAGTCATATATCACAAAGAATTATTTATGCTAGAACTGTGTAATAAATACTTCAACAAAAAAGACAACCATTCCATTGTGTAGGTAAGTTGATCATATGCACTAAATAGTAGTAAATGGAAAAAAATACTGTAAATCAACTTTGTCATGACTTTATTTCACAATTTACCAGAGATAAATTGGTGCATCGCAACTAATTTTTGCGATCAAGATGTAGATTATCTGAAAAATAGGTTACTAAAGATGATTACTTTGTGACGAGAAATATTCATGACGAGGCTCTCGCAAACCACATGAAAATTTCTCACACACAAAAAAAGTCGGTTTACAGTAACCATCAATGTAAATTACTGGAACTATCTACCTTATCTTTTTGTGAATCTTTATAACAAATGTGAATTGATAATGGCAATGTCATCATTTGAATCAAGATGAACAAAATGTCAAGAAATTTTTTCAGATACCACATAAAACGTGACATTTTTCACTGCCCTATCATTTGAGGTATACATATAGTTATGAACTGACTTTGAAGAGAACACGGAATGCATCTTTGAGAATTCTGCTTAGAAATATACAAATATTACCATTAATTTCATACACTAAAAGAAAAAAAACCCTCAAAAAACAAGCTTGACATTGTAACAAGCATGGATAAATAAAGTTTTGAAGCTGTATCAAACTTGCAGGAGTTATTTCTCTTGAACACTAATACATGTACTGTGACATGAACAACATCTTTACTGAAATGCAGAAATAACATTAAAGATATCTGTATATATACATGAAAAAGCATAAGACTAATATCACTTTGATTTCATTCATATTTGAGTACCTATCTAACACATCCCACAATGCAACATATACATCTGATAATATATATAGAAAAATGTCTGAGTACTATAGAAGTTTTTCTGAATGAAATCTGTTTCCAGTACATGTACAAGTGGAATTGTATCCACTGCCTTGATTCTTTATCTTTGGGTTTTGTTAAACAGATGTCACCATCGCCTCTCTGTCAAAAACAAAAAAAAAATATATTTTAATAGTTTATTTATTTACTGAAAATGAATTCATTGCAATACTTGTATTATATGTATTGTATTCTGCAATGAAATTTCAATGAAACAACCAATACAATTCAAATATTAAATCCTTTTAAGATTTGACAGTACCGGTACCGGTATATACAAGATATCTATCTAAAGAGCTTTTAATGATTTTGTTTCATTCAGACTGAAGTAGTTTTTGATAACATGTTTTTGTCTATACTTTTTTAAAAACTTTAATGATTTGCATATAAAATGTACCTATTACAATACGCAGTTTATAAATACCCTATTCTACTTCCTTCATTTTATTTACCTACATTGGTTTGATTTTTCAGGAATAAAATAAGATTGAAATGAAGTTGATCTGTATTAGTCTGCAAGGAGGGAATTCTGAAGTAGTTTTAAGTAAAAGACAAGGTAATATACTAATTGTCTGTGGTTACATACTCATGTAGTATTGATAATGCAAAGTTACTGTACTACTGAAACATAAAATTCATAAACTAGAATTACAAATCATTCAATACATTTTTAAAGAAAGAGACCAAATGCCTATGTAAACCACAACTGAAATTAACCCCTACTCTGTCAACAATTACTTGGTGTCAAAACATGTCATTTCTTCTAACAAAGAGATTAAATTATAATATGATAAAAGTTCATTAATTTCTAGCAATTGTAACATTTTCATAAAACATTTACAGATTATTATGCACACTCACACTAACTCCAACATAGAATGTTAAAATATTTTTGAATTGTCCATAGTTATATATGACAGCTACTGTTGCTCATATGTGAATACAGTTAATTGAACAATAAACCACTTTCTTTCCTGGTTTATAAGGGTTTGATATACAAAATGCACGTCACTGGGCGATGTGATATTTTATCTACAATGATAGCTACCTTAATATAGACCCTTATGAAACGCGGTAGATAACACTTCACTGCCCTGAACTTTATATCTCTCTTTGAATTTCTCCTACATTATTCATATAAAAGTGAGAATAAGTATTTAAAAATTATTTTTGTAGATCAGTACACTATATAGAGTAAGCTAATTAATTCTTCCATACATGTAAGCTACTACAACTATTCGGAAGTTTGACACAGTCTATACATTCCGAGTTTTCAATGCAGCTAAAAGTTTTAATCAATTGCAATAAAATTAATAAATACATGTACATGTAGAAACCTAACATGTACAAATTCAGACACCATTCAATTATGTAATCATCATTCATTATTGATATTTGAATTAACATTGTCACTTTATGCATTAAGAAATGTGTACATTCATACAAGTAACAAAGACAAATCAATCTCAAGTGGTTAGACTATAATATGGTTCTATCAGTAGCAGTATTTCTGAAGAAATAGAGGAGATTATGCTCAGATGTTGGTTTTAATAGTTATCAATACACGAATTGGAAAATGAAATCTTGGGAGTAAACATGTCAAATTAACTGGATACTGAATAATTTAATGCTGGTATGTAAATCATAATGTGTCATTCATTAATTCATTTCAAGATTCAAGCACAAAATAAGTAAACTTTATTTACATATATTTTAATTGGCAAATTTCAGCATTTTGATGACTATCTAAGCTTGTGACAATAAAATCTATTATCTGATACCCATTTGAACCTGTAATGAAAATATCTGAAGCGTACCTAAAATCCTAATCATAAGGATCATAAATTTACCCATACAGTGACTCTGCTTTTAATGTAATGTGCAACAAATGAAAAAGACCTCATGGTCAGCAGAGCTTTAATTAAAAGACAATTAAATTCTTTTGGTTAAGGCATTCCCTTTACAATTTTCAACATAAGAGATTTTCTCATGATCATATCAAGTGTCACCAAGTACAAATGTTCCAGGGACTGATGGTAGAAATATTTATTTTGCTGTCATTTGTTTGCCCAAGCAAAAAGAAAGTTGAACTCTCACAGAGTAAACTTGTACTAATATATATGGCTTCATTTTTTTAATGAAATGATATATTTAGTAAATGTATAAGCTACTACATCTAAATCATAGAGTGCTACTATCAGAATATAATTTAATGTGTTTGAATACATGTTTTCATACTAATGCTACATCATTCCAGATTTTGGGTTGAGAAGTTCTACAAAGGAGGACAGTTCATGATGTCCATATGTCATTCATAATACTGTGAAAAATGTATGTGACATAGAAGAAAAATTTCTTCAGCCCAAGCAACATTTTGTTGCCTTCTGTAGCAGTTTAGGTACAAGTATCTGTCTGTATTCCTGAAATTAATGACTTGTCTCTTTGTCCACTTATCTCAAAACCATGCATGCATGCTGAAATGACTGACAATTCTATATAGTGAATTCATACTAATGCTGTAATTGGAAAAGACTTGTGTGTATTCACGTAAATTTCATACAAAATCAGTGATGGTGCAATAGTTTGTGGACTAGCTTGCACATTAATCCTCATCACAGTCCCAAACCTTCCTTTCATTTGGGAATAACCTGCTTATCTATAGTCTATAGACATCCAAAAAGAGAATTACAATGAAGAAAGGAACAAACAATGACATTATAGACAATGACACAGCTAGCAAATATCTGGAATCTACTTTGTACAACTAAAAGAGATTAGAAATGGGTCAGTACACTGAATGAATTTTCTTTTGATCAATTTGTTTTGAATGATGTACATACCAGGTTCTTCAAGAAATAGGTTAGGATAACTTGGTTTTATCAGTCTAGTCGGACTCCCAAAACGGAGTCAACGGAAGTGAATTTCTGCAAGCATTTTGGACTCCGTTTTGGGAGTCTACGCATGCGCAATTGTACAAAATATGGCGATTTTTCTATGAAAACATGGGGTCCACAAGAAATCATCTTGCAAAGTGCTGCATGTGTTGGCAGACTTCTTACATGTTTTAAAAGACCCAGAATATAATTTACAATCGATCGTATTTGCACGAAATAGGGGTTTATTTGCACTTAAGAAAGTTATTTATCTCCGAAGTTGGATGTTTGGACGATGCTTAAAAAGTGATATTTTTGTGTTTTTCATGGAATTTTATCGTTATTAAAAGGTAAATTGCATCAAATTTTACTTTTTTCATATTATGTTACAATTTAAAGGCACCAAACACACAAATTGATAAGTGCATAAACGAAAAGAGCTCCGATTACTAACAAAAACTTGGTGCTCTAGCGATGATTAAAAATGTCTTATTTGTTTTGAAAAAATAGGATTGATTGTTTAAAAGCATAGGAAATTAAAAAAATTGTCACTCTAGATACAATAACTCTTTAAATTGAACAGATAATTATCATCAAAACAATTATAATTGCTCGCGGCGTTTCCGATGTTAGGAAACCATGTTAAATACATAATTATTCAAGATAATTGAATAATTAAGCCTGAAAATGATGTAAATAAGACTATACTTTAACAAACAATTATAAATAAACATATACAAGCGTTTAATTTATTTCTAAACAGTTATAGTTGTGCGCGATCAAAGTTATGGGTGAATTTTTCATTTTAAAAATTAATCTTACGTTATACAAGTAAACAGTTATGAACATATGACATAAATATGACACATAAACGTTCAGAAATGTTTTTCAAAGTTTAAAATTAATTTTTGTCGTGTTTTTGGCCAATTTTAGAGATTAATTTAGAACTAAGGGGCATAACTCACATGATGTTTACATTAGAAACGCCATTTTACTGCAATGCATGATGGAGCCAAAGACTCCGTTTTCGGAGTCCCGACTAGACTGTTTATTGCAAACAGAAAACTTGCAAAGTACTGGATTAGAGACATGTTCTGGCAACTGGCTAGTTTTTCTGAGGATCTGTGGTTGTAATCAATTGTGAAGAAAGATTATGAGGCCCAAAGCTAGTGATCTATGTACATATTATATACAAAATATCTCATCGGTGTGTCTTTGATGGGAATTAGTGAATACATTGGTAAGCCATAAGACAAGCAGAAGCTGGATATATTCTGCATGCTAGCTGCTACATCAGCCAGGGTTAGTTAGTAGGGGGCCACATAAGACTGTTACCTGCTGAATAGAGAGAACCAGGCAAGTTTGTGTCACTTACACTAATATTGGTTCTCCCTTGATCAGGCAATCATTCTCCGATCTGTTCACTAGAGGGATTTTCAGGTCGTTTTTCTCTGGTTCTGATACAAAGCTCTCAAGGCCACAAGACTGGTACTTGAACAGCATCATTATGACTGAGCTCCACAGCAGAGCAGATCCTATAGACAGGAAGGAAGTCAGTCATAAACACAAATTGTATACTCAGCATAGACATTTTGTCACATGAACAATATATTTCTATTCTGTTGAACAATAATAAGACTATCTTTATAAGCGCAATCCCATGTGACCTGTATCTTAATTACCACACTATAAATTTCTTAACACACAATTATGCCACAATCCAAATCTTTCTTTTGACCTACTGATGAAAAGACTCTTTCAGCACCATCACTTTTTAAATATGATTTTCCCTATCTACAGACCCGAGGTTCACACATTGAATTGGATAATTGAGCTAGGGCAAGAATCTAAGCACAATGAAATTTTTCAATGAAAAATGTTGCAAACTTTGCATATTGACTTTATCAACTTAAAAGTTACAAATAATTTATGCAGGTGATATTGTTACAAAATTCAGTGAAAAAAGACAATAGTGGTACATGTAGTTATATTGATTTTACTTCCTAGCCCTAGCCCTGTCCTTAATTCATCTGCCCCTTATCCTAACAGTTGTATCTTGTTTTAATTCATGTGGTATAAAGCTTTAAATTTTGATTAAAAAGGGTATGGTATCTGAAGCTTTGTTTTATTCATGTGAAGAAAAAAATCTATCTTGTCATTGGTCAGAGCCAAAAATATCTTGTCATTGGTCAGAGCCAAAAATATATTGTCATTGGTCAGAGCCAAAAATATCTTCTTTGTTCCATGACGTAAGGAATTACTGTTCCCATTAACTATCTTAACACTCATACCAACCTGCTAAGTAGAAAGCGTACTTGAACTCTGTCTCCTCTTGAATCAACAGACCTAAAAATTAAAACAAGAAATATATAGTTTGCATATACATTTCTAAATTTTCTGAAAAAAGGGAAAATTTCTTCAAAGATGAATATGGAATATATCGTTTTTCATTTCTCCAGTACCGTAAGCATAAAAATTGAGGACTGAGGGCATGACAAGTCAGTCATTATGCATCTATTTGTCAAAATATGAGTTGTACATGTATATGACAAGAATGTCAACTTAAAACCAGAATCATGATTATTCATGTATATACCCTTCACCCATGAAAATTATGTTCATGTACAAAAATCAGCTCACAAAATTCATATGATATGCATAGTTTACATCATATGTCTCTATTAGAAAACATAATGATAGGGGAATAATATGTGGCTACAAAGCTAAATAGTACTGCCATAATCATTTCAAGGTGCATGAGCCATTTTAAATACGGTAAGCTGAATTTTCAATGAAACAATAAACGAACAAGTGTAATATATTGGTACCATTGCCATCTGTTGGCTTTTTTGTTTTTTCTAACAAAATATTTTTTAATACTGTACATACCATCTGTTGTCTTTTTTTCTGGGGGGGGGGGGGGGGGGGGGGGGGATTTTTTTTTTTTTTTTTTTGTTTCTTTTTTTTTTTTTTTTTTATTTTTTTTTTCTGC
>WFKH01010211.1:21647450-21668210 GCA_016163765.1 Magallana hongkongensis
GCAGGATTCGTTGTCAGATCAACAAACTTCAGGTACTCTTTGAAAGCATTTTATGAACATTCAGCTCTTTTATCAAAGAGCAGACTCTCGATCGCCAAAAAACATGAGTAACATTGGAGCCAATCTATTGGGAAGATGTTGGAGCAGCAGCTGAAATTTGGAAACATCCATGCAATATCTTAAGATAATCATAGCATTTTAGATTTACTTGAAGTAATTAACAAACTCTAGATAAGGGAAACATAGAAATAAATGTTATGCATTTGTGAATAAGATTTGGACAGCTTTAATATAAGCTACTGACAGATGATCAAATTCTGAACAATAAATCAAATACTGTTATTTTTTGTTTCACTTTATCTGATTGGAATTCTTTCAAGGATTTCCAGTTTACAAAATCATGTGTGCTAACTTGGTAATAGAGAGACCTGACACAAACAATTTGTTTTCCCCGATATGGCAAGAGTCATAATTGTGAAATATGATGTTGCAAAATAAGTTTACTGTAAGTCATTTTCTTATAAAATAATCCACTTGAAATCAAGTGAGGCATGCATGTATAGTGGGTTCAGCATTGAGAGTATTGGCCAAAACAATCAAAATCATGCTAATTAGGCAAAGTAAGTCAAATATGAATGTCCAGGAAGTTCATTTTCTCGATAAATCTGTGGAACAATACAAATGTACACTTGCTAAACAAAACAACTGCCAGCTTCAGTTCTAATGTCAAGTGCTAATTAGTCATTGTTAACATCACAGCAAATTATTGATTGTTCCAGCAATGATAAGTGTAAACCAAATATTGTTAGATTATAAAGGGAACGACTGGAAATTGTTTTCATTTGAAGAATTTTAGTGTAAGCAAAACTCTACCCTCCCCCCCCAACAAAAATTTTTTTTTTTGGTGGTATATGATTAATTTTTGACAAGATCAAGAAACAGAGATTTTACCTGTAAGCACCCCAAAAGTAAGATACACCTGGTATATCTCAGTGACCACCATTCCCATGGACAGCCCAAGAGCCGAGATCAGCCCTCCTAGAATCACGCTCCATCGGCATCCAAACTGAGCCATGAAAAATCGCATCACCACACCTATAATGTCACACAAAAACATTGCAACAATGAGGAAATCATCAAAATATAAAGAATGACAGGTCTTAGTCAACTTAATTATTTTCTTTTGACAAAAGCTTCAAACATTTTCTCACAGCATAAAGAATGATTTTTGCACTGAACATCATGTGATAAATGCATTATAACTGTGTACATGTATTGTGAAATCTCTTCTCTCAATGCCAAAACATGTTTCAAAGCCCTTGCAAATTATGCATGCAAATCCCGGCATATTCATTTTGGTAATTTTTGTTGCATTGAATAAATCATTGAATCTCGCTCACTGTATCTTTTGAGACAGCTCATTTTTTGTCAAACTTAAAGAAATTTAGGATCCACTTACTTGTTAAAGCAGTCGAGTACAGCAATATTGAACCAATCCATGATGTGTTGAAATGGTCCTCATTAAAGATTTTACTGAACACAATATGGAACACTCCAATGCTATAAGTTATTCCACAAATAATAAACTGCGTGAAGAAGGCAGCGATGGCAACCACCCATCTATATCCTCCACTGTCCCCCGGCAACATCACGTCAGGAACACTGATCGCAATCATCTAGGGACTGAAAGAAAAATCTTTAACTTCAATCATTAAGTTTTTTATAATAAAAAAGCCTGTCTTATGAAAAATTGCAACTGAAAAACTATCTCTACTCTCTCTCTCTCCATAAAAAAGTGGAAGTGCATAGCCTTCATGCATCTACTTCCTTTGTCTGATGTTTAAAAATCACTAAGATATAGTATGTTACCCTGTAATAGGAAAAAAATTCACAAACATTACTCATCTGTTACTTTGACTCCGTAATTAAATACCATTACCAGTGTGTCTACGGCTCTATGCTTTAGAAGCATTTATAATTTCCATGTCTACTGTCCTCGATATTAACATTTAGTGTGGGGATTGCATTTTCTCTACATACATTAATTAATACAACACTGCATGGTAAAATAATTTTATCTGTATGTCCTCAACAGAGATTTGGTCATGGCCAATGCTGATATAGTCAAAAACAAAAGATCCAATGAATGTCAGAGTTAGTTATGGCCAGTCGTACTGTCTTTGGCAAGAGTAAGTGAAGCATGCAAAATGGCCGTCATATCGGGGTTTGATTTGGCTAGTGTTCCTTAAAAATTACAGGAGTTAGATTTTTTAATTACTACTGATACATGTTTTGGTTATTTGTAATCTTTAATGTGTACCAAAAGCTTGGTCATTCTAAAGAAGACAGATCAGCAAGTTAAGAGTTTTAAATGTGACCCAAATTTCTGTACATTGTTTTGTATCTGCATTAAAATTTAATAATACAGTATTTTGACACCAGCTATTAACATAAAAAGCTAAAAGGTTTGCTGCAAGCAAAAAAAAAATATTTAAAAATTTATTCTTTTACATGAATATTTATCATGTATTGTATATTTATTACTTTGTATTCAAATCATTGTGTTATGCTTTAGAGAGCTTATATAATTATTCCACCTTCAAATGGCTATAGAGCTAAGCTCAGATATTTATTATAACTCTCTCAAACTTTGGCAGCTGAGAATATAATCAAAATTCTTTCAGTGGAAACACTAGTGTACCAAACTTTGCAAGCTATTCACAGACCATTTCAGAAAACACAAAAACTGGGGCTGTTTTTACAAAACAACTTGCGACAAAGTCGTAAATATTCTACTCTTATGAACTGCTCTTTGGTGAACAAAATTTATATAAAACCATTTATTTACAACTATTTTGTTTTCTATAATTATACTTTACAGCCATTAAATTGAAACACTGATTAATTTGTGATTGATAAACATTCATTAATTTGGTCGTAAGTTGTAAGTTCTTTTGTAAAATGCAGCCCTAAATGTTAGGCTACATGATTATGTCACAAAAAATATATCAACATGCAGGTCATGCTGGTTCACACTGTATTAAAACAAAAATTCAATCAATACAATAAAGATCTAATGAATGATCCCAACACTTAGACAAAAAGGTCAAAGATCACATAATCAAAAACGAGTTCACTTTTAACACCAAATTTTTATGTGCTAGTACAAGGGTCAGTCCACCCTTCAAAGGGCACAATTTAACCAGGTCAGTTACTGAATTCCCTTTAAACATACCTGAATATATACTCTTGTCATTGTCGCCATAGCTCACACTTTCACTTTTGATAAAATGTATCCTATGAAATCATCCTGCTGGTCTCAAGTAGGATAAAAGGACAATACACAGCACTTCTCTTTGTGTCACTTGAAGCTCTGAGGCAAAACAGCTGACAAGGAGGGGGTAAAAGGTCACTTACCACGTGATCATTTGTTTACCACTGTCAATCATTTTTCCCTCCACGTCACACGGTACATATACCGTTATGCAATACATAGTATAGTCATCTAATCATTTTAGTACCTACCGAGTTCGATAGAAAATTGTTGACAGAAAAAGAAAACTACGAAAACCATTGATGTGCATAAAAGAATTACAAGACGGTTACACCACCACGCTACATAAATTGTACAACACGTGAAATTCAAGAGTTAGCGGATTTTTACAACATACTGAGTGTTACTTGTTCTAGGTATACTGTACAGTAGTGTTTATAAGAAAAACCATGGTATTTACTTCCTTCATCTGGTCAATCTCATTAATAAACATTTATACGTGTTGGCCAATAAGCGCCATAGATCTATATAAAGCAATGCAGAGTTGAATGGAATATCAGCTGAATATGAAAAAGAATTTATCCCGCCACGTGTAGTCTTCACAAAGAATAAACAAACTCGAAGACAAATGCGGAAAATTTCAACTCTACATAATAAATAAACAAATATGACTGACAACTAATACACACATGTACTGTGTATTACCTTGCAGCAGTCTCGCTATGCCCTCTGGCTTTGTTCTTCCATGTTTTCCGTTGGTGTGCTACACTTCCGTCCGTGTCGTCGGTGTTACATATTGACAAGCCTGCGGGTCATAACGTTCGGTTTTTACACTGTCGCTACTCGAGATATTTACGTAAAATTCAGCGTCATTTTTGATAATTTTGGTAATATGGTACAATATATTTTTTTCTGTTTTGATCACGTGGTACCTGACGTGTAAATAAGATGCAGGTTCAAACAAGGCGCGGATCCATTAAATTTACACTGTTAATATACCAGGGACCCAAAGTAGTGTCTCTTTTATGTATTTTACCTTCATGTTACTTACATTTTATTTTTTATTATTATATTTAATTATTTACGGGACCCCTGATAAGGAATATTTCAAGCATTTGTACGTATACGGTTCTTCCCTTACCTGTATTCAAACAAGACATGCAGTTCATCATTAACTTCCCTGTTTTGAACAAATACTATAAAACTGTACATTTTTAAAGAAGATTATAAATTTTAATAAAACCTCATGATTTACTCACGTATCATATGATGTAAATTGATAGCCTTTTAATGAATTGTAAATATCACTGAAAAATTTTCCTTTGATTCTCATCAGATATTTAATATGATAAAGGGTGGAAAAAGATATTCTTAAAGATGCCTTTTCTCGTATGAATCTGTAATCTACAATATTAAACATAAACATGTAAATCATTTTACACTTTTATTTCAAAGATTGAACAAATTTTCCATTATTTTTAATTTTTTCATTAATAACTGATAATTAAAGGAATATATTAATCATGTATATTGTTATATTATTTTTTTTTAAAGTGAATCATAAGTAATATATCAAAACACTGGAAAAAGTACAATATATTAAAAGTTTATATACAGTTAATTTGTTTTGAAACAGAGTTATTCCCCTTTTTGCAGAGTGACAACACTGGCTAGAAGCGATTTTCGAAGAAGGACTCAAGAGATCCCCTTGGTTGGGCCACAGGAGGGTATCTTCTCTTTCGTTTACTAGTTGCTCTGGGTGACATCCTTGACCTCTCTATGTAATCTTTCTTTTCCTACAATATCAATGTCATTGTGTTAATTTATAAAAATGTTATAAGAATGATTCAAATTTAAATAAGTATAAACTGGGTTGGGCAGTTTACTATATAAGAATTAAAAAAAAGTGGTTCATAATACATAATCTGCTGTAACCAAGTTTATATGAGTATAAATTCTGTATCTAATGAACTTCAATAATAATATTCCTTAATTATACTCAAACAGAGTAATCAACTTTAATTTTTTACAGAAAAAAATATTTAAAAATTACAATTAATTTAGATCAAAATCATGAGAATATATATGTACCTGATAAAGTTTGTCTTTTTCCTGCATTTTCCATCGCCTTCTGGTGGCCTAAAAGAAAGATAAATATTAAGACAAACAGCCTTCAGTATTTTTAGATTACTGACAATACTGAAAATCAAAACCAAGACTTTGGAACATGATTTACAAAATAATGTTTCAGGAATAAGGGCAAAATAACCAATTCTATTCTAATTCTGATTTATGACTAAAAGCAAGGTTAAAGAATTAAAAATGATTACTGATTTATATGACTAATATCAAAGGTAAACTAGACAACATTGAGATGGTGACCATCTCAAAAGGCCCCACTTAAATAATGGACAATAGGATGAAAAGCATTTCAGAGAATTTTGCTTTGACCTTGACCTATAACTTCGAAATTTTCCAGCTGGCATAGAACTTTTAATTCAATCTCATTACCCCTTATGTACAGGCATTTTTCTTCAACCTGAGCAAGATTAAGCAAATGGGAAATAATCTACGGTCTAAAACTGATTATAAAGAGATCTGCTATTACCTTCACATTGACTTGGTTCAAAGTTACTGCACACCAATAACCCAAAAGCTCTGTTTAAGTGCAGTATGAGCCAAATAGGGCTAAGTGGAAAGTATAAATGCTCATAAAACAAGGATTTTTGTGTGATCCGATATGACTTTGACCACTTACCTACAAACATCATTCAAGGTTACTGCATACCCTTTGATCAAAGGCACCCTGTGGGTGAAGTATGAGCCAGATTGGACCATACAGAGAGAAGATATGCTCCTGACAAGGATTTTTCATATAATTCTGCTATGACCTTCACATTTGACCTTGGAACTTGGTTCAAGGTCACTACATACCCTTTACTCAAAAGCTTTGTTTATGTGAAGTATGAGCCAAATAGGGCTAAGTGGAGAATATATATGCTCTGAAAAAAAGAATTTTTGCGTGTCCGATATGACCTTGACCCTTGACCTACAAACTTCATTCAAAATCACTGCACACCCTTTGACCATAGGAACTCTGTGAGTGAAGTATGAGCCAGTTTGGACCAAGGGGGGAGAAGATTTGCTCCGGACAAGGATTTTTCATATAATTCTGCTATGACCTTAACCTTATACCTAGAAACATAGTTTAAGGTCACTGCACATCCTTTACCCAAAGGCACTTTGTGGGTGAAGTATGAGCCACATTGGGCCAAGGGGAGAGAAGATATGCTCCGGTTAAGAGACCTCGGATGGACAGACGGATGGAAGGATGGACGAACGGACAGACTGATCACTATAGGGCACCCGCAGAGCAGGGCCCTAATATCCTAAGCAATCGAATGTGCAAATTGAATTGTGTCTGTTGTCAATCAACACATTAAAATATAAATAACGCTTATACGTATAAATTCTTACAGTGAAGGCTATGTAAATCCCAAAGATGATATGAAAAAATGTGAAGATAACAGCAAGGCTGGCAATAGAATTTCGATCATAAATTTTCACTTCCTTCATTTGGTATGTGTAAGCTAAGGATTTCATTGCCGCATTTTGAGTAGCATTCAATGCAAGAAATACCAGTGCAGCCAATACATACAGATCCTGTGAAAAAATAACAGAGCAAAATAACATGTGATATCGTAAGAAGATACATTTACTGGTATACATTGATATCCATACTTGTATTCATTTCATTTTTTTAGTTGCATGAGAATGTCAATTTCTGGTGGAGAATGTGAAAACTAGTTACTAATGAGCACTGGTTATGGAATTTGTTTCTCACATTCATAAAACACTTACCAAGTAAGTGAGGTAAGAAATAGTTGGCAGACTTTGCTTGACGACCAGCTTGAAGGCAACAGCAGTAAGGAAGAGGGTGATGTTGACAGCCAGTCTATCTCCAGAATTAACCTCAATAGAGTAGGAGGCAAAGGTCAGGGCAATGATCAGGAACTGTAACAGAGGTGCATGCATGACTATTAATCTACTAGTTTTTATTCTGAGATTTCTATCAATATATAATACCAAAGTATATTCAATGTATATACATTTCATTCAATTGAACATCATTCACATTCAGAAAGAACCAAACTCATTGTAATTCATAACGTTTGAAATTATGTGCACGTCTCTCAGCCTGTAATAATTTAACATACCGTAGACATATTATAATTACGCCTATGATATTTTGCAGAAATTGATTTTCCAACAATTAAGTATGGATTTGAATCTGCACATTTCTCAATTTAATTTTAATTCAATTTCAAAGTTAATTTATGTGCAATGTCATTTAGTCACTTGGGGAAATTGCTTTCTTCCAAAATTTCTAAAAAGAATTAATACACTAGCTGTGAAGTGTAAAATTTTACATTATACTGAAAAACTATAATAAATACAAACCACAATAAATATAATGTTCCACACAAAATAGCCTATCTTCCTTGCCACCCTGCACTGTATATGAAGGATAGGATGGACGGTTGAACTAGCGTACTCGACAGTTGTTTTGTCTCTATAGGACTCTGTGTGGTTGTACAGGTTCCATTCCGAGGCATCCAGGAAGGCCTGAGTGTTGACTGAACTGAGAGAACTCTGGTCTTCAATTATTTCAATTTCATGAATTGACCTTTCTGTAGAGATGGAAATTGTCAGGTCCTGAAGTTGAAACAAACTCCTCAGAGCAAAGAATAGGGAAGTCAATGCCAGTCAGATTACCAACAAATTAATTATAAATTACCAATAATGGAAGTAAATTTTTTACCAGTAAGGCATTATTGAATGTACTCGATGTGCTTCCTAAGACTCCTGTTACTGAATTGTAAATATCATTTCTTTATCTATGTAGTTGAATTATCTATCAAATTGACAATTAATTAATGGGCACACTATCTTTTTCTGATAAGTTACCTGGTACCTGCCTGATAGTCAATTACTGCTCTAGAGAAAAAGTACAATAACATCAAGAGCTAGATTTTACCTGAACATCCACTGGAAAGTGTTGCAGTTCCAAATTCTCCTTAAAGAAAGCTTTGAACCTCCACATCAGCTGCACTCTTGGTGGATTATCATCATTGCTGTGTAGGATAGAGTAGTCTATGTGTTCCTCTTCCATTGATCCGTCAATATTCAAAATGATCAACTTTGGAGTCCACATCATTGATGGTTCAAATACCTTATTGTTATATTCAAATACATATTACCTGGTTTGGTCCAAAGATTATATCAAAGTTCATTTTTTTCAATGTCCAATTCCTCTTGAATTGGCATATTGCTGTATACATATTGATGTAGAAATTTTTCTTTTAAAGAAATAAAACCATTTAGACTGCTTGTATATTTCTTTTGATTCCTTTTTTATAACTTCTTATAAAAAAAAAATCCAAGGCCGCTTCAAATACACAAGTGAATCAAATTTTTTCTTCAGTTTAATGCATAGTTAACATCACAGGAAAATAACGCTGTTGTTAGCGCCATTTTACCATTTTACCTAAATTATGTCATAAAATCACAATTTTTAAAATCATAAACATTATGATGAATGTTAGTTTTGGATAAAAACTCAATACAAAAGAAAATCGTAGCTTCACGTCTACAACTGCATGAAAATAAAAAGATGCGCAAAGTCATTTGCACTCGAATTGTACTCAGCCTCGTTAAGTAGGAAATATTGTCTTGTTTAATATCGTAGCAGGTGGGAATTTCCTAAAGTTTATAAATATCATGCTTATGTATGCATAGTATGGAAATTACTTGTACATCATTCATAATATGAACAGTTAGCATATAAAAGTCTTCAAGGCATAAGAAAATTATGTTAATGCACGTATTAAGAGTGTGTATAATATGTGGAATGAAAAATCATGGAGGTAATTATAATTTACACATTACACAACAGTGATAAAAGTGTGACAAAAATCAGTAGCTTATATTTTAGATATGATAGAGTATCATAACAAAAATCATATTATAAAGTTTTACAAAAATCTTAGTACCGGTAGTTGACCTCAGATTGACAGCAAATTATCAAGTATCATAGCTGGCAAAAAGGATCTAAGCCAGAAACACTTTACAGCTGTCACAATAGCACAATATGTATTCTATTGTACATGTATGTTGTATACAAAGGAAAATTTGTAAAATTTATTTACCTTTTCATCTGGCTTGATCAAGTGATCATGCCACTTTGCTTGGATGAAAATCTCTGACTGAAACCTCTGGTCCACTGTATCAATATCATTTATTTTCAAAAAAGTAAGCTTTATTTCTACTGTCATCTAAAAAAACAAAACAAACTTAACAATACATTATATGATATGCATAAAGCTGGATGGACAGACGGAATAAGGATAAACAGATGGTGATCCGATGAATATTTCCCCTCATAAATTCATGAGTTACATGTATATATTAGGTAATCTCTGTGAGACACCAGTCATTACAAAATCTAAAAATCCAAGTCCTCATATTTAAAAAAAAAAAAAAAATGAAAATAAAGAAAAAAAACATGCATTCATTATGAAAATATAAGGTGCACATCTATGGTAAACATGGTAAATTAAGAGTGTACAAGTTTTAAGAACAAATGGATGCTCTCTTTTTTAAAATATTTCAGACAAAAGTACAAAGTATAATTCATGTCTACAGACAGATGGACAGACAGACATGGTGATTCCAATATACATTTTACCTCCAAAACTTTATTTTTTGGGAATATTATGATAAAAAAGGATTACCTTATCTTCTCTTGGAGCATTGAGAGTTTTTGACAGAATTGATCGAAGAGGTGCTAACCCTTGATGATTGCTCTCCGATTCAAGTGTTAATTCCAAAAGTCGATTAAGGAGTTCATTGTTTTTCTCAATGTTGCTGGATAAAGCTTTGAAAACCTTGGCTAACTTGACATTTTCATCTAATGTTTTCTTAGAGTTCACTGTTTCCACCTCCAACATAATCTGTTCAAGGAGAGTGTATCAACTGTTTCTAAAAGGAATAGTTTATCATCAATTAAATTACAAATAACTCTAAATCTATAGTGGTTGAAGTAAATCTTATCATACACATGATAGTTTTCCTGAGTGCAAGTTTTTTCAATTTACAGTTTTGACCTAAACTGCAATTTCATTTCAAGCACACATTGGAGAGAGAGAGAGAGAGAGAGAGAGAGAGAGAGAGAGAGAGAGAGAGAGAGAGAGAACTGCTACCTTCTCCAAACAAGTTTTTTGTGTGTGCAAAATAGATGGAGGGGATACTTTAAAATCAGTTAACAAGCTAAATACTGTAAACATACTGTGAGTTACATATTCATGAATTGGAGTGTTGCTAAAATTGCAGAGGGGAGAACAGAATATAAAGCAGGATGGAATGGAAAATTGAACAAATTATGAATATGAATGTTCATCAAGTGAGAAAAATACAATCAAGTAAAAAATATGCAGACTTTACAATTATGAAATGTTCACATCAAAACCAAGTACCCAACAATATCAATACAATTTATTAAGGTTCTTTGATCCTCAGCCAGCGAAACCTCGTATGTATCAGACAGCAGTTTTAAAAAATGTTGTATCTTCTTTGTAATTCATAAAACAATTGAAATGAAAAGAAACTTTATCAGGTATCCAGAAATTTTGCAGAGATATATCATATGTTTGCCCATTACACAATGATTCATACATGTATATATAGGCTAGTTCTAAGGAAATTATAAGGCCTAACATTTAAGAATAAATCAATTCATTGATTTTAATTTGGAAATTTTGAATTAAGCAACAACGAATTTAAGATTATAACAATCTGATAATATTTTTTGTGGATGTAAGAGTTCATTTACACCAGAGCTTAATTGACCCTTTTCGGTACAGGGTCCTGTACCCTTTCAATTGGGAATTTTTCATCGAAAAATTGCTCTTTTGGGAAAAATTGTTTAACAAATATGGCTCAATGCAAGTTAGCATAAATCAAAAATTCTATACAGTTTTCTTGGTTTTCATTTGCATATTATATGTGTAATCATTAAATTAATGTTTTCATCAAAATAAACGACACTTAACAGAACACTCAGATATTTTAATTGACATATATTAATAAAGATGTTTCACTCAGCATAGTTACAAATTCAGCATCCTATCTTTTATAACACAATATGACACAGTTATTTTGGGAATTTTTCAGTTAGATTTTGGGAAAAAACAGTCAATTTTCAATTGAAAATGGGTCCTTTTACAGGACCTGCATGCAAGGGATATTATGCCCTGTACACTGTAAATTACTGTATGTGGTCTAAACATAATATACTAAGAAATTGAATACATTAAAATAGTTAATTTTTTTTTTCAATTTTCAAGGAGCGATGGTGTTTTTATACTATAGACAAACCTGATCAGAAGATTAAAGTCTTTAAAACTGGAGCTGAAATAAAAGAATAATACACCCCTTACTAACAATACCCACTATAAAAAGGGGTTTATTATTATAATAACATTAATTTTGATAAGACCCTATTATTGCAAACAATTAAGACTTCCGTATACGGATATACCACAAAGGCACATGAAGTGTGGAAATTACCCCCCCCCCCTTCTACTAACATAATTAAATCTATGATACGTGATAAAAGTGTATAATGATTAAATGATTACGTCAACCGAATATTTGGATGTTAGCCAATAGACAGGGAATCCTCACACCTCCAAGAAATTATCCCCATCCATATAAAAAAAATCAGAAAAGGGGGGTGGGGATAGGTAACGGAGATAATTACATACTTTCTTAAAGATAGAACGACATCAGTAGCTGCAGAATTAAATTAAGATACAAAAATACAACCAACATAAGTCAGAAAAACTCAAAACGCTTTTAAAAACACAAACCTTTACTGCAAAATGTGAAAATCTTTAAACATCGTCTGCAACAATTCCGGATGTTACATAAGTTGTGTATGAATAAAAACCAATCGTATCAAAGTCTCCGGGATCTGAATATTTCGCCGAACTGGTCGATTTCCAAGTAATATTTTACAACACGTGCTTAATTAATTGGGTATAAATCTATTTATATGTATGATACCTAATATACATAAATATGACTATCCAACACCACCACCTCAGATAAACCGGCTTATTGGACAAGTATCCCTCGACCCCCCCCCCCCCCCGAACACCCCTTGCTTGCCGGATTTTTTTCTGTTTCTGGATCCGCTCGTGCAGATCGTGGGTTTTACGAAGATGAATGATTGAATGATATACTTATCGAGAATATTCAAAGAGGTTTACAAATATGTTAATTTTTATTTAGAAAAGGGGGGGGGGCATGTTTTCAGTAAAACTGAACAATTTTTTATTGCATCCCGAGGGGTCAAACAGACCTTTCCAGTTGTGGTGAATTTCTGTCCGATCCCGAAATATTCATTTACAACTGATTTGATGGTAGGCTATTAGTAAATTTCAAGTAAAGTATAAAGTAGAATTAACCCATTATCTATCAAACCATTTCATCTATAGTCAAATAAAGGATGGCCGAGGATGATCAAAAGAAACATAGAGGAGACCTACACATGAAAAGACAAAGGGATTTTATAGAGACCTTGAGGGGAGTGAAGATGATCTATATAGAAGAATGAAGAAGACCTACAGGAAAATGAAGAAGACCTATAGGGGAATGAAGAAGACCGATTGGGGAATGAAGAAAACTTGCCGGGGAGTGAAGAAGACCTTTGGGTGAATAAAGAAGATCTCTAAAAGAACAACGAAGACCTATACGAGAGTGATGGCATGATATGATGGAAATAAGAAAGACTTAAATGGGGAGTGAAGAAGACAGAGGTGTGTGAAGACCTAGAGGGTTGTGAAGAAGACCTATGGAAGACGTGTCTAGAGGAGAGCGGAGAAGACATAGAGCGGGTGAAATTAGAGATGGGGAGGGTAAAGGAAAACCTCGAGGTAGCGACGAAAGCTTGCATAATACAATTATCTTGAATGAGTTCCTCTCGTTGGCGCCTTACGTCACACTGATGATAGGAAGTATTATGTAACCAATATAAAAAAAAACGGTGATGTACGTAGAATTATCAAACGCAGCGATGAAGAGAATTCAGTAAGCAATAACCAAACACGGGAGGACCCAAACGAAGTATTAACAACAGATCAGGAAGTCAGTGTAACTCCTTTCAGATCTATAGCCTGGAAAAAGGTGCATAATTATTTCATTAATTACTTTAAAGTGAATATAAATAATAATAATTACTTATGTTTTATAATTATCTCGCTTAAATCGTGACCATCCTACTTCGTGTTGTACACGAGTGAGTCTGTCTTGATTTTTCATTTGCCAGTTGTGGTTTAACAATCTCCTACAATCATATTTACATACCTAACGTTTGTTTCCTGTTTCTTGGCCTTTTTTCTACATACATTAAACTGCATAAGTAAAAAAAAATTCCCAAATTGACCCTTAACATTTGATATGGCAAAGAACGTAGTCAATTATCAACGAATTTTCCATTAATCATAATCATATTTAACTATTGACTACTGTTGAATGTATGTATGAAAAAATCAAAGATGCACACATTTAAACGACAAATAAAATCTGATTTCATGTTACATTAATTAAACCAGTCATTTTTCAAATATACGAACATTTGATATACAAAAACATCCCACCCGAAGCAATGTCATTCTCTGTAGCATTAACAAATGCTGAACAGATTTTTAAAAAATTGTCAATTAAGGAGGTTAGATGAAGTCGTGATCATATTTTAATATTTCGATCTCCGAACTAAGAAGAGATTGGAAATTTTTAAACTACTAGTATGATGTGGAAAACAATCAATACTTCAACGAAAAGAAAGTGCTTTTTCTGCCAAGATGTACATGTACATGTAGGTTGTAATCAGAGTAAATTAAATAGTTATTTTGAATTAAACTGACCGATTGTTGACATATATTTATAAATCATTTTTGCTTTACTTCCTTACAAGATTATTTCACCAATGTTTTGGATTTGTAAAGGTGTTGAATAGACACATTTGTTTTCCTTTGGGGTGCTGTATGCTGTATGCTCTCCATTTTAGCATAAACATCCTCAAAGTCCATGAGCAGGAGTCGAACCCATCACTTATTTTATGATTATCTCCCAAGATTTTTTTTTGGGGGGTGGGGGCGGGGGGAAGGGGGGTCTTGTTGCAGAAAAAAATTCATTCCTTCATTCGTTTGGAATGGGGTATTGAATATATGTTTATACGATAACAATACTGCAATTTTTTTAAATGCGTTAAGATGATCCAAATAAATCAAGTCTGACGTGCAAAGGATTTGGTTGAAATGTTGTAGTTACATTTGCTGACTGCTTCTATATAGTACAAATGGACACAACTACCCAAACCTATAAGTATAGCATTTCGATCCCATTTCCCTAGATATTAAAGATTTCGTTTTAAGCTTACCTTTCAGAGGTCATTATTCCATTTAAAAATACTCTTATTTTGTACTTTGATATTTTATCATTGGCACCAGGTTTTGTACATAAAACTTTAAATAACCTATCGTTACTAGATAAAGATCTATCATTAGTTACTTCAACATGGGTTATAAATTTAAGATTTAAGTACTAGTGACATATCGTAGACAATATGAAAATATGGCTTATTGAGTTCTAGTCAAAATCATCAACAGGTGAAGTCACTACGAATCGTTATGTTGACTCAAAAAATAATAGGTCCTGTAGAAGGGCACTTGAAAATGTTTTAAACACCAATCAAAACTAATGTAAACTGTTCTAAATTTACTAAAGGAAGAACTAAATTGGTCTTTTAATTAAAATTTGGCTCTACACATCTTCCTCAATTAACTTAAAACGCATAAAAGTTGGGTTGATTTTGTCTTAACACATTTTTCTAATTTTTTGCATAAAATTTTCGTCAATACCACTTCGTAAATAACTCTTGAGTGAGTGCAGCAAATGAATTAATGCAATGTGCCCCTGAAATATATTTACATAATTTCATTGCGGGCGTGGGGACACACTGCTATCGTCAACTTCTCAAACTGAATATTAACTTGGTGGCAGTAAAGTTTTCGCAAGTTGATTCCAAACTTTTCAGTATCGAGTAGAGAAAGGTAGACATAATTATTATTTATCTGACTTGGTTTTAGTTCAGGACATTTATGGGTTTTGTGTAAAACCGTATGTCAGAATTTGAAAGTAAGACCGAAATGTCGTCACGTCAAAATTTGACATGTCATCATACCATAAGGCTTACCCACTAATTGTCATTATAACTCATTAGGTTTCCTAAAACCTACTCATTTTTGTTTCCTCGCTTGAATCACAAATTTCGTAAATATTTGGTGTGCGCAGGAATTTGTTCACGTAAGATTCGGCGCCATTCAACGTTCAAGAGGTCTTTCAAAGTGTAAAAGTATATGTGTGAAACATGGATTAAAAAATGTGCTAGTGGTATAAGTAAGTGTACTTTTGGTGTTGTATATTAAAGACGACATTCAAAAGATCATTGCAAGAGTTTATGATTGGAGAACAGCTCATTTAACGCTGTAAAATGAATGGTTTTGGCGAAGAATGTAGGAAAACGAGCAAAAATTCTCAGTCATTTAGGATGAAGACTACTGAAAATAGTTTAGCCGGAAACAACCAACAGAGACAACTGGCCAGAGACAATACAGATGAAAGCCAATGTGAAATGTGCTGGGAACGAACTAGACTTTCTACGTCTACGTGTACTCGTTTTTTTAAGAATGTAATAAGAAATCCTAAACCTTATAGAAATAATATACAACCATTTTTCATTGACTGGACATTATACGGTATCGAAATGCTAGTCGTACCCATAGCAAATACCAAGGAACGCAATGTGATAGGACTAAAATGTCAGGACGTGAAATCCATTGATTTTAAAATCAGGAATGACCAATTTACTCAAAAAGGAGGAAATCTTTACTCAGTAAGTATCGCCCTTTTCGATATCTTTCCTATTTCCTGATATGCAAAGTGATTAAGTATATACTCGATTACCTATTTCGATAATGTTTTGCTGTTAAGAGGGCTGGATGGTCGTGACCATTTTAAGACTATATAAATCTCCTTAAGAAGAAGAGCTCTATGTATAAAGATATAGAAAAAAATTTAAATTTGAAGTTGAGATATACGAAATTTTTCTTAACTAAATAATAGTTTATAGCTAAACAAGTCATTTTAAAAAAAATTAAGGTAGATCTGTTGGGTCATTAGTTGACCACAAATTCACAATGGGTACATCACACTGCACTACAGGTTATTTTTTTCAAATCGCATAAAAATAGATATTTTGGTTTTCTAGAAAACGTCTGGTTCTATAGTAGAAATGTACAGTAGCAAGTATTTGATGATAAATCCCTCTTTATATACATGGTACATGCTTATAATGAACAATACTTTACATTCATTGATTTAGCCTGTCAACTGTCAAACACAAATTAATACAATGAATAGTTTCGTAAACATTTTGAATATCCTTAGGCGTGGTTAAGGTAAGTGCGTGTTTCTTTCAATGATTTTAGAATTATTTATACAGTTTGTTTTTCGTTCAGGTTTTTGGTTGCTTATGGTTGTCAAAACAGCGTCTTTATGCGAGAGAGAAGTTAGAATATCATGATAAAGATTAATTAGCCTTAACGTTTTGGGTGCAAAAATACTTGAATATATATGTCATGGTTTTATTTAAGAAAGAAACACATTCAACGCATTTACATAAAATTGTTTACTCCAAACATTTACAAGTATGTCAAAATGCCACACACATTTCGCTTTTCAGAGATTTCAGTAGTATTACATTTTGCTAGTTTTCAAAAACAAAAAAAAGCGATATTTTCAATTTATTGTGTCAAATGTACTAGTATATGTATGCCACAAAGTCATTTTTTGACATTTGTGTTTCTTTGCATGGATTGTTTGGTCAAAGATGTTCGTTTTAAAATGTGCAAGTAGTATACTAGTATTTTTTTTTTTTACCTCAATCTTGTTGAAAATGTTTGAAGATTCCAAGAGTAATACAAAAATTCGTGAAAATAATGAAAACAAACCCAAAAAGTATTGTTGATAAAAGTAAATAAAAAATTGAACAAAATAGGTTTATCCCACACAGAAGCACAATTGCAGAAGTGCCTGCTACCTTTAACACTGGCGTGTTCACATTGTAATATATAAGGACCTACTTGTTATTCTGGTTGCAAAACTTCATCCGACAAAGACGTGTTAAGATGGACAGGACAATTCCTTATCCTAGAATATATGAATATGTAATGATGGTAGTCTATAAAACAAGCATTCATATGGTTTTTTTTAAATGAACAAAAATCTTATACAATACCCCTGACTTACGACTTACTTATTTTCCATTGCTAGTGCCTTAAATGACTAGGTGCTGAGAACATTCGAAGCATGCTAAGCTATGTTAAAAATAAAAAAATAAAAAGTTGAAAAATAAAAAGTTCTCTATAGTGCTTGTTTTACAGACGTTGATTATAAATAGTTATCACATTTGGACTAGTTAAAATCATGTCTCAATACGTGTTCATTGCATTCTTTTACATTTGATTCCAGAAGAAGTCCATTAAAGCAAATAAGGACATACTGAGCAATAACAGTGCTACATCCATCACAACAATACTATTGATTATACTGATGGCGATCACATATGCTACGGCAGCAGTACAAGGTTTATAAATTTTTTTGATTCCCTCAATGACTTGTCTCATGCTCAAGCATGCCATTCATATCATGCAGAGTTAAAATTTTTCATTTGCAATTTGTTTGCAGAAACACATCAATGGGATGTGTCAATGGTAGTTGATAATGTAGATTATACTTCTGGGATGGAGAAAAACATGTCACGCGAATTTACGGACCTCACAGACACGCTATGTTTAGGAGTAAGTCATCAAATAAATATTCATTTTATTTGTTTGGCATATCTTTGTTTTGCTTTTGTTATTCTCCAAAGCTTGCTAGCTTAAAACCCCAATTTAGTTTACCCCTGGGAAAAGAATACGTGTTGAATCTCATCGTTTTTTCAGCTATCCGGTTATCTTATGGAGAAAAAGGAACAGCGGGTTGGATGTCATGTGGAACGTTTGAGGTAAAACATGCTGTAAGGCCTCACAACTGTCTCTGAAACCTTCTTATTGATTTGTTAAAATCTTTATATGAGCTACCTTTCATCAATTCCAATATACACGAGAAACAACCACGGTATTGCACAATATAATACATTAACATGTCTTTCAGAAAATCCGCTACATCTAAGGTGGAAGTCAGCTTGACAATTGACAACCTCCCCCTTAAGGTATTTGGATCCAAGGATAAAGTTCTTAACAGAATACTTCAAGAGTCTAGGCATCTCAACAAGAACGGCAAAGACTACATTGAAATCAAGAGTTACCTCATTCCAACAACATCCATACACGTGGTGCAAAAAACCGAGACAGGACCACAGTTATCAAGTATGTAAAATTCTTGGGCATTTTGCAGTTTTTAAAGTTCATTCAATGTCAGTAAATCTAAAAATCATTTTTGTTTGTTTAGCTTTTTTGTTGTTGTGCTTTGTATGGTTCCAAAATGGACATCTATTAATCAAAATACATGTTTTGGGGATTTTTTCATGAAATTTATTTAATTTTATTCATTTCTATTTTATTAGAACCAATACTGGACAGCGAGCGACCGAGAAGGGGAGTTAACACTTCCAAACTTCTGGTGGTTAGCGAGGGCGCCCCCGTGGTGACTACCACCCCGAAGTCACGTGTCACCACCGTGGAGATCGTGTGGGCCACGAATTGGTGGGACGTGTTACTGTCCAAGTATCAATGGGGGGAGGATGACTTCTTTGGTTCCGAGACAGGGGCAACTCTTTCCCGACTTCCTGGTATGAGTTTTGGCAGTTCTTAATTATCCAGAATATATAAAACTGAACGTACTTCATCAAATACTCAGCCGTAGGTTGTGGTACTTACACCTAATTAGGATATATAAAATTGTAGTTCATCAAATACTCCAGCGTTAGGTTGTGGTGGTACCGAAATAAGGGGGGAGGGAAATGAATTCAAATTTGACGTTAATTTCTTAAATAATTAACGTACTCATAGTTTTACCATACTGTAATTGGACAACTGTTTATTTACTTAAGCGGAAAACATTGAGTCTCTATACTAAATAAAATTTAATGTCGTTTTGTGGTTTTTAATTTCTATGACCATAACTTTAATGACCTCCACTAAAAACAAAAACATGGAGATGAAGACCTATGTAAATATAATTATTTCTGTGCATTTATTTGGTACATTGACTTGATCGAAGTTAAGAGGTAAGCATTTTTTGTGAAGTTCATGCGATTATTCAATTTTTAGTAACCTACACATGATTAATGCGTGTCTGAAATAATTTCCACGATCAGTGATTATTGTGACTGTTTCCTGAATGACACGATGACCCTTCCATGTCAGAATGCCAACAGTTTCATTTCGTTTATTAAGATCGTGTCTGATTGATTCGTAACTTGATATAGAAATTTATAATTCAAAAAAAAAAAAAATTAAAAACTTAAATTTTGATGTTATGCAATGTTGTTTTAATGTTTCAAAAATAAAAATACTTAAATTTTGATGTAATGCAATGAAATATAAAAGCTTAAATCTATGTATAATGCATGTATTTTTATATGTTTTGTTTATGTTTTGTCATATTTCCAGATTTTTGACTTTCATACATACAAAGATGAAGAATGTCAATATAAAAGAATGGACAAGTTCAAATAATTAGACCGACCTTGATTCAAATTTATTCTTCGATGTAGACAAGATTGGAAAGATGTGTTGGCGTGGCGACAGAAAACATCTATAAATCATAAAACATTCTAATTTTCAGAAATAAAACGAGACGTTTTTGACAACATCGTACAAAGTTTCTGTAAAGAACATAGAAGAAATGCAAATATTTAAAAAAACAATGTTTGTGATGATTTTTATGAAATTCTAAGTTATCTTATTCTAAATGAAGCATGTATATAAATTTGACTATTCAGGTCAAACTTTACTGAAATTTAAACAAAAAGCATTTTAATAATTCCAGTTAATAATTCCCGAACGATCCACGACAAGAAATTGCGAGCGCTTCATCCGTCTCCATTGACATTCGACAACTGACATTCAAATTTTGGTTATCCTTTCAAAATACTGCAGAACTTGTATAACATTGTAAACAATAGAAAAAGGCAAATGAAGTTTGCAAATTGATCATGCTTGTACCGTATGGTAACAAAGTCCTACGAAGATGTACGAACAGTTCACTGTCTTGGCTGTCACTGTCTTTGCTGTCACTTTTTTTTGTTGCCACTGTCTTTGCTGTCACTGTCTTTGTTGTCACTGTCTTTTCTGTCA
>WFKH01010211.1:21682250-21694148 GCA_016163765.1 Magallana hongkongensis
TAGTATTTTACCGTGTATTGGTTTTAGTTCTGAGAAACATTGTATGTGGTGGTGCTGTGTCTGCAGCAGCATACGTTAGACAAAAACGAGTCGAAACAATGACCTCTTTTTTTAATTTTCAGTATTGTACATGCACTCAAATAATGTTATCTACCTACCATTTTGATTTTACCAGAGTAGTTAAAAAAGCTGAGGCAATATAGTTTAAGACAAATTTTTTTGCAATGTATGTAGTTTATTGCTCCCCTTGATTGTAGACCATCGACAAAATTGCAATGTCGTCTTATAAAAGTGTGCCTATCTTGTTTTATAGAGTGTTCAGAAAACCCGTGTAGCAATGGCGCATCCTGCTGGATTGTGAATGGAGTTTTAACTTGTGACTGTGCCCCAGGCTGGGGTGGTTCACTCTGCGAGCAAGGTCAGCTCTTTTTCTATCTTTTTTTTAGGGTCGAATAAAAAATAAATATTCTCTCTCTCTCTCTCTCTGCTGTCCAGTATTTTATCTTTGCGTTGTCGAGCTGATTTTTAAATCATTGTTTGATCATATATGTTTTACAGACATAGATGAATGCATTTCTTCCCCATGCCATAATGGGGGGTTCTGCAACAATTTACCCGGTACCTACGAGTGCGGTTGCACTGCTGGCTGGCAAGGACCCCTCTGTGAAATCGGTAAATAACTACCTACCGGTATTAAAACTCGAATAAAGCAGTGGTGTTCCATCGAAAATGGTTGATACTTAATAAGCATTGTATGTACATACCTAAAATTAAGAGTTTATCCTCCTTAAAATTAAATGATAAATATTCTGTACGTATTTCTTTGCATATTTTCTGTAATATGATTTATGTCGAACCTTTGAAAATATGACTATAATTGTAAATTTTTAACACAAACTTAATATGGTGTGAGAAAAATAAAATTGAAATGGAACTGATATTGATTAAGTTAGGAGTACTTTTAATTTTTCCCTTGGTTTACAGATGTAGATGAATGTTTGGCAACCCCGTGTGCTAATGGTGGTCAATGTTATAACAACATCGCTTCATTTACCTGTGTCTGTCCACCTGGATGGACCGGACCACGATGTGATATAGGTAAAAAATATCAGGTGTTTGATATGACGACAATATATTGGAAATAATGAAATAAACATATTAATAATTAAAAAAAATTATCAGGTGTTTGAGATGTCAACGATGTTTGGAATTATAAAAGAAACATTATAATAATTTTTTTTTGTATTCTAGACATTGACGAATGTTTGAACTCACCGTGTCAGAATAATGGTATTTGCCAGAACGCACCTGGAACTTACATGTGCAAATGTACATCTGGCTGGACCGGACTCTACTGTGAAGAAGGTGACTGTTTATTTTGTTTATATTAACGCATTTTATACGGTTCTGATGTCTTTTGTGCTATGACCAAATAGCTTTAGAGTTCCTAAGCATAATACCTTTATCAGACTTGAGAAATCCAGACTCCAAAGGTAAACGCACATACCATTGTAATAGTCGGAGTTTGTTTTGTTTTGTTTTTTTTTTATTACAAATGAAGATATAACTTCTTTTTTGAAAGTTTTTGTGTAGACGTTCTGCAAGAGTTAAATTTCTTTAAAGTAGTATCGAAATCTGAAAGAATATCATACTCAAAAACATAACGTTATATATCGTTTTAAAAATTTCAACATTTATGTAATTTGGATAAAGACAAGATTGTTGTAAGATTAAAAAAAAAAGTTTAAAAAAATAAACTCGTAAGACATGCAATGTTTCAAAGATAAAAAGTATAGCGATAATTTAATTAATGTTTATTTCGAAAGCGAATACGTCACAAAATGGAGATGTTCCATGCCTTTTAGGAAGATTTCTGCTTAGAATTATAAAAAACCATGCAAATTCCGTCTTTCATACTGTACATATTGTATATACACGTTAAAGCAACAAATGTTTTGCAACAAAATAAAAAAATATATCTAATAGAAGTAAGTAAAGACTTTCAGTCTGATAGTTATTTTCTTTAAGTATGATAAATGATTAAATTTACTTTTTTATCCTATTTATTGGCTGTCATTGAGCATTGCCGTTTTATGGTGGGTTTTTTTTTAAATCCTCAGTTAATCGAATCATAGAACATGTAACATATTTTAGAGGCTCGATGGTCGGACAATTTTTAAACTATATCAACTTCCTTGAGAAGAAGAGCTATGTATAAAATTATAGAAAATATTTCAATTTTAAAGCTAAAATATTTGAATTTTTTTTCTTTAATAAACAATATATCAATGGCAAAAGAAACCACCTCCGAAATTTTGAGGTAGATTTGATGGTTAATTTGTTGACCATCCAGTCTCCTTAAGGAGACTGGGTGGTCAACAATTTACCCAGCAAATCTACCTTAAAATTTTAAGATATGATTTGTTAAGCTATAAACTATTATTTAGTAAAGGAAAAAACAAAATATTTTACCTTTCAAATTTGGGGTTTTCATATATTTTTATATAGAGCTCATCCTCTAAAGGAGATCAATACAGTCTAAAAATGACCATGACTGTCGAGCCCTCTTAAACAGAAAGGTCCAAATGTAGTAGAATTGGATGAGCAGTAAACATGTTACGTCTTCATATCCTTTTAGATATCGATGAGTGTTTGCTGAATCCATGTACCAACAACGGCAAATGTAACAATCTGATCGGTTCCTTCAGCTGTGATTGCCCGGAGCCTTGGTTTGGAAAGATCTGTGAAAGCGGTAAGTTGTTTTATCTTAACGTGTGATGGCCTCTGATTTTTATGAAGTTCAAAAAGAGAAAAAATACTTTTTTTCTTAGATTATGTTATTAAATGATCATGAGAGATAATGTTCTTTTCGGACATTAAAATGCATGAAAACCAGCAAACTATGAATTTGTTAAATAAATGAGCCATCTCAGGAGGATGTTTGGTATTAAACTATTAAAAAATGGAACAAAAATAAAAATTTTACATCATACTAAGTAGTTTTATATTTCAAATACAAGAAACGTGGGTTTTTTTCATAATCTATACTTATAAATTAAGGCATTTTGCAAATAAACTACAAAATGCCTGCACTAGAATACTTGCTTACACCTTTTGCATTTCAACACATGTGTGATGATGTCCGTAAGGTATAATTGAATTCTAACTGATAAGTTATTATTGTGAAATTAATCAAAAACCTACTTTCATTTTCGATAAACAAGCCCGAAATAGCAAAAATGAGAGTAAGGTGGTGGACACGCTTTGGCGGATCCAAGTCATGGATAGTCTCGATCAAAATATATACTTGCAATGAAATAATATTTAATGATTACGTAAAGAGTGACTATATTTACTGTGAGCCTATTTAGAGAATTCATAGAAGTTAAGATCTGACAGATGTTGAATAAATAAAATGAGTCAATTCGTTTCTTTAGTGGGCGATTTTAGTTTTGATACTCATTCGCTTGCGAAGCACGACCTCTGGTGAGAGAATGGGACAGAACTTTCCAGAACAGGGTAACCAAGAACGCGGATTGACTAATTAACGAAAGATGCGGGCAGATACCTTGGATCGGAATTCGATTAATACAAAAAGTTAATAAATAAATTGGAACAATTAATGCGATTTTAGTATTAATGGAAAAAAACTTTCCAGAACGGGGTGCCCAGAAACGGGTTGACTAATTGACATCATGGCGGAAAGTGTAGAGCGAGTTAACCATCGGGTAGATACTTTGAATCTGACAACCTTGGTTTAAAATATGAATGTAAATGGATAATAATGCGTAACCTAGCGTGTTCTAATTTCATACTTTTTTATACCACAACAGATTGGTTGTAAACCTTAGACATGAATTTGTAAACATTAATCACTGTTAATGATTAATGAACAGATTATTGTATTCTACGTCTATATGGATAAATGATATATGCATAAAACGGGGAAGTTTAAAGGGAATACCCCCCATCCCCTTCCAGATTGTTTTTCAAAACAGTCTTTTATCTGAAATTCTTATTTGGGACAGTAATAGAAATTATATTGAAAATTGACCTAAAGAACCAAATTTAGAGAGAGAGACACTAAATACCCATTCACTGGTTTGAAATAAATACAATAAAAAAAGTTTATTTTTTTCATTCAGCTGCAACAAACAGGATTAAGGCCGTGTACATGTATATATTATCCATTTCAGTTTAGATTTTTCATCCCTGCCTGCTTCTCTAAATATCCAACAATGCAGTTTGTTTTTTATTTCAATTTAAAGAATAAGATAAGGAAAAAATCGGACAAAATATATACAAAAATGAACAAAAAAACCCGGTTCAACATATTAAGCATTATATCATAATATTTTTTAATGTGTAAAGTGTTATTTCCCGCGCTTGCGCGGGCTATCATCTAGTATCAAACAAAAAACCCCGCAAAACATAGAAATTCAGATCAAAAGATATTTTTTGTTACAACATGCGTCATATAAATTTCTGGTGAAAAATAAAACTCAACACATAACGATGAAAACCTTGTAAATAAATGTGATTATGTCAGATGTGGATTCCTCTCATTTGTTTCATGTGATTAAACCCAGGTCTTTTTGTTGATGGACATCGTGGAGCCATTAACTCGGAGAACGTAATGGGGGTATCCTGTACCATATACAAATACCAGGGCTGGAAACATCTAGATATAATCAGAAGCGACAAGAGCGATAGACCTGTTGTCAGAGTTATGTCGGACGGCAACATTAAAACAGCATTCAATAAGAGAAACGTACAAGTCATCTACACACCCGATGAAGCCAATGAACAGGCGGAAGTCTCTGTGCAGTTTACGCGCCTGCGCTGTCAAGACGAAGGAGTGTATAAATGCCTGTTAGACAATGGTCAAAACCAAGATGCCAAAGTAGTTGCAACAAGTAAGAAATATGACCATTATATAATGAATACTTGTAGATTTAAGCATAAATGACAACCTTTTGCGGCAAATTTATGTTCAATTAGAACCATTTAACAAGACCTTGTACTTTCGGTTGGACATAACTATTTCTTGCATCAAAACAAGTTAAAAATGACGCTAGTGAGTGAAATAGATTGCGTAGTCTTAGCTCAAAAGCCAGACAAATCTTGTTGATTTCAAAGAGCCATGGCTGAGTGGCCAGCAATAAAATACACAGGCCTACGTCACATTGCTGTTAGACACAATTACCCAAAGGCCAAGCTCTTGTTAAAAATGTTCTATTTTTCAATCATTGACTGATATGATTGACCATAATGTCCTATATATCATTATAGACCCATCACGTGGAAAACCGCTCATTTCAAAGATTGAGGAGTTGTATGGAGAGGCAAATATTGCGTTCAACTGTTCGGGGTTTCCAGGTTACCCGGATGGTGACCTTGAATTTCAGATAAAACTTCAGAATGAGACAAGTTTTCGTGACTTTACATTTTATAGTGCCACAAGAAAGAATGTCGATTTGGGATGTGTCCGAAAACAATTTGTAAATGCAACATACTTTATGAACATGGAATGGAACCAGGCCAAAATTAGGTGTAAAGCAAAAGGATCGAACATATATGATGAAACAAACGTTTATTTGTTGTCACGTAAGTTCCAGTTTGATATTACCAAATTCGCATAACATAATGTTTATCAGAAGTGATCTTTCATAATGCTAGCAAAGTTTATTATTATTAAAATTATTTTTAAATTGATTATAATTTTTTTCAGCGGAAATATGTGGTTCTGTTGCAATAAATAGTGGCATTCGTCATCCATATAATCCTGGTAAATACATCACCTGTACTAGAGAGTCGCCTAAAGTCCGAAATTGCCCAGGAACGACTTGCTTTGACGACAGAAGTCAACAGTGTCTTTTTACCTGTGATAATGATGATTAGGATGTAAAACATCTAACTTCTAAATTATTCAAGTTATTCATGTATTCCTTGCAATTTTTCTCTCCAGTTTTTCAACTTTTTTTATCCCAAAAATAAAATAAAATGCATTATACAACCGTTTAGATTTGTTTACATCAAATTGCGCAACCTGTTATACAGAAAGCAATAAATCAGATAGATTGATCGTGTATTGATCTTCTAAGAATGTGTAATGTATTACATATTTGATTGTCATAAATCTTCGCGTCCTAGTAGAGCGTGTACTTTGTGAGTAATTCGGATTCATAAATGTGATCTATAAATAAAGGTTACATAAAACGTAAATTGTGAACATTTATAACAGAATTCTGATCAGTCAGATATAAGTATCATATTAATTGTATAATGTATTTTCTAAAACCAAATTGGTGGTATTTTCATATCTGAATATCATTGACTTGGTGTAAGATGCTGTGATTTAGGATACCTTCATCATAATAAACCCGCTTCTTTTCAAACTTGAACTTTAGAATTTGAACATTATGTAGTTTTATTTGATCTTCACTTTTGTGACCATTTTCGTTTGTAAAAAAAATTATATTTAGGAATATATAGGTAGAATTAGAAATACATGTAAGTCATATATAATTTCTTGACCAGGTCATTCATTCTGAAGGTAAATTGTTTTGTTTCAATATTTATCTACAGTGAGCATTTGCGAGAACATTTTTGCCTATTATAGTTTTTTGTAATTAATATCTTCAAAATGATGATTTAAAAGTTTTGAAAATAAAAATAAAAAGAAGGAGGAATATTCATTTCATGGATATAAAAAACGATAATGATTGTAGAGGGAGTCTGTGTTCTTGTTTCAATATCAAATAAAATTCTTATTACATGTATCTTATTTGTTTTGTTTTTTATTGACAATTAAATGGATTTTTTAACCATTAACGTAATACGTGCCTGTCTGATGTGAAAAGCAAACAGTGGTCTGGTGAGAAAAAACCCAGCAGAAGATTGTTTATTATGTAAAGCAAGAAATTTATGCATGATGACATCTAAATCACAATTACAAGAAATAAAAATGTCAAGTAGAGGCGAAGCGAGTAAGGCCCAACGGAATGATGACTAAAGGATGAACACAAGTCAGGTATATGATAACAACTAAAACCAAGATTTATAGTAGTGATTTATTATTCTTGTTTATTTCAAAATAAATTTTGTTGATGTATAAATTTAACTTTGTACAGTTCTTGATTAATAATGCATCAAATTGCCCTACTTTAAAAACCCATTAGTGTCCTTTTTCATCAGAAGATGTAGATATTAAGGAATTATTGCATACGTTTGCGGCCTCATATACTTTTTCTGAAGCATCTAAGGATCGTAACATGCTGGTCTTCACGAATGTGAACGTTCAAGCAGATGATAAGGGCGTAACAAGTCGTGTCAATTTGAAATGAATATGAAATGCAAGTTTATGTAAATCTGACCGAATTTTGAAATTTTTGCAAGATGTTTACTCTGAAAACTCTTCAGATGTTTAAACACCTGATCTACAATTGGACACTCATAATTAAATTTAGAATGTGTTGATTTAAATTTGTCTTTTTTGAAATGCACTTTCATTTTTTCCATTTTGTCTCTTTTGTTATGCACTTTGAAAAGCCTCTCGTGCATCTCATCATGAAACACAATTTAAATAATTGTTCCCTTAATTAAAAAAATCCACAAGCTAGTCGTATACTTTTTCATGTTTAACTGTGCTATCATTATAAAGAGATGGAAAACAACTAAATATTTGATAGCTTGTATTGCACGATTTTTGCGGTTAAAAAACATACAGTAAACACAAATTCATCTGAAAATGAAAACAAGAGTTTGTCATTTTATTTATCCTGTTCTTTGCATTATTCGAAAAATAAAATCAAATATGATAATTCCCACGTATAAAAAATGTTAGAACATTAAACGAAACTTAAATGATCATTATTTTTGCAGAATAAGCACTAGTTATCAATGTCATTAGACTTGAACCTTTAAACGTGCAAAGCTTTAATCATCATAAGTACAACCTAGTATCTCTTTTATTCAATAAATAATTGTAGAATGTTCATAACATTTACATTACAATATATAAATCATTGGATAGTTTCTATTAATTTCTTTATGTGCGTTTAAATCTGTTGATTTTAAATCACTGCATACATTCTGATTGTGTTTTAAAGTTGAATTTGTAAATTGCCTTTCCAATTTCAATCCTATCAAACTTATGTGTAAGTAAATGTTCAGTATATAGAGAGCTATTATGTGTTCATAACCGTTTTATTGGTTGGCATAATCTGTAAAGATTATCATAACAATAAAAAAGCAAAGAAATAAAATTCGAAAATCATATTATTTTTTTTTTTAGGAATTGTTATATCTTTTTGTTCTAAATAAGACGGGAGCAAATATCTAAAATGCACCCAGAAATTTCAATATTTTAACCCATTCTTACCTTTGCTATTATTTAGCTGTCCTTAGATATTTGGTCTTTGTGAAATGTCATAACCCTTTTATGAAAACAAACTGTATGGAATATCGTGATGTGGAGAAAAGCAAAGAAATGAAAAATAAAATTGTTTAAAATTTTATTGAAGTGTTTTTTTCCTGTTGAATCCAGATTTAGACGGGAGCAACAATAAGATGTACCCAATGATCTTCATGGTTTAAAACCATTCTTTCTTTTGCAATTATTCAGCAGTTCTAGAATAATTAGCACAGAGCCACTCATACAGAAAGAAGACAAATTGTAAACCGTAAAACGCATTTGTTCTGAAACATATAGTTTCAGTCTTTTTGAGGAACATCTATGACCCATAAATGAAGTGTTATAGGGATGTACCTGGCACGTCTTAATCATAGATAAATCTGCATACAACTAAATGCACATGTCTGTGAAAAATACGCAAGTGTCTTCTCTAGGTTCCACTATATTTTGCCGTGTCTAAGACCCTTTCACGTGACAAGTAGGGTCGAAGGGGAGCCATAACGTTCAGGTGTCATGCGTGATAACATGATTATTCTAAATTGTAAATATTTAAAATTCTTGGCATGCACATCTCTTTGTTTTCTTTTATGTCTCGTTGATATGATTCCTTTTGTGTGGCCCCTATGAGCCGTAGCTTTTAGTATTGCTTTAATAGTGTATTCGCATTGTATTCGCTTGCACTGAATAATATTCATTGCATTGCTATAAATAAAAAATGCACTGTGGTTTTCTGCCATTTTAAACTTTGCCTACTTATTATATTGAGACTTAAGGTTTACATTTCTCAGCAAAGTGCATTTAGATTGTGCAGACCCATGCATAGAATGCATAACAGGATCATTGGGGTCTTCCAGTCACTTGTACACGACACTGATAAACATTCAATCTCCTCTAATTAAACATTTGTTTTGCAAATGATATATTTTGAATGTTATTATAGTGCACTGTTTCCTTATTTCTTTTTTTTCAACTTAAGTTTGATATTTAATGATGTTTTTATAGACGGTCAAAAATCGAAACAATTATTGTAGCAGAAAACTTTATATACTAGTCTAAAACCCTAAGAATAAAGAAAAGCTGAAGAGTTACAGTCTTTTTTTCAATAATCAGTGCAGTAAGACATTTGCATCAACAAATAATGTATGATGATTTCATGGAAGATTTTTATTCACAAATAAACCCTGTAAAAAAATCAAGAACATTAAGAAAAGATTATATTTCATTCATGTTAACATTCTCAAATGATTCAACATTCGTCCTTAAATAGATAGAACTGTTTTGAAACCATGTTCACAAATCTAATTTCACATCATTACAGTATAATAATTTATGATGCATTAGAATAGTATAGTCATTAGAGAACAATTAAATTATTTTAAAACAAATGAAATATATTGTTCAAAGCCGTCCAAGATTCAAGGTCAGAAATAAAATTGAACGGTGGAGCTTATTTTACAATCAAAATGTAATTTACAATGACTACCGGACTTAATAAATGACATTGTTATCTACAGAGGACATTATTTTAGAAGTATAATTATGTTGCTTAATGAACATGCGATGTTTCTTTTATGATTGTGTCAGTTTAAAACTACTGGTAGTACCCTGTACCTGTACGACATAGCTTTGTGTGGTGCCCTGCATGAATTAAATACAAAATCTCAATTAGAGTTCTACTAATGAATATAACGTTACTATTAAACAATCAAGAGCTTATTGATATCACGACCTAAATAAAAAAAAACACCCAAACCAAAAACAACAACATTTGTTGATGTATACAATCAGGGAAATATGGAAGGTTTTCTTGGAACCTATTTGAATTTGGCAACCATCTTTTTTCACCGTCTCATAAATTACAAATTTAAATATGACAATCGTATCCGATCTAGACAATAACAGCAATTGTCAATGTTCATTATTATGCATCAATGAATGAAATATATTTTGTTGTGTCTAGAGATGATTAATACTAAAATTGTTTGGGAAGATTATGAAACTTTAGTCTTACTAGACCAATTAATTTCAAATTTAATTGTTAAAACGGTATTTTTATCCCAGTCAATTAATTCTATTTGAAAATAAGAAAACGTGTATTACGATGTAAATTTTTCCAAAATTGCATATTTTTAGTTGGAAACATGGACGATGGTATAATTTTAGTTGTGTAAAATATTATCTAATATGTTTAGTTATTGATTGTAAATATATAATGTTCAGTTAAAATATAGTTCAGCCTTTACTATCAGACTTAAAATTGTATTTTTTTATAACTTGACTAAAATGGCAAATTAAGTAATCATTGGGTCAATATACTATGTTTCCTTGTTTTTTTCTTGTATGATACTATGATTTATAAATAAAAGAACATTATCTTGATTACACGGCTATTTCTTTAAAAATTTGATTTAGTTTTTCACATTTACGTTAAGATAATATATATATATCTCTCTAAATAATTGTTGCGATGGCTATCTATCTATCTATCTATCTATCTATCTATCTATCTATCTATCTATCTATCTATCTATCTATCTATCTATCCGTTTGTTCGATCTTCAATCTGTGTTTGTCTGTCTGTGTGCAGTTTTTTTGTCAACATATGGATTCATATTCATTAAGTACATAAGTAAAGGATTGTGGAAAATTAATGTTGGCATTTGAGTTCTGGCAGAATATTTATTACTGCATGTTATAAATAAAATAAGATTCACCAAAAATGTACAGCCCTTAGTCGCCAAAAAGTCTCCAGAGCAACGTATCTCATTGCTCATCCGAAGTCCTAGCTAGAAAATCCGTGACGTACAGATAAGAATTAATATGTGGGTATTGCAGCAATTTTTTCTTCATACATAAGACGGCTAAAATTATTTTTTTCACACGGGATTGCATTGTGACATTTCAACATTTGGTCTTTCAATCTTATATTTTGTAAAGATTATTTACTGAATTGCAATTCTATTTGATTTCCAAAAGATTTAGCATAGATTCGGATAAACTTTTGATTTAATGTGCTTACTAGTTTAAACAGGGATGTTTTCTGAAGCGTCCTCTACATCAACAGACTTGCATTTGGTCCTGATGATTTAAAAGATTTAAGGTAAAGTCATTTGACTAAAATTTCTTCAAAGATTGGATCTTAAATATGTCATAAAGTAGCAGCCAAACTTTTATTTCAATGGACCGTTTATGCCAATATGAAAAATATGCTTGTTCTGCAAGCAATTTCTATTCTAATTGTACGGACGTAGATTTTAAATGATATATAAATTCAACATTGGGAACATGTATTGTCATGGTAGCATGTTGTATCAAAATTATGCAAGTGTTTACTCCAACCAAATACGCGAATAACTTTTGCATTTTTTTTCTACTTTACCATATATTGATTTGAACATATTTTATAGAATAATTTCAATGAAGATTAGATAACAGACACACTTATATATATATATATATATATATATATATATATATATATA
>WFKH01010211.1:21699305-21721621 GCA_016163765.1 Magallana hongkongensis
ACACATACAATCATTATTTAACTACAGATGTAGTTTAATTGTACTAAGCTGTCATAATAATATAAATTCTCAAGTAGAAAAATTAGTCATCAATTTGACAAACGCATGGCAATTTTTCCAGATTGAAAAAAGGATATTCAAATCAAAAATTATGTAAATGTTGATTGGTAAAGGTTTCTAGTTGTATTCCCAGCTAACTTAATTTCGTGTGCACATTTTTATCAGCATTAAAGCAAATTATCGCTGTTATTCTGTGTAGAAAATATCAAGCAATTATCACACGGTTTTCAATAGAGTTAACAACTCACTAAATTTAAAAGAAGAAAAAAACTGTAAATAATCCAATTGAAACGACATAGGCATATACGATATATATAAGAATGTACAGTTATAGAATTATTATGTATGCACATCAGTGAGTCTAAAGATATGATCTGAATGTAATGTATGTCTTAAATTTTACTTTTATAGATCACCTGTACATATTAAGATTAATATTAATATACGAATAACCAGGGTCGTGCAGATACAAATAATGGACTGCATTGATTAATCCTTTTCTTAGCAAACTCCTTGCATATTTAAATTTATTGCAAGACGATGATAATGTGCGATTCAAGCACAATTTGCACACTAAACTGTAATGGTACCTCTCGGTATTCTGACATGGAAATATCTATCGAAACGAAAATAGTGTCGCTTTTTGTCATTAAACAGCGACAGTAATGATTTATTTTTGTTGCCAGAGAAAGCTTTGTAAAGTCAGTTCACCCTTCATTTCGTCAACTCGGTCAAACAATAAACTGTCATATCATAGGGCTCATTCAGAAGTAATTAACCCGTTCCATTTTTATTTTTCGTTTTCTTAATGCAAAAAATGTTATTGTCGCAATCTTAAAAGTAACAGTTCTGACACTTAAGTTTTATAAATCAGGTCAGAACACAAAAGTTCTTTGATTTAAATTTTGTTAAGCTTGCATAGATTTGTATATGAAAAAAAACCTAATTAATTACTCTTGCGTGATTGATTATAATTAACAGAACAGAACATAAGTTACAGATTACTGATAGTATACTGTGTCCGTTGTGTGTTTCGATAGTAGAATTGACATGCTTCATTGATTTTATTAATTTTTGTAACAGATTCATTTAAGGCTGTAGACAGAGATATTGCATGTGATTAATTGATCGGAAACTTAAAAAAAACCTGTCTCGGAGACAGTCTCCTTCAGTAAACATCCATAACAATACTAGATATAAAACACGCAGTATTTAAAATTTGTCGTTAGCAATGGTAAGGTAAAGGTTAGCAAACTGGGAAAACAATGTTATTTTTAGTCTTTTCGTAATTATATATATATTTCAACGTTATAAATATCAAAATAGACTTTGTTGTTACCGGAAAAAGAGAGTTTATTTTCGTTTAAAGATGCAAATCACAGGCAACAGTTCTAAAGACACCATATTTCGCAGAAATATTGTCATGAAAATATCCTGTGTGGTTTTTTTTTCTTTAACATTAGTTTTTTTTCCAAAGACTTAAACAGTAGAAAATTAAATATTTGGAACGGTCGTAAATAACCTTTCGTGTTGACATTCATCCCATGCCATCCGTTGAAAAGTTAATTTACGGGTGACAAAGACCGATTTGTTACGTATGTATGACGAACATATTCAAGGCCACATTTATGAATCACGAATTCACTCTCCTTGTTCTTGTTAACAGGTAAAGGCAACATAAATTGCATGAATATAATTTGGATCCATGGTATTTTCTTTGATTTATTTTTACGAAAAATCTAACAATTTTTAAGATCTTCATATACATGCCTCATAATTATAAACATGGCGTAGAGGGGTCAGATAGGAAAGTTGTTGTACGAAGAAGTATTTTGTTCGGACGAATTTGGCATTCGTTCAAACAAATATTTTGTTCTGACAAACTGCGTATCCATATGGATAACTCTGCAAATTGTACTCACAAACGAAGTTTTTAATTGGACGAATATGCTTTCTCAACAAAAATAATGAACAGAATGAAGTTCTTATGGTTCTATATGTGTTTGACTAGAATTTGTATGTATTCATATTAGCTATGAATGTTTATACTGGTTATCGTAATGTTCTGTCTTGACGACAGAGGTATTAGCCAACATAACATTTATATATGTTGAGGTCAGCATTCAAAAGCTATTTCTGCATTACCCCTACAACACCCAAATTTCTGTAAGGAACTCGACAGTCGAGAATTTATTCTTGTTACACGGCGTAACGAAATATATAACCATATATGGCGTTCGAAAGAAATACATTTTATAATAATTTGATAATATGTAATTAGACATTGTTACAGATAATCCAGAGAAGGGGTTGTCCTAACCATCGTCATACTGTATTGATTTCGCATTTCAATTATATTTTAAGTTGACCAATAGTTTTTTGAAAGCAAAAAACCCATTTAGTTTTAGAGTGTCATCAAATTAGTCTGAAAAACTTAACAAAACAAAAACTGAAATCGTAGTGCTTCTGAATTTCTCTATTTATTGCATCATTAACATATTAAAGAGAATGCCGATTATTTAACATATGTATAAAGATGAACTGCATTCATATTAATTGTATTAAATAGAGCTAGGTCAAGGTCAAATTGATTTTTTAATTTTTTATTGTGTAGTTTATTTTCTCCTTACAGTAAGGGGCAAGTCATTCTTTCTTCACAAGAAATGAAACTCTACATGAAAAATGTAATGAGGGTTCTTAAAAACTTTAATATCCTTTTAGAAAAGAATATCATTGCCATATACACAGCTTGATTTTGTATGTTACGTTTATGAATTATTTTTTTATGAATAAATCGATGGCGTTTAACACTAGATTAAAGTAACAGTCAATTTTTTAGTTGTATGAGTAACACGAGGTCTTGCTATATAGGCATCGCCTTCAACAATCAATACAATGAAATGAAATACGGTACAATAATTAGGAACAATGAGTCACAAAATTAACAGAAAAAGTGTTCATATAGACGCACAAACACGACATGTCTAACCTTTTACTTCCACGATTCTCTCCCTCTCCCTCTTTGTGTCATTTCAGACAATCGACTTTTTTGTTAAAACAAAGAACTATTTCTTTTCCCTTCAAAGTCACCGAACTATTAGAAAAATAATTTAATTAAAAAAAAACTAATCATATTCTGTTTTATATGTTATAATAATCTAAAATTGAATTGGATGTTTGTGCTGATTGGAATGCTATTTTTTTTAAATTCTGTATTTTGTCAGTGACGTCAACAAAAAAACCCCAAAATCATATATTTACCCTTCATATCCTCCTGTACATTTGGACTGCAATTATTTTATGTTAAACCGATGTTTTTCATACTGGTTGCATGTATGTTCTAGATAATTACATGAACATGTATCATCATTAAATATTTTTACGCAGTCCTTCATTTCATTTCCTTGCATTTCCTTTTACATTTTTAACTAGGAATTTGAGTAATATACTAGCTTGTATTTATCTATATATCAAATGTGATAATTTTGAATATTCAAAATGACATTTAACGCGTGCATATTTGTCAGATTTGCTACAAAACATTACTTTTTCAACATGTTTGATGTCGATAAACCAATCTGTACATTATTTTCACTCCCTGATAAATAAGCATTTTGTATTGTTGTAAAGAAAATGCAAACTAAGATAACACTCCAATATCCAAGTTACACTACTATAATCTCTGAACTCAACAAATTTATGTTGCGAATATATTCTACTGTTTTGTAGATAAAGTGATAAGGGATCAATAAGTCTATTGAATATGAAAGAGGGCGAGGTCTCCCAAACCTTTTTCACTTTTTTAAATCGACCAAAAAATTATAATTCATCATAATTCATTTACTATAGGCTACACATGTTAAATTTTCAAGCAAATATCTTGAACGAACAAATGAGCAAATTGCAGAAAAGTAGAAACATTGTAAGGATGATGATCCAAAGTGAAGGTTTAAGAGTTTATGACGTTTTTGAGAACATAGACAATGTAATTGTTTATCACTTATACGTATATTCTGTCAATTCAGTCAATAGTTGAAAGACGTGAAAAAAATTACAGCTATTTTGAAAATAAATATCTACACATTTATCAACTTCCGATTCCTTTGTAACTGATGGTTTCTGTCCAATTCCAAATTAATGATGGTGCATTTATCACAAGGAATACTGTGGTTTCATTAATATTTTGGGACATCAATTTTCGTGGAATTAATGAAGGAAAAACACAATTTCAAGGATACGTGAATTTGAGGCTAATAATACTGTCAGTTTAAAATATTATAAGAAATTGACTTTGATGCATTTTTAATTATTAAGTGAATAAATTCAACAACGAAGTCCACGAAAATTCGTATTCAACAAATATTGATAAAACCACATTGACTTATTCACGACACTTTGTTTAAAATACATTTAAGCGGGGTAGGTGATCAATCATAAAATAATAATTGTGTATATTCTTGTCGGATTGCATTTTTAATGTGGTTTGTAAAAGATCTTTAGATGAGAATGATACAGCCTATACAGAAGCAAATGGGATTTGAGGAGTTACATTACTATAATCTCTGAACTCAACAAATTTATGTTGCGAATATATTCTAGCGTTTTGTAGATAAAGTGATAAATGAGATAGGCTATTGAATATGAAAGAGGGCGAGGTCTCCCAAACCTTTCTCACTTTTTTAAATCGACCAAAAAATTATAATTTATCATAGTACATTTACTAGGCTACACATGTTGAATTTTCAAGCAAATTATATCTGGAATAATTCACTGAAAACGAAAAAATGAGCAAATTGCAGGAAAGTAGAAACATTGGAAGGATGATGATCCAAAGTGAAGGCTTAAGAGTTTATGACGTTTTTGATAACGTAGACAATAGTAATTCTTTATCACTAATACGTATACTCTGTCAATTCAGTCAATAGTTGAAAGACTAGTGAAAAAAATTACAGCTATTTTGAAAATAAATATCTACACATTTATCAACTTCCGATTCCTTTGTAACTGATGGTTTCTGTCCAATTCCAAATTAATGATGGTACATTTCTCACAAGGAATACTGTGGTTTCATTAATATTTTGGGACATCAATTTTCGTTGAATTAATGAAGGAAAAACACAGTTTCATGGATACGTGAATTTGAGGCTAATAATACTGTCAGTTTAAAATATTATAAGAAATTGACTTTGATGCATTTTTAATTATTAAGTGAATAAATTCAACAACGAAGTCCACGAAAATTCGTATTCAACAAATATTGATAAAACCACATTTACTTATTCACGACACCTTGTTTAAAATACATTAAAGCGGGTTAGGGTGATCAACCATAAAATAATAATAATAATGATAATAATAATGCATATTCTTGTCGGATTGCATTTTTAATGTGGTTTGTAAAAGATCTTTAGATTAGAATGATGCAGCCTATACAGAAGCAAATGGGATTTGAGGAGCTATGTAAATGCGTAGTTTATAAATGTAACAACAAACTTTAAGATTGTTAGAAGTATAGAAGTTCTTTTACATAAATTTTAAATAAAATGCAAAGTTTATTTCAAAATTAAGTACCATATGAGCAATATTATTCTCAAGTCATTTGTAACAGGATTGTTCAAACTATGATCAGGAAAACATCATTAATGTAGATCCTTATTTTAAGATGATTTCAAGTCATCTTCACAATTAATCTTCTAAAAATATTTACGATGCTCGGAAAAAATATAACGATTATGACATTTTCTTTACATTTTGTGTACAGGATCATTAATCTGACCATAGTCGTATATCAAATGAAAGGAGCAGACAGATGATTTTATAATTGACTTTTGTACAACTCTGCTCTGTGTTTCTTAATCATCATCAGATGTTGACGGTCTTACGCATTAGGACATAAATAGTCGTTATAGGGCCGTGCATGCAGAAAATGAATTTAATGAATTAGTTGCTTTCACCTTCAGGGTTATGGAAGTGCAGAATTGTTGAAATTTATAACAAGGCCTTCACCGTTATATAGACGTATGAGCATGCTAAGAACCATTTTAACTAATTATGTTCCTTTTTCCTTTATTTTGCTTAATAATTAATATTTCAGATGCGTCTAGAAAAGTAGCAAAACGTAACCTCTCTTAAACATATTTAACTGATTGCTTTACACTGAAGCACTTGCAATCCGTTTTAGGCAGAAATTGGGTAAATGTGTCGACAAATACAGAACAAGGCTAATTGCATGTTCTGAATGCTGTGGTTAAGTGAGGACTGTATTTAATCTGCTCGACATGATTAAAAGCTTTGTTTTCTCTTGACCCTGTCTCTAGAAACAGGTGTGTGATGCAAATAACACAAGGTTAATTAAAATGAAATTGAATATTGTCAAAACATCTTAACCAGGTTAAATACTTTATAGAAGATAAAAAAACCCCAATACAGATGTGAACAAAGAATGTTTTAATTGTAATATGTTTTCTGCAATGCTTTGAAAAGAATGTTTTTGAAAAACATGAATGCTTATGAAAAGCCTGATGAATTTAAAACATGTTGTACCGAACTACGTTGTAAAGCATCAACTTAGCACTTGTATAATCGTATGATTAAAGAGTTTCTAGTTGAATAATTGGTAGCATACCACCTTTTCTCCGTGCGTTAAAGCAATTATTGACGACACCTTTCAAGAATTATTTCTCTTGATGAAATCATAAGCTTTTATGAATTCATCTCACACATTATAAACTTTGGCCTTAAACATCACACCTGTTCAACCTAAAACATATTGTAATTGTTTAGTTCTTGGTGTAACTAAAACGGCCAAAATATCCAGGCATAGCGAAAGACATTTGGGGAAAGTTAAGTACTCTTTATCACCATAGTACTATTTCAAACTATGGAGAAACTAAGTATAGAAGAACATCGTATTTGGTATTTATTTTTTCAATTTATATGTTAAGTCTGTACGCAGTCAATGCAAATTAACAAAAACGAAACAACTACCTTTAAGGCTTATTACTTTCTTTTTAATGCTAACTACAAAGGTATTAAACACTATAGAATCTTATGAGACAAATTTGTTACATTCAAGCGTGCATACACATTTAAATGGGGAAAGAGTTCTACATGCAAATTGAACTTAACAAGTACATAGCTTAGGGCGTTCGAGAAGTGCATAAAAGTTAACGGCACAAAATTTAAGTCGAAAAATATTCAATTTTATACTTAAAAAACTGAAGATTTTATAATGATCTACAGTAGATTAGGATTTTACACGTAATATTTTATAAATGATATCATCAATGTCGTAAGCTATTAATATGGTGTTGAGATAATTATGTTCAAGAATTCACTTTTAATGAAGATTCCACAATAGTCCAACTAAGATGGAAGAGGATAATAAACATTATTCGTTCAGTAATATATTAGAATATTTAGTTGGAAGGAAATGAATACGAGAAGTAATTAATCGTAAACTATCCGCTCATCATCAATTTTAAACACCAATTTGGTTTTGAAATGATTTTCTATAACGAATTTGTTTTAGATTTACTATTCATGGATTTTTAACATTCTCACCTGTAATTTGTTTGACACCTGAAATACATACTTGTATAAATCAAATTAATAAAAGAAATAAAAAAAAATAATAAAAAGGGGTTTTTTTTCATTCATTTTTTAGATACAAATAGTTTAATATTTGATAGTTTTCTTTTACTTTTACCTTAAAGCCTGCCTTGAGATATAACCAAGCCCAACCATGGTGGTTTCCAGGCATGCTGGGATCTCTCAGGGACACGCCAGACTTTGGGAAATACTCTCGTTTTTCTTCCTTTTCTACTTTTGCACGGTCCACTACTGCTTCAGAGATTACCAAGGAACCATCTGAAGAGAGTCTTCGGCGACGTAACACTGTTGTTGTTATTCTGATGATCATTGCTGTTTTAGCAGCCATTGCTGTAATATTAGGAATCACCCTTTACTTTCTGTATCATAGAGGTACATAAATTTTTATTAAAGTTTGATATTTATTTCTATTTATATAATTCTGAAGTTGATAGAGGCAGCTCAATGGCTTTTCTTTTTTAAATTTAATCTAAGAAAGTGCATCTTGTATACCATGTTTATGTTTTTACAGCAATAATCCGAGCCCATATCAATTTTACCATTTATAATCGAAACTATACCGATGCAATGGTCAACCATACATCAGATGATTTTAAAAATATCGCGGAACCTTTATGTGATGAAGTGAGTATTTAATATTTTAAATCCTGCTTTTTCTTTCTTTTACTTTATCAGCAATCATTCTTTGAACTTACCGTCTGAGTCTTCATATCACTATGTCATGCTTATAATATCTTTTTTCCATTTTTTCATCAGATGGACAGATATTTCTTTACCAGTGAATTCAAGTATTTCTACCTCCAGTGTAAAGTTCATGATTTAACGTAAGGCTCCTCTCTTTTTGAGTTCAATAACATCATAAAACTTGAATCAAAACAGTGTTTGAAAAACGCTTTTCTATTTATAGAGACAATGCTGGGAAAGTAGGAGTGTACTTTAGTGTCGACTTTCTGGACAATATTTACACTCAGAATGTGAAAGTCATTCAGGATATCATTCTAAAGAAATCAGGGAGACTTGTGAAAGACAATGCTCTCTTCCTTGTGATTCGAGAGTTTTTGGTGTATATCAAGAGTTTTAGTATCCAACTGGAGAAGATTCCTACCGATGGACCAATTCATCTGCCACGAATTCCATATTACGGTATAGTTAATATTTGGTTGAATTGAATTCTACTCATTGCTTCTTTTCTTCCTTCCAACCAGTCCTTACTTAGACTTTCAATATACGTGTATATTCATCATAAAGTTTTTAAACACCCTACAGGATAATAATGTCTTTAATAGCATGGTATTTTTCGCCTATTCAAGCGCATGTTCTTAAAAATCTATATATTAATTTGGCATACCACTGCCTGAAGAGAATATAGCCGCTAACGTTACATTGTATCTCATTGAACATGTGACATATTTACTCTTAATCGAGAAAAAATTCTTATGAGGGATATATTAAACCTTCTCGACGATGTAAAAATCCATAGGTATTTTATTTCATATTTTCCGAGGAATTTAAGTATTTCCTATATAGTTTAATTGCAAAAACGTTTTCCTTTTGCAACTTTAATTTAAAAAATCCTGATTCCCATCAAGATAACACAGGAAGAATATATAAATGAATTTGGGTAAGAAATAATAGATATCATGCACAAAACTTTTTTTTTTTGATTTGGGACATATTGTTTTCCTTTATGATATTTTCTTTAGGCAGTAGTCTCCCATAAGACATATTTTTGTTTGAAAACTGCCCCTACCACTTAAATAAAACCAGTGGAATTTTTTTATTATCCGGTTCAGTGTTTTTTATAATTTGCAGCTTGGTTAAAGGTTTGCTTGTATATATATGTACATTTACTCTTGACGTTGCAATTTTAAAAGCGTTAAAATATATTAATACCAGTATATCGTTAATTGCATTGCATCACCTTGAAATACTATGATTGTATCTCCATACCATGTAATCGCCCAAGCCTTGCTATATATTCGGAAAAAAACTATACGTCTAGTTGATACGATTCTTTACCATCTGAAAAATGAAATAAATACCAATCAGAAAACATTTTGACAACCTCTAAACCAACGAAACCCCCGAAACCTAGCATTTCGACGAGTTCCTCATCAGACGAAGGAAAAAAGGAATCGTCTTTAAATGTTGGAGAATTACTGATGACAACTGTTTCAACATCTCTCACAACGATTTCAAATGTCTCCACCACTGATGCCACAAAAACAACCACCAGTGCTACCACCTCCACAATCACCACATTCACCATTACCACAACAACCACGGCCAGCACAAGTTCCACAAGTACCACTAGTACTACCCCATCATCGATTACTGACTATGTCCCCAACTATTGGGATCTACTGATGAACAGATATGGACTTAAAACAGAAGGAGTAGAAGAAGGTTCTTCCCTTCCAAAACAACCAAAGAAAGCTGGTGAGACATGCACAAACACAGCAGTCTGAGCAGCCTAGACCCAGCGTAGATTCTTCTAGTTGCAGTATCCCACCACGTATATGCTACGTAGAAGCCTCTTCCTCAGCACATGTTGAACTTACCGTTTACTTTTGTAATTGCAGCAGTTGCATAATGAGCTTATATTATTAAAACTAATATAGAGTTTTTGTTATCAAAATTGCATGATGTTATATTTGATTGCAGTTATCAATAATTTATCTATATATCAATATATCTTAGATAGAAATGTTTTAGTAAGATAAACTAAAATTGATTTTAGAGATTACGAAAGGTATCTATTAAAGTATTTCAGTCATACAAATGTTTGTTACACTGAAAGTTTTAAGGAAGTTCAAAATTATCAATGTTTAATAATATGAGAATTACAGACTTAAAAATCATTGGTTATTACAAAGATAGAAACTGATATTTTTAGAAAGATTTGGGCATAGTAAATGATAAAATTACTCAATGCCAAAGGTGGCACAAGGATCGCCAATTGTCAGAGAAAATTGGGCTAGCAGTTTGATGACTAATGATACAAGACTAGCAATAAATAATAAAATATTTTTTGACAAAGAATATGGAGCAACTGATATATTATTTCTAAAAGAGAATCTTATTTAACCATTAACGTAATATGTTTTGGATCTTAAATCTTTTAATCAACTTGCTCTTTTGATTTCGTATGATATTTATTACCATTACAGTGTATGTGTGCATGATGTATACATATATTTTAACATTTATTTTTGCATTTCTTCAACCAAAAAAAAAAAAAAAAACAAAAACAAAAAAAAACCCCGGATATGTTGATGAAAATCTTAATTCAATTTGTTGTATTAATTTGTTTTAAAATCTTAGCACTTTCCAATGCACTGTATATTGTTACATACAGAATTAATATTAAATAAAACTGTTTTTAGTTGAAATTATTGCGGGACTTAAATTTTATGGACATATTCTAGTTTAAGTCAAATAGGTTTGTGTTGTTCTTTTGAGAATTATATGTTTTGAAACTTAGGTCCATATATATACATGAACAATTGAATATGAATTGATTTTGAAAACAATGCTATGCTTAAATCCATAGAAGTATTCAAGTTAAAGTTTGATACTTGCAATGAAGTATACGACTTATGCTAAATGAAATATTCTACACCTAAGTTACAAAATATGTCGTTATTACAACCTCTTTGCAGACGACAAATGCTCAGAAGAACCGTGCCAGAACAACGCTACCTGTGTGAGCAATGGATACACAGTCTATCAGTGTGAATGTACCAATGGATGGAAGGGGAAGCATTGCGAAGACGGTTAGTCATTGCGTCTGCGAGACAGAGAAAAAAGAAAAAAATATAAAAGAGAAAAAAAAATAGAAAAAGAAAGTGCATGCATTTTTTTTTTAAATTTTAATCTTTTTAATTTAATTTCAAAATGTTTTCCTTTTTAAATGATTCAGATGTCAATGAATGTAAAAAGTACCCATGCCGCAACAACGGGAGATGCATTAACACTGATGGCGACTACCTTTGCTTATGTGAACCAGGATGGACGTCCAAAAACTGTACTACTGGTAATTAAAAAAAATCATTTCTGAAACTTTCAGGACCCCCCCCCCAAAAAAAAATTACTAGGAGCAGGTGTTCAAGTCTTAAAGTAACAATAATTCATTTATGCTTAAAAAAAATTATGTCGTTTTTATCTCAGATGTCAATGAATGTAAGCGCTCTCCGTGTCAGAACAATGGGACCTGTGTAAATAACGACGGATCTTACACATGTTTGTGTGAACCAGGCTGGACAGGTCAGCACTGCCAAACAGGTAAATATCAAATAATTTTTAAAAAGATTATTTACACCAAATAGAAAAACGATGCACATTGTTAGTTCAATATCAACCATTTAATGTCAATAAATTTTGTTTTTTGTAAAAAGGATATGAAATGGCTGATTTTGAACTATCGCTACCCACTTCTTGCTTTTGATAAACGATTAAAGCAACTTTTTGAAACAATTATTTTGATCAAATGGAGGTTGCAAAAAATGTTGTCTTTGCCGTTTTAGATGTTCAAGAGTGTTCTCCAATCAACCCATGCCTCAATAATGGCACTTGCTTCAATAATAATGGTTCCTATTCGTGTCAATGTACAGATGGATGGCAGGGGCAAAATTGTGAGACAGGTGGGTACATTTAAGAGTAATATCTTGAACTATTCTTCGAATGTTGAATTTTATCGACTCACTCAAAATATTTATCTTTTTTTATTCCAGATATTAACGAATGTGTTTCATCCCCGTGTTATAATAATGGCAGCTGTATAAACACACAGGGATCATATGACTGTGAATGTGTTGAAGGATGGCAGGACAAGAACTGTCACAAAGGTACAAGATGATTTCCATTTTATAGTTTTATGAACTCTGAATCTTTACGTTACAAGTGATATATTGTTATAAATTGTAGTAAAAATATGCACACTAAATAACTTTTCCGTTAATCTAAATGCATTATTCATTTTTTTCCTTCTAAGATGTAAACGAATGTAACAGTTTTCCGTGCCTTCACAATGGAACATGTATCAACAACAATGGTTCTTATAGCTGTATTTGCACCGAAGGCTGGGAGGATAAAACGTGTGGTACAGATGTAAACGAATGTATTGAGAACCAACCGTGTCATAATAATGGGACTTGTTCCAATAGTGAGGGGTCCTATTCTTGTAGCTGCATTGAAGGATGGCAAGGTCCAAATTGTGAAGACGGTAAATAGTCTTAATCCTAAGTCAAGTGCTGCATTTTTGCTTCCTAATTAATTTTACCTAAAACATAGATAATGTTTGTCAGATATTTTAGAGCAATATAATTGCCTTTGCATTGGAATATTGTCTTTTTTTCTCCAGAATGGCTTTTTGCTTTTTCCCAATGAATTTCGAATTTATTAGAAAATAATATAATCAAAAATTTTATTTCATATTGGCCGTAAAAATTATTTAAATGTTTGGAATAACAATTGAAAGTTCTTGCTTCGATAGATTTTTAATTCAAAGGTTACTACAGCATAGTTTGTTAGTTGATTTTTTTTTTTTTTTTTTATCTTTTTTTAATTAGAAATGAAGAACGTTGCAGAAAAACACGCAATTTGCGTTTTCATACAAAAGATAATTAAATTAATGTGCATTGAATTGCTCTTTTTGAACAGATCAAAATGAATGCGAATTCTTCCCGTGTCAAAATAATGGTTCTTGCGTTAACACCTTTGGATCTTACCTCTGCAATTGCACAGATGGTTGGCAAGATCAAAATTGCGACACAGGTAAAATTCGAGTGAAGTTTGTTAATGGTCTTTCAGTGCCAAACATCCCCTGTTAACTAGACCCTATCTTAAATTATTATTAATTACTTATGCATGAGTAAAAGGAAACACAGTTTATAAAATTGATTTAGTAAATGACAATGTTAAAAAAAAGGTCTGATCTGCTAAGCATCTACATTTTTCATTTTAAATGAAATCGATATGATATAATATATATAATTCTTTTGTATCAAACCGTTAAAAATAAGAAATAAAACTCGTTCATATATTTTGTTGGAAAAATATTCTTGATTGACTAATTCACGCTCTTAAAAATGATAAATAGATAACGATGTATGAAATCAGGGATGTCAATGACCTTCTTGATAGAATACATACATATATTCATGTCTGTGAAAGGAAACCTTCAAAAATGCGCATTTTATTTCTAGATATTGACGAATGTGCTATTTCCTTTCCATGTCAAAATAACGGAACTTGTGTAAATAATAATGGCTCCTATGTTTGTGAGTGTACAGAAGGTTACATGGGCAGACATTGCAATGAAGGTAATCCCCTTTAATATCGTGTCACATCATTATGACTATCACTGAAATTACTGCAATACATTATATACTTAATCTATCATGTTTGTTCGCAGGTAAACAATAAATAAAATTACATTTTTTTTTGCTCAATAAATCATCAAATTAAGAAGTCAACAATCCTATATGCTAAATCAGTTATATATTTATTCGGACGGAATGGATATTTTTTTGATTTATCATGGGCAATTTTTCATTTTGATTCGTCCGAACTCTTAATTACGTATTACATTCTGGGTTTTGTTGACAAAATGTTGAAATATAACTTTCTATATCTTTAGCGTAAAATTTGATTTGATGATTTTTTCTCTTTAAGATCGGAATGAATGCGAAAAACTGGGTTTGTGTCTAAATAACGGAACTTGTCACAATAACGAGGGGTCGTACATTTGTTTGTGTTCAGATGGCTGGAAGGGACAACATTGTGAACAAGGTGATTAATGATACATTAAGTTAAATAAAAAAGTTTTTATGTTATACAATACTTATTCAATGTCTTTATTTTATTAATTTTATGTAATACTTCAATTTCATTAAATCGTAGATGAGGATGAATGAAACGAATTTCCCTGCAACAACAACGGAACACCATATATAATATTTTTATATATGAATGATATGGTAGCAACAATTTGTTTCATCTGTCTTCAATTTTTTTTTCTGTAGATAATGATGAATGTGGTTTCGCAGATGTTTGTGAAAATAACGGAACATGTCAAAATACAGCTGGTTCTTATCATTGTGATTGTAGCGAAGGCTGGCAAGGAAAACACTGTGGAGAAGGTAACTTAGAAATCGTTACATACTATTTCAAATATTCTTTAAGGAGGCTGGATGGTAAAACAATTACTACAATTCTACCTTAAATTTTCAGACTTCATTTTTAAACTTTTAAACTATTATTTTGTAAATAAAAATTCCATATATTCTGATTTTAAAATTTTAATATTTTCCTTTATCTTTAGACAGGGCTCTTCTCAATGAGCTCATATAAAAGTCTAAAATATTACCACGAAATCCAGCCCTCTTGAGATTTAAGGTGGTATGGGACACCTCCATGTTGTGACGTATTGTTTATCGAAATAAACAATAAAATGAAGTGTAATTATATAAGTAGTCTTTCCCAATTTTGTCACCTAACAGCGTAGCGCAGTGAGTGAGGGGGTTTACTACGAATCTGCAAGTCATGAGTTCGAATCCTGCTGGGGGTTTTACATTTTTTACCTCTCCAAATATTTTCAAAAGCTATTTTTTGGTTAAATATTGTAAAATTTAACTAAACCGGTGAAAGTATTCTAATTATTATGTACTTTAATCCACATTAATATCGGCATATATTCCATACCGCCTTAAAAGAAATTGTTCTTTCCATTATGTAAATTCATGAGGATATGCCGCTCACATTCCTTAAGTTGTGTATTTATATTTATAGATATAAATGAGTGTGAAAATCTAGAACTTTGCGAAAACAACGGAACATGTATAAATAACAATGGATCTTACACATGCAACTGTTCTCCTGGATGGCAGGATAAACACTGTCAAAAAGGTATGTATATTCAATGGACTAGCCATGCATTATCTACTGGAATGATAGCATTTGAAATGTGCGCGTTAAATTCAAATGATATTTATCTATTACAATTCCTTCTTTCTGACATATGTTTGTATATGTTTTTATTTTTTTTCCAGATATAAATGAATGTGAAATGTTATTACCGTGTCAAAACAATGGAACCTGTCTTAACAACAACGGTTCTTATGTATGCACATGCAAAGAAGGCTGGCAGGGATACAATTGCGAAGATGGTATAATTTTTGTTTTTAACTCATATATGTTGCGTTGATAATAGAATTTCAAGCCTATGACAACTAAAAACAATAAATATCAAATATAACATTTCAGATTACTCAGTGTTGTGTAAAAATTAATTACAGTGATATATTTGTGAACTTACCATAGGAAATAACGATCTACCTTGCATGTAGTTTTGAATTGTATTTGAGTGATTGATTAAACACGTTTTTATGAAAAAAGTATCGTTTAAAGTTCATAACGATATTATTCAATACGTGATTTTGTTTATGAGCCAACACAAATGAAATGTATGCCACTCATGTGGGTATTTTATAATTATCAGACCTGGATGAATGTGTTGTCGCGAACCCCTGTCAGAACAATGGTACATGCTATAACAAGAATGGTTCATTCGTCTGCACTTGTAATGAAGGATGGCAGGGAAAAGATTGTGGAGAAGGTATCTTGCATAAGCTAACACTTGATGTTCTATTTGCTATTAAAAGCTTTCATTTGTTATAACAGTGTCACCCAATGTACCTGTGTTCTTGAATATTTTTAAAGATCTCGATGAATGTCAACTTTCGCCTTGTCAGAACAATGGAACTTGTCTCAATACTGAAGGATCATACATTTGTAACTGCACCACAGGATGGAAAGACCAAAACTGTTTGAATGGTAAAAAATATCAAAATCAAAAGCCCAATAAAGAAAGAAGCAAACACACCCAACCAAAACTGCATTTTTTACCCCCCCCCCAAAAAAAAACCCGATGATATTATCAGAAGTATCTCTATTGTAGATGTTGATGAATGTCAAAATACTGACCTCTGTAAACACAACGGGACCTGCATTAATAACAATGGTTCATATATATGTAACTGCGCAGATGGTTGGCAAGGACAACATTGTGAAGCCGGTAAGAACTCTATGTTATATATATATATATATATATATATATATATATATATATATATATATATATATGAATGCAGAAATACACTTATTTGACAAAAGTATGTCCATTTTTTTCTTTTAAAAATAATTTTCATTGAAAACTAAAATTTTTCAAAGAATTGTAAAAAGGTAACCCATTGACCAATTTTCAAAAGACTTGGATTGATGAATTCAGAATTTCTTTAGCTTTCTGACATTAGAGTTATTCAATTTAAATTTTTCCCCAACCTTCTGTTCTTGAGATTTGGTATTAACAATCCTAAGTAAGATTTTTCGGCTCATACATTGCAAAAGTTATACTGTAAACCAACTTTTATTCGCGTGCGAGAAATTTTTGCGAGGTTCGCGAGAGTCTCATAGTCGCGAATATTTCTCGCCGCGGACCAGTATTTGCCATATAGTTGTAATTAAAAGAACAGGTCTGGTTAAGGCTTGGTCGCGAAAATTAGTCGCCGCGAACCAGTTCATCTCAGATAAATCGCGAAATAAAGTCGTCGAGAATAATAGTTGGTTTACAGTACTATGTACAGTAGAGCTCTCGAAAAAAATATCTTAGTGATGAGTTTGAAATACCAAATTTTACAAATGAGTTGTCAAAAAATTAATGTCAAAAAGTGCCAATTTAATCAAATGTCATCAAAATGAATTTCTTCAAAATCTGACCAAAAAAAAAAAACCCACCAAGAAACCTTTTAAAAATAAGTCTTGTTTTCATTGAAATATATAGGGAAAAAAGAAAAAAAAGACATATTTTTGGAGGTAGATGTAGATTAGAGCATAATGACAGGGATATATCAAAATGTTTAACTTGTCAAATTCTGTTGTAGATGTTGATGAGTGTCAAAAGACAGATTTGTGTAAACACAACGGGACCTGCATCAACAATAATGGTTCATATGTTTGTGACTGTGCTGATGGTTGGCAAGGACAGCATTGTGAAGACGGTAGGAAATCTAGGCTTTTACATATGAAAGCAGAAAAGGTAAAAACATATAATGACAAAGTTAGTTCAAAGTCTTATTTTTGTAATTTAGATGTTGATGAATGTCAAAAGACAGATTTGTGTAAACACAATGGAACCTGTATCAACAACAATGGCTCATATGTTTGTGACTGCGCAGATGGTTGGCAAGGACAGCACTGTGAAGAGGGTAAGAGTGTTTAAAAAGATTGTTCCTGCATAATGTAAATGCAAAGAAAATGATATGGAATGGGGAAAAACACGTAAGTGTTTTATTCACCATAATATTTTTACGATTTAGATGTCAACAAGTGTTTTATTTACCATAACTTATTTACGATGTAGATGTCAACGAATGTCACATAGTCGATCTATGTAAACACAATGGAACCTGCATTAACAACAATGGATCATATGTCTGCAGCTGTACAGATGGTTGGAAGGGATCGAACTGTGAAGTCGGTAAGAATTTTTAAAAATTATTTGAAAAGGCGAAAAGGCAAAATAGCAAAATTTGCTGATCTATATCATCATGAAATTTTTTCTATAACCAGCCAGGAAAGGATAAAAAATCATGATAGGATAGAAACATAATCTTTATCTACGTTTCTTAATCCGTATCACTAACCCCTTTATAACCTGTCTTTCTTTAGATGTAGACGAATGTCAGGTTACCGACTTGTGCGAGAATAATGGGACGTGCATTAATAATAACGGCTCCTATGTCTGTTATTGTACAGATGGTTGGCAAGGACAACATTGCGAAAACGGTAAACCTTACATATTGCCTAATTTTGTATAATTTACTTCTATATTAACTCATGGATGTTAACATCTTTATTGTTATATCCAATACATATTAATGGTTTTTTCTATTTTTTTTTTCTCTACAGATTTCAACGAATGCGATAATGCAAATCTTTGTGAACACAATGGAACGTGCATCAATAATAACGGCTCATATATTTGTAACTGTACAGATGGATGGCAGGGACAGCATTGTAAAGATGGTAAGCGAGATTAATCTTAAAATTAAACATACCTTTGTTTCCTTTAAAACAACAATTAAAAAAGTAGACTGTATTTGTATTGAAGATATCGACGAATGTCAAATGTTGCATTTATGTAAGAACAACGGGACTTGCCTAAATACCAATGGTTCTTACGTATGCAGTTGTGAAGAGGGATGGCGAGGACAGCATTGCGAAGATGGTAAGCTACATGTATAAAATCGAAATGAGGAAACTTCATTACATTTTAACAAGAAAAAATGTTTTCTAAATAAAATATAAGCTTTTAAATGGTGCAGAAATAGCAAGAAATATTAAAACAAATTTTGGTTTAAGATTATAACGAATGTGACCAGCAGAATCTGTGTGAACACAATGGAACATGCATCAACAACAATGGGTCCTATGTATGCGTCTGTACAGATGGTTGGAAAGGGAAACACTGCTCAGATGGTATAATATTTGATAAGTCTTTTAAATGAACCTAACAGTTGTCATGTAGTTAATAACAACATGTCAAGTTATGTTATTTTTGAAGATGTTGATGAATGCGCAATAACGGAACTGTGTAAACACAACGGAACCTGCTTTAACAATAATGGGTCCTATATCTGTAATTGTACTGATGGTTGGCAAGGACAGCATTGTGAAGATGGTCAGTACAAACTAAACTGAAAAATTCAGTTAAAAATAAAAAATAAAAAAATTGTAATGGTGGTTATAGAATTAATGATTTTTAAAAGTTGTATTTCAACTAAATTAAAAAAACCTTTAACGTTATCATTTTGAATTTAGAAATAATCATCTACTTTAAATTGTATACATGAGTAGACAAGTATAAATGTGTTTCTTAATAATCCAAGCTTGAACGGTTTTCTATTTAAGGACAGAAAATTGGATTAAATTTTGTTCATTTGCATATACAGCGTATTCTACATAGCTTAAAAAACTATACAGATAATTACTTATTTTCAAACATTTTTGTACGTGTAAACCAAATGCAAGAACAAAATCTCAGTACACACATACATGAAACATGTACATGAATTAAAAAAATAAAATTGATCATAATACAAAGTAAAGCTAAGAGAGAAGGGGGCGGGGGACATCGTTCCACATCAACAACATGATGTTTAGAATGGTATTTTTAATCATAATTTATGTTATATATGTTTCTATTATTATAATTGCATACTAAATTATTTCCATATATTTTATTTTTAAATGCATCTCATTAACAAGTTCAGTAAAAAAGTTAAATCTAAAAGAAAACGTTCTATAATGAATTGTCTGTATTTCAAGAATTCGAAACATAGGTATATTGAATTTGCATCTTAAATCAACGTTTAAATATAAATAAAATGTGGTTTTGGAGACTGTAAATTTTATGAAATTAAAATCAATTTTTCTATTTTTTAGATGTCAACGAATGTAAGGTGACCGATCTCTGTACACATAATGGGACCTGTATCAACACCAATGGCTCATATAAATGTAACTGTAAGGATGGGTGGCAGGGACAACATTGTGAAGATGGTAAAAATGTTTATTTTCATGCGTCAGCAATAATTCTTTTGCAAACTTAAGAAATTTAATTGCTTAATACAAATCATCGAAGACGTGTTTGAAAGTAGTTATTGTGAATCTTATCATGAAAATATTAATGATTCAGCTTTTCTGAAAAAGCAAGGAATGTTTATCGTAATATTAATTTATAATATCAACATTTGATATTTTTGTAGATGTTGAAGAATGCCAGAATATTGATATTTGTATGCATAATGGGACTTGTATCAACAATAATGGCTCCTATACCTGTGATTGTACAGCAGGCTGGCAAGGACAGCATTGTGAAGATGGTAATTTTACTACATGTATTTTATTTTTGTGCGTCACCAATATTATTTTGGTAGTTTGATTGTTCAGATTTTTCTTCAAAATAAAGAATTTAGAAGTAAGTTGCAAGTAAAGAGGTTAAAAAAAAAACTTTTCATAAATAGCGAGTAACTAGTTTTAGATTGTTTTGAATGCAATTAGATACGCTAGATTTATTTAGAAAAGTTATTCTATAACGTTCTGTTGATAACTATAAGTCTTATATTAGATATTAATGAGTGTAATGTGAAGGATCTATGTAAACATAATGGTACACGTTTCAATAACAATGGTTCATATGTATGTAACTATTCAGAAGGATGACAAGGACAAAATTGTGAAGATAGTAAAAATTTAAATAAATAAAATATCATTTATACACATTTTAGTCATAACAATCATTGCATTGATGCAAATTTTTATTGCATTGTAGATGTGGACGAATGCCAACTGACAGATCTTTGTAAACACAATGGAACCTGTATCAACAACAATGGTTCTTATGTCTGTATTTGTGAAGATGGTTGGCAGGGACAGCATTGTGAATATGGTAAACTATGTTTACTTAGTTTTATGCGTCACTAAAATTATTTTAGAAAGTTGAATACTTTGGTTTTTCTTTAATGTTAACTCTTTAAAAATATTTTGCAAGTACCGGTATAAGATGTAAAGTATACACTTGGAAGTGGTAATAACTAGTTAAATTTAGAGTAGTTTAATACGTTGGAGTTATTTATACATCGATATTGTTATAATGGTATCTTTCGTTTCTAGATGTAAACGAGTGCGGTGTGACAGATCTGTGTGAACATAATGGTACTTGTATCAATAACAATGGTTCATACGTATGTAATTGTTCAGAAGGATGGCAGGGACAACATTGTGAAGATGGTTAATATTAATTTAAAGCGTCTGTAATATGTGTCAAACGTGAATTTTAAAATGATTTTAAAGTAAGTTTTAAGAAGATAGATTCTAAAGACAGCATTGTTAACGTAATGATTGTATTGGTTTAGATTATCTATTAGATTTTTTATTATTATTCTTATTTGTGAAGGTAAATTTTATTGTTAATCTAGATATAAACGAGTGCGAAATGACGAATATATGTGAACATAATGGAACCTGCATCAACAACAATGGTTCATACATATGCAACTGTTCAGAGGGATGGACGGGACGACATTGTGAAAATGGTAAAAAGTAAAATAATAAGCGATTCATTTTAACATATCCAAGTCAAAAATACAAATTCCATCATCTTATGTTTATTGCAGATGTAAACGAATGCCAACTGATGGATTTATGTAAACACAATGGGACCTGTGTCAACAACAATGGTTCTTATGTGTGTAGTTGTGAAAATGGTTGGCAAGGACAGCATTGTGAAGATGGTAAACTAATTTTTTAAGCAAGAAATATATGTTGTAAATTTGAATTGTTATAATTTTTTTCAAGATAATGTGATTTTAAAGTCTCAAGGAGATAAATGTAATGAAAACACTTAAACAATACAATAAGCTACTTCTAAATAATTTTGTAATGCAATGAAATACGCTAAAAGGTTATATTTTATTGTTATTTTAGATAAAAACGAGTGTCAAGTGACAGATCTGTGTGAACATAATGGTACTTGTGTCAATAATAATGGTTCATACGTATGTAACTGTTCAGAAGGATGGCAG
>WFKH01010211.1:21721631-21750262 GCA_016163765.1 Magallana hongkongensis
GATGGTTGGCAAGGACAGCATTGTGAAGATGGTAAACTACATATATTTTTTTATTCCCCAATTATATAACTATCTTTATGATTTTTTTTATGAAATGTTGAAAATCATTGCCATTCTAGATATAAACGAGTGCCAGGTGATGGATCTGTGTGAACAAAATGGTATTTGTATCAATAATAACGGTTCATACGTATGTAACTGTTCAGAAGGATGGCAGGGACAACATTGTGAAGATGGTTATTACTTTACTTTACATAAAATATCTAATTTAAGTGAAAAGCATTTTTACATTTCTAAGTCATATCAATCATTGCATCAATGCAGCTTTCCATTTTTATTTCAGATGTGGACGAGTGTCAACTGACAGATCTGTGTAAACACAATGGAACATGTATCAATAACAATGGTTCTTATGTCTGTAATTGCGAAGATGGATGGCAGGGACAGCATTGTGAAGATGGTAAAATACATGACTTCATATTTATGTTTCAATATCATTAGTATTATTGAAATGAGATAGGTTTTCGTTTTATATAATCCATTAAAAGTTCAATGCAGGTAGAGAGATAAAAAGACTGCATTGAGAAGATGGTAAATAACTAGTTTATGAGTATCTTGAAATACCTGATAATACGCTGGACTTTCCTTATTTTCATTGTTGAAAATGATTGTTATTCTAGATAAAAACGAGTGTCAAGTGACGGACCTATGTGAACATAATGGTACTTGTATCAATAACAATGGTTCATACGTATGTAACTGTTCAGAAGGATGGCAGGGACAACATTGTGAAGATGGTTATTAAATTACATTACATTAAATATCAGATTCAATTGAAAAGCATTTTTACATTTATAAGTCATTACAATCATTGCATCAATGCAGCTTTCCATTTCCATTGCAGATGTGGACGAGTGTCAATTCATAGATTTGTGTAAACACAATGGATCCTGTATCAACAACAATGGATCTTATGTCTGTATTTGCAAAGATGGTTGGCAAGGACAGCATTGTGAAGATGGTAAATTTCATATATTCTTTTTATTCCTCACTTATATAAAAATCTTTATAATTTTTTTTATCTGGCAATGTTCAAAATAATTGCCATTCTAGATGTAAACGAGTGCCAGGTGACGGACTTGTGTGAACATAATGGTACTTGTATCAATAATAATGGTTCATACGTATATAACTGTTCAGTAGGATGGCAGGTACAACATTGTGAAGATGGTTATTGGTTATTAAATTGCTTTACATTAAATATTTGATTCATTTGTAAAGCATTTTACATTTATAAGTCATAACAATCATTGCATCAATGCAACTTTTCATTTTTATTGCAGATGTGGACGAATGTAAACTGACAGATCTGTGTAAACACAATGGAACTTGTATCAACAACAATGGTTCTTATGTCTGTAATTGCGAAGATGGTTGGCAAGGACAGCATTGTAAAGACGGTATTTGCCAAAACATTAATAGCATTGACAGTTACCCCTATCCATATTGATGTTAAATGTTATGTCACATGTTCAGTTTCTCGACTATTGATGCCCAAAAATACCTTTTTTTATAAAGACATTTATTTTTATTATATGCTTAACTCATTACTGATTTTTTACGTTGATAAAAGTTTTGTAGTCTTCGTATCTCTATGATCTATTGATATTCATTAATGAAACCTCATTATTTTCTAGACGTGAATGAATGTAATCAATACCCATGCAAGAACAATGGAACATGCATCAACAATGATGGATCCTACTTTTGTAACTGCACTATCGGCTTTGAAAATCAGGACTGTTTAGACGGTAAATATTTTTAATCATATCTATATCTGTCAAAAAGTCATTCTATTTTACATTTACGCACAGTGATAAAGTATTTTTTCAAATCAAAATGAATTCGTTCAGTAAAATGGTTTCTTTTCTATATTTGTAGATGTTGATGAATGTACCCGGTTTCAGCCTTGTTTTAATAATGCGACATGTTTGAATACCAATGGATCATACAGCTGTAACTGTACAGTAGGATGGGAGGGACATGATTGTGAAAAAGGTAAAAAAAAAAAGTGAAATAATTCTTTTTATTTCAAAGTTACTCAACATCTTTATTTACTTTAATAAATTTAATGCTATTACCTGCATGAATAAATGAGAAATCTTTCTGTTAATAACTTATGTTGTTGTTGTTTTTAAAAGATATCGATGAATGTGAAGCGTTGAATCTATGTGAAAACAATGGAACATGCATCAACATGAATGGTTCTTACCAGTGTATGTGTAAGGCAGGATGGTCTGGTCGACATTGTGAAAGAGGTTCGTTAACAATATCCGTTTAAACGCGTATCAAATAGCAAATCGTTTATAGTCTTCATATATTTCTTTTATCCTTTATAATTTCTCAGATATTGACGAATGCGAGTTTCTACCATGTTTCAATAATGGAACGTGTATCAACACACTAGGCTCCTATGAATGTAACTGTACATTGGGATGGGGCAACAAAGATTGTGCAGATGGTAATCAAAAAGAATTGAAAATTTTGCCTCGCTCACATATCACTTGTATTGAGTTTTAAATTACAAGCACGATGGTCAAATTGTTTAGAAATGTTTAGGCAGTTGATGTTGATTTTCTTTTTTCAGATGAGAACGAATGTTATATATTAAAGCCATGCCATCATGATGGAATTTGCATCAACAACAATGGTTCATATGTGTGCAATTGTACGAAGGGCTGGCAAGGACATGATTGTGAAGAAGGTAAAGAGTAATCTTCATCAAATTATTTTCAGACATCGTTATGTCTTAATTGACTATATACATGTAATTCATTTAATATTGTTGGTTAAAATACCCTTTGATTGTTTCAGATGTTGATGAATGTCAAATGTTTAAACCTTGTCATAATAACGCATCGTGTCTCAATAACAATGGATCCTACGAATGTGATTGCTTAAAAGGCTGGGAGGGACAACATTGTGATAAAGGTAGATATATCTTGCTTAAAAAAATAATGAAGCTTATTGAAAGTTTAACTTGAATATTTATTCGGTAATTGTTGTATGGTAGGTTCATTTAGAAAGAAATATTGAGAAGAATACTATTTTACTTGGTGAAATTCCTTATAGATATCAATGAGTGTGATTTTACACCCTGTGATAACAACGGGACGTGTATAAATAGTGAAGGATCGTACTCATGTAACTGCACAGACGGTTGGACAGACAAAAACTGCAATGAAGGTACTCATAAGAAATTAGTTTAAAATTTCACATTATCAGTTGGTTGGTATAGCCCAAGAAGTTGCATCAATTGGTTAGAAAAATACTTACGTATAGTATGGTGTTTTGTTAAACAGATATCAATGAATGTGATGCTTACAGTCCCTGTAAGAATAATGCTACATGTATCAACAATAATGGATCCTATGTTTGTAACTGCACAGATGGATGGCAAGGACATGTTTGCAAAGATGGTAATGATAAACATAATAATGTAACAATTAAAAAGATGCCTGCAGTTTGATGTCGTATTGATATAGTAAAAAGTGTAAGGAACAATACAAATCAGTATTCTAACAATCATTTCAGATGTTGATGAATGCGAAGTATTCACTCCATGCAGAAACAATGCAACGTGTTTGAATAACAATGGATCTTATCAATGTGACTGTGAAGATGGTTGGCAGGATCAACATTGTGACAGAGGTAAAGGTTGAAAAGTTGCCTTATTTTGTCAAGCAAAGCACCTTGTCAAAGAAATGTATTTATTACTAATGGATACATGTGTGAGACCCTCTTTGTTGTAGATGTCAATGAATGTGATTTTGTACCCTGCAAGAATAATGGAACTTGTATCAATAACAATGGATCATATGTTTGTGATTGCATACATGGTTGGCAAGGACAGACTTGTGATGATGGTAACATACATAAAAAAATGCATTTTATAAATTAGAAATTGATCATTATTATGCTGGAAGCGTATTTCAATTTCATGCTAATTTTTTTTTCTGTAGATGTTAATGAATGTGATTTTAATCCTTGTGAAAATAATGGAACATGTGTGAACAACAACGGATCATACACATGTAACTGCACAGATGGATGGAAGGATAAGAATTGCATAGAAGGTTATACAAATTGAAAAATTACTTCTTCTTATGAGTTCTTGAATCGTGTCACACTTACCAATGCTATTGTGATTTTTAAATATATTTGCTTTATTGATTCTTTCACAGATATAAATGAGTGTGATGTACATTTTCCATGCCAAAATAATGGAACTTGTGTGAATAACAACGGATCATATTATTGTGATTGCAAGGGGGGTTGGCAGGGACACGATTGTGAAATCGGTAAATTTCTTTTTTTTTTTTGTATAAAAGAAAATTTCAACCCCATTTGCATTAAGAATAATAATTATACTTTAACAATTCTTTTCTCTTCTCGGTAGATCGGGAAGAGTGTGATTTATTTCCATGTTTAAACAACGGAACATGTATAAATACCCTCGGATCCTACATTTGCAATTGTCCTAAAGAGTGGCAAAACCAAGACTGCAAGGAAGGTAAGAACAAGAATCAATAATATCATCATCTCCTGAAAACATACAATTCATTCATTAATAATCCATCTCTTTCTCCCATTTCTAAACGTTAATGATTTTGACCAGTCCATGTCAATCCTGTCAATATAACTGGACCTGTGGGAGTTATAATGATTTCTTAACTTGAATATGTATCAAGTGCTGGACGTGACATGAATGTGATATCAGTCAAACGTGAAACTCCTAAAAAAATAAATATCAAAACTCTTTATTTTTATATGTATATATTATATGTCATTAATCATATTTATGGATTAATACTATAGTTGTTATTCTTTGTAGATGTGGATGAATGTAATTCATTTCCGTGTGAGAACAATGGGACCTGTATCAACAGTCTGGGGTCGTATACGTGTAATTGTAGTGAAGGGTGGCAAAACGAAGACTGCAAAGAAGGTTTTCAAAGATTAATCACGGTTGCAGATCAATTAATAAGAAACATTAAGCGTATGATATTTTCATTTACATAGAATAGCTCATATCCCTTTTTCTTATGTTTCAACTTAGATATCGATGAATGTAGTGCATACTCTCCATGTGTTAACAATGGTACTTGCATCAACACTAATGGATCATACTACTGCATATGTACCGTAGGTTGGGATGGAAACAATTGTGAAAAAGGTAACAAATTTATAAAAATATCAGACAATGATAATATTATATTTTTTTCTTTAAACGACTCTTCTGTTTGATTGCAAAATTGCTTGAAATGTTGTTTTGTTTTTAGACATCAACGAGTGCAGTGGTTTAGAATCTGAGTCCCCTTGCCAGAATAATGGAACATGCATTAACAACGATGGGTCATTTAAATGTAACTGTTTGAAAGGATGGGAAGGAAACCTCTGTCATATAGGTTTGATTTTTTTATATTGATTAATTATACATCTAAAAACTATTAAAAATCTGTTAACTTGATATGTGGTATTTGGGTTTTTTCCCAACACATTCACTTTCGTCTGTGTAATGAGGCGTTAAGTTTATTTTCCAGACTCTGGGTTATTCAAAAGGTATTCGACTATTTATCCGAACCATTTATATACATCCTCTATTTAACATTATAATCAAAACGTTATATAATCCCAATTAAATCTCCCTTCCCTTTGATATCGATCTAACCGTCTTTTTTCTAATCCAGGGTTCGCAGTTTATTAACATACCGTAGTAATGAAAACCTTTGTCTTTTAGGGATATATTTAGCTGAAAGAATAGTACATCGGTTGCTATTATTTTTTATGTAGATGAGAACGAATGTGAGCTCTATTCACCCTGCGACCACGGATTTTGTTTAAACACAAATGGCTCCTACTTTTGTGATTGTGACGATGGATGGCAAGGACAGAATTGCACGGAAGGTTCGATTCTACTATCCATGGCCAATAATATCTTATTCAAGTCTTGTATCGTTTTGCTACGTTTAATGTTTTTTTTTTTTGTTAAGATGCAAATGAATGCCAGCTCATCGGTGTATGTGAACACGGAGGTAGTTGTTTGAACACTAATGGATCATACGCATGTCGATGTACGGAAGGCTGGCAGGGACAACATTGTGAACTTGGTTTGTATTCTAGTATATCCAGTAATCTTAATTCACTGTGTTTGATTGACCTTTTTTATCATTCACAAAAGTATCTTATCAGTTTTTTAAATATATTTGTAGTTTGACCTTTTTTTTCTTATCATAGATATTGATGAGTGCAATGTTACCGAGCCATGCCAGAACAATGGAAATTGTAGCAATACGTTTGGGTCTTACATTTGTGATTGCCAGTCTGGGTGGCAAGGCAAAAACTGTCAAACAGGTAGAAGAGGTTTTTCACTTAACAAGAATTACAATTTTTTGATTAGCTTTAAATTTAGCGTTAAAACACCATTAACAATGTTTACCTTACAACTGCAGATATAGATGAATGTACGATAGAACCTTGTGAAAACAATGGCACGTGTCACAACAATAACGGTTCATACCAGTGTGAATGTATAAACGGATTTCAGGGTTATCACTGTGGAGACGGTATGTAACAACATGCAATGTTAGCGATAAAATTTTTCAACAACTCATATATATTAAGTTATAGAGGCATGGTCTACATAATGAGATACAGCATTGAGAGATACATGTACTTTAATAAACAAGCCTGTTTTGATCAAAAGAGTCCGGGCAAAATGAAATATGTCATTTGTAAATGATCATGTCTTTAAATTATTACAGATGTGGATGAATGCACAATTCAAGCACCATGTGAAAACAACGGAACCTGTATCAATAATTATGGATCTTATGAATGTTTGTGCGATAACGGATGGTTAGGAGATCATTGTGAGAAAGGTACTCTTCAGTAGTATTTTTCCCAAGTTTTGGGGGTTTTATAGTTTAAAATGACTTTTATTGCAAGGCTTTGTATTTCATAATTTGAGTTTGTCATTAAAAAAGTAACCGTATTTTAATCAACTTTTAGATGAGGATGAATGCAAATTTTCGCCATGTCAAAACAATGGGACATGTATCAATACTGTTGGGTCGTATGTTTGTAACTGTACTCGCGCCTGGCAGAATCAAGACTGCATTGATGGTAAGTATTTAATTTTTTTTTAAATCACGCTTACAATCTTTGGTATTTGCAGCGTTTTTAAAATTGTATTTCGTCATTATTAGATGTAGATGAGTGTAGCGATGACCCTCCATGTCAAAACAATGGCACATGCATTAATAATATAGGATCCTACACGTGCAGCTGCACTGATGGGTGGGAAGACAAAGATTGTACAGCAGGTTAGTATAATTCTAAACAAAAAAAAATTTCACAAATGCTGTTGTTTTGCTAAAAGGGCAATGATGTATGAAACGTACTTATGCTGTTATTTTATTCTTAAGATATCGATGAGTGTGAACGTTATTCCCCTTGTCAACATAATGGGACGTGTATTAACAACAATGGTTCCTACTCTTGCTATTGCAAGAAAGGTTGGGAAGGTGTTCACTGTGAGAAAGGTAATGAAATATTATCATTTTCAGTTTTCTATCGTGGTGTTTGAAATGTTTTATCCAATTGTATTCAACGGTAAATTTCAATTTTAGACGTAAATGAATGCATGTTTGACCCTTGTAACAATAATGGAACTTGCATCAACGAAGATGGTTCATACCATTGCAACTGTACCGACGGCTGGCAAAACAAGGACTGCAATGACGGTGAGAATTTTGTTATGGGCATGTATTTATTCTCTTCATCGGTTATCACGACCAGACCATCATGGGTAATACAAAAATGTATTTATAAAATTCGACAGATTTCGATGAATGTACAGTCCTTGATCCATGCAAGAACAACGGAACATGCGTCAACAATGTAGGATCCTATGAATGTCGGTGCACCAATGGCTGGCAGGGTCAGGATTGCGAACAAGGTACGGAAAGACTGATCTACATTTATTTTTGTGGTTCAGATAATTCAAATGAAAACAACTGCTTTTAGAAAATCCAGCGAATAATTCTAGCTCTCTTGATGAAAAATTAATTAAAATCAACATGCTCTTTCTTCTTAAAAAGTATATTGTGATTGCATTGATGTTATTGGTAAAGTGTTAAATTAGACGATTTTATATTTCTTAATTTTGATTCAGATAAAAACGAGTGCGAGTTATTTGAACCCTGTGACAACAACGGAACATGTGTAAACAACAGAGGGTCTTATGAATGTAACTGTCGAAGAGAGTGGACAGGATACCACTGCCAAGAAGGCAAGACATAGACAATGATTTTTTTAAAAAAGTTTTATTGAATGAAATGAATTACCGTATTTACCATTTCATCTTTACCATGTATGCTCAGTTTTCTGAAGAAAATTGGTTAACATTGATTTCGTACTTTCATTAGTTGTTTTTCTATCCTTTGAATTATGATATCATAAAGTCAAATAGTTATATATATATCTAGCAATCTTTCTTTTTGAAATACCAAGACATCGATGGATAACATGTATTTTGGATGTCTTAAATCAATCAAAATATATTTTTTTCAATTTTATTCCACTGGCTTTTACTTTTAGATGTAAATGAATGTTTGACCGAAGATTTGTGCAAGAATAATGGTACTTGTGTGAACAATAATGGATCCTATGTCTGTCTGTGTACCGATAGTTGGCTGGGGAAACATTGCAATAATGGTAAGTACTAGTCTTCTCTCTCTCTCTCTCTCTCTCTCTCTCTGTAAATAAATAAAATTAAGCTTATACAAGCTTATTTTTGATACAGATGCGGACGAATGTGAAAAAGAACCTTGTCTAAATAATGGAACATGCTTCAACAACTTGGGTTCTTATGAATGTGATTGTGCACCTGGTTGGCATGGTGATAATTGTGAGAAAGGTAGGTAAAGCTAAATACGTACCATAATAAGAATAAGGATAACAAAAACTGTTTTATCTTCTTCAATGCTATAAAGGTTTGTATAAGATGATTTGATATATTTTATTAGATATAGACGAGTGCCAGGATTCCCCTTGTCAAAACAATGGTAGCTGTCACAATACAGAAGGATCCTACTACTGTAACTGTGCGGAAGGGTGGACCAGTCAAAACTGTGATAAAGGTTGGGGAAAGAGGATTCGTTTCTGTTTTTGATAATGTGTTTTCATTGAAATATTTTAGTTAAATCCATACACTTTTATTATAATTTTCTTAGATATCAATGAATGTGAAGATATAGCACTTTGTCAAAACAATGGAACTTGTTCTAATACTGATGGATCCTATGTATGCAGTTGTATTGAGGGATGGCAAGGCCATAATTGTGAAAAAGGTGCCAAATTTAATCAATTAAAAAACAGACATGAATTTATGTTTACTTCGTGTACTTTTCAAAAAGTGTCCAAATGACAATTTATTTGCTTAACTAATCGTCTGCATAGCTTGTGTTTGATTCTCTGCAAATCTTACTGATATTACATATGTTTAGATACAAATGAATGTAACTTCAATCCCTGCCAAAATAATGGAACATGTGTAAATTCTATGGGATCGTACACTTGCGACTGTATTGATGGATGGGAAGATCAAAACTGTGAAAAGGGTAAATGTTTTGATTCATTAGCTTTTGTTATCATAAATATCAATTTTATTTGATATTAAGGTAAACTTTAAATAAATATTAATTAGCGACATACGTTTTCATTTTAAATTAAGACATTGATGAGTGTACAAGATACCAACCTTGTCAAAATAATGGCACGTGTATAAACAACGATGGGTCCTTTATGTGTCATTGTACGGAGGGCTGGCAGGGTCAAAATTGCAACGAAGGTAACATTACCTTAAAAATAGTATGGTCATTAAAATTCATTTTGTTCTTGAGTCTTTTATTAGAAGAATAAAAACAACATTTGCTTTGTAAATGAATTTATACGCTGAAAATGAAAAATGTATTGTTTTTATAGATAAGGATGAATGTCTGTTAACTCCCTGTCAGAATAATGGCACCTGCATCAATAGTATCGGTTCCTATCAATGTAGCTGTGAAGCTGGTTGGCAGAATAAGGACTGTGAGGAAGGTATTCAAATGTTTCGCAGCCCTCTGTGTTTTGTATACATGTATAAAGTTATTCAAATCTAGTAAATGTCATTGAATTGTATATATCTTAAATCATGAATTTAATTTTTTTTTGTAGATCGAAATGAATGTTTAGATGTGCCTTGTCAAAACAATGGTACTTGTATAAATAACAACGGATCATACACATGTAGCTGTGAGGAGGGTTGGGAGAGTCATGATTGTGAGAAAGGTAAACCTGGCTACTGGACAGGGTTAATGTAAATTCTGATCTTGCGTAAAAATTAAATAATGATAATGAAACTTAAACGTTATTTTTGTAGATGTTAATGAATGTGCTGTTTACCAACCCTGTCGAAACAATGGAACTTGCGTCAATGGCGAAGGATCTTATACGTGTATTTGCGAGAACGGATGGAAAGATCAACATTGTGAAACAGGTCTTTGTCAAACACATATCTTTCACAAAAATCCGATGTGTTTTTTTTTGTTCCCTCGAATGAAATTGAATTACTTAATAATCAAACAAGTTATTGTTATATATGATATTAGACATTGTATGATACCTAATTGATATACAATTCTTTTATTATAGACGTTGACGAATGTGAAGAATTTCGGCCTTGCACAAACAATGGTACTTGCTATAACAACGATGGATCATATATATGTGATTGCCAAGATGGATGGCTTGGACAACACTGCGAAATAGGTACACTTAAATAATAACAATGTAAATATCATTCGACGCAATTATGTGGAGGAAATAGAGTATATCTATATATTTGCAATGCACTTGCAGGTTGATATCAGCTGCTGATTGATACATTTAGAGACAGATAGTTAAAGGTTTTTATCCCTTGTTTTGAATATTGTTTCAGATAAAAACGAATGTGAAGTTTTTCCATGCCAAAACAATGGTACTTGCATTAACAACGATGGTTCTTACGCTTGTGATTGTTCACTCGGATGGACAGGACATGACTGTGAAACCGGTTTGTTTATAATCTACTTCACAAAAAAGAAATCATGATTCTGTGTCTAAATTTTTATTTGGTGTACAATTTTGCAAATTCCTACTAGTCTGATGATTTTGTATTTCTGAAGACAGAAAATCTGATACTTCAAATGAAATTTTTATTTTAAAAGATTACAAACATTCATATACATGTTTCAATATAAAAAAAATGTTGAAAAATATAAAACCTCTATTAATACATTGAAACAGATAAAAATGAGTGCGATTTATCCCCATGCCAAAACAATGGGACTTGCATCAACTCGCTTGGATCATACAAATGTGAATGTGAGAAAGGTTGGCAGGGACAAGATTGCCATATTGGTAAGTTAGTTGTTTTAGGTCATAATACTTAAGCAAATATGTTATCATATGCAAATATGCTATCATATGTTATTCATTCTTTTGCTAGATGTCGACGAATGTCTTTCTACACCTTGTGCCAATAATGGAACATGTATCAACAGTAAAGGATCATACACCTGTGTCTGCAAAAGAGGATGGACTGATTTGAATTGCGACATAGGTGTGAATTAACTGCAATGCTTACAGAAACTAAAAAATGACAATAACAAACTGTCAAAATAGAAAAATTAAATTTCAAAGTAAAGCAAAGATTGTATATATATATAATTGTAATTATTTTTAGATGTTGACGAATGTCTTAACTCTCCCTGCAAAAATAATGGAACATGCTATAATAACGACGGATCTTACTACTGCGACTGTACAGAGGGATGGCAAGGAAAACATTGTGATGGAGGTATGCACAAAATAAAGATCGTTCCTATTCCATTAAATAAAGCACACTAGAAAGAATATTCTAATAATACATATTTTTCATACTTTCTATAATGGATCAAGGTGTTTTTTCATATCGAGTTGTCTGATGATTATAATAATTTTAGACTTTATCAATACTTAAATTTGGAGAAATCATTTACATCATAATATAATAATTTTTAATTATAACGAAGCGGGTTTTTTTTAAATTTTAATAACAATACTGTATTTACAGATAATGATGAATGTACTTCATCCCCATGTCAAAACAATGGAACATGTGTTAATAATGTTGGATCGTATTCCTGTGAATGTTTCGAAGGGTGGATGGGAGATGTATGCGAAATAGGTAATGAAAATGTTTTTAATAAAATCTCAATAGCCCAATGCCATATCATATTATGATTACAGATAAGATGTTTTTCTCTGTTGATGTAATTTAGATAAATTGGAGTGCGAATCCCCAGCTGGCTCCCCATGTGAAAATAACGGCACATGTATTAACACTCTGGGTTCATACCAATGCGATTGTACGGAAGGCTGGCAAAGTCATAACTGTGAAAAGGGTGAGTGTCTGGTCATTCGACTTACAACTGCCTTTTTCTGATCATGTCTTTATCTACTTTAGGTTTTTATTTTGATCTTTGTAGATATTGATGAATGTCTCGTCAAGTACCCTTGTAAAAATAATGCCACCTGTGTCAACAATGATGGTTCATACCAATGCGATTGTGTCGAGGGCTGGAGAGGCAAAAATTGTCAAACCGGTAGATAATTTTTAAAAGTATTTTAAATACTTATAATTGAAGAAAGGGAATTAAAGAAATCAATTTTATCATTAAACATTGCATAAAATTGACTTTTTAAATCCAATATGTTTCGAGTATTAGCAAAAAACATGTAATCCTGCTTGTAACCAGTCATTTTTCATTAATATCTAGATATCGACGAATGTGAAGAAAAAGGTCCATGTGAGAACAACGGAACATGTATTAATACCGAGGGATCGTACGGATGTGTTTGCACTGTGGGCTGGCAGGGACAACATTGTGATAAAGGTTTGTTAAGAAAAAATTCTTTGGTCATAATGAGTATCATTTAGTCCAAGTCACGTAATAACTTATTATTCGTACTTTTCATTTCTTTAAACAGATGTGAATGAATGTTTTGTGAAGGAACCATGTCAAAATAATGGAACTTGTTTCAATAATGAGGGTTCCTATCACTGTAGTTGTTCGACCGGTTGGGAAGGAAAGCACTGTGCTATAGGTAAGGTATTTGTTGTGCAAAAAGAATATTGATGTCAACTATGGAGTCATTTCAATTCGAAGTGGCCAATTTTCTCTGTTTCATTATAGATTCCCAAGGATTTCAATTCGTAGACTTGATTGTATACCACATAATGATCACAGACTGTGTTTCTTATTTTGTTGTTAATTTTAATTCATGGGTGAGGAAATCCCACGAAATCCACGAAAATTAAGCGACAAACGAATTATATTGCTTTGAAAGTATATTTAACTTTTTAAAGGCCAATATTTCATTTTTCTTTCGTAGATTTCAATGAATGTTTGCATAACCAACCCTGTAAACACAATGGAACATGCGTAAACAACGAAGGTTCCTATGAATGTGAATGTACGGCAGGATGGACGGGACACGATTGTCAAACTGGTATGTATTATATTTTTTTATTTTCACTTCTAGTCGCAACTGCTAACATAAAACTTCAGTTGATAAAATTGGTGTCCTCTTTGTTTCACGGTTTTTTTTTTATTCATGTTAACCTTTAAACTTAATATAATGAGTAGAAAAGTCTTATTTTATATTTGAATAGATGTGGATGAATGTATCAACTCTCCCTGCAAACATGAGGGAACATGTTATAACAACGAAGGATCATATTTCTGTAATTGCACGGATGGATGGCAGGGACAAAACTGTGAAAAGGGTAAGGAAACTAAACAAATTCTTTCTTAGTAAATATCTTTACTCTGTAAAGATGTTTACCATGAATCATCTTTTTTGGCTCAATAAACTTACCCTACTTATATTTTTATATTCATTTAGACGTCAATGAATGTGAATCATCACCATGTGCTAATAACGGTACATGCATAAATAATTTGGGATCTTACACTTGTGACTGCACAAAGGGGTGGAAAAATCCGGACTGCAAAACTGGTAAGGGTAACACCATGCCTATGTGATATACATCAATTTCAGCTTATAAATTATATGGAATGAGTAAATATACTGACTATATGCATAATTTTTAATTCATTGTGAGTTTGATTGTACAAAATAACCTCTTTCAGATGTCAATGAATGCGAGGCTTCTCCTTGTCATAATAACGGGACATGTACAAACAACGCCGGGTCGTACATTTGCACATGCGCAGCTGGCTGGGAAGGGCATAATTGTGAAGAAGGTACTTTGAACTTTTACTTAAATTTCAGCTCTAGAATAAGGTAGCGCTTGTTTTGATTTAGCTTACATATTTTCTTTTCCAAGAAGTAAAAACGACTTTTGACATAATTTATACGATTTATAGATAATTTTCGAACATTTTATTGTTTCAGACACTAACGAATGTGCAGAATTCCCATGTCAGCACAATGGTACTTGTTTAAACAACGAGGGTTCGTACAAATGTGACTGCACGGCGGGCTGGAAAGACAAGGACTGTAGAACAGGTGCGCTATTGAATGAACCAAAAGCTCTCTCTTTTACTTTATTTCCCTTATAATTTTTTTAACTACAATTGTTGCACTTTGATTAGAAATAAGGAATAAACTCAATATCTACTGAATTAATGTGAAGGTAGACTGGTTTTGTTTGTTATAAATTGCGTAGGACTATATTTAAAAATGCGTTAACAGTATTAGCCAGAATTTAGTTATTTTGATTTAAAAGTTAACATGAATTAGCTATCGAATTTTTCCATATTATCAATTTTTTTTTCAATAACAGAAGGCATTAAGACAAATTGTGCTCTTAAGTAACTAAAGATTGTAAAAAAAAAAATCCAAAGATATAGCCATGCACACTGACGCAAATCATAGATGGCAAATATTGTTAGTCAATCAAATATTCATTATTATTAGAAATCTAACTATTTAATGAATATTAGTATTTATATGAGAGACTACAACTACAAATTCAGAATTTTATTCTTTGTGCTACAGACGTGAATGAATGTGATAACTCTCCCTGTCATAATAAGGGCTCTTGTGTCAATAGTGATGGCTCCTATGCATGTATATGTACAAATGGCTGGCAAGGATACAATTGTGAAGAAGGTAATACATTTTTCAACCGAGCATATCATGAGAAGATTTAATTTAAAAAATCGTCAATAAAAAACCACATGTACAGTCGACTATACGAACCAGACCATGAACTCATCTGACTAATACAATTTTATATATTCAAATTAGAATATAGCTGTATTCAAAATTTTAGAATTTGTAATTTACTCAAGTACCCGTTTTAAATTCTTTTGTACAGATGTATACGAATGTGACGAAGAGCCTTGTCAAAACAACGGCACATGCATTAATACTCAGGGATCGTACGACTGCGATTGTATGGTTGGATGGGCAGGCGATAATTGTGAATTAGGTATAATGATTTTCAATCAAGTTAAGGTCAAATAAGAATAGATGTATTGGTTCTCAAGAACCGCTTATTAGATCAAATGATGCCGCATTAACAGATTTGATTGCCTCATTGAAAAGGGAAATAACTCAATTTGAATTTCTTGTTAAAATATGAAAATTGAGTTATTCCCTTTTGCAAATTTTGCAATAAGATACCTTCCTGCTTCATTATATTTTAAATTTTTGGGAACAAATGCATTCATTTTTTTTCCGACTATTTCCAAGTTGTTTAATAATTTTGATAATTCTTGATTAAATCCACAGATGTAAACGAATGTGACAACTCCCCATGTCAAAATGGCGGTACCTGTATAAACTCTGAGGGTTCATACTACTGCAATTGTACCAAGGGGTGGACAAGTCATATAACGGATTGCGAGTCAGGTAGATCACACAAGAGAAGCTTTTATACTTCATTCAAATAATTATTATAAAGTTTTATCATTCAATATACGCATATCTTAAATATCATGTAGACATACATTACTGCCACGCTCCTACAAGCACTAGCAAGTGGATTAAACCCTTTTGTTAAGTCGATAGAGCGTTAGTTTTTAAAGTGAAAGGTTGTGAGTTCAAGCCTATTTGTGGTCATTCGTCAATATGTTTTTCACACGGATCAAAATCTTTTACAGATATAGATGAATGTAAAAACAGTCCTTGTCAACACAATGGAACTTGTATCAATAACCAAGGATCATACCATTGCGCATGCACGGAAGGATGGCATGGGGAAGACTGCAAAGAAGGTAATGAATTGACAGTAAGAATATGATGCATTGTTGATGTTTATTGCTGTTATATGTAAATGTTTTATCATGCTTTGATTTTACTTCTAGATCGTAATGAATGTGATAATTTTCCATGTCAAAATGGCGGCATGTGTATCAATAATGACGGTTCGTTTACTTGTGTTTGCAAAGAAGGATGGGAAGGAGCTGAATGTCAAAATGGTATGGCTTTACTTTATATCACTCAAGTTACAAAATATGTTGACTGTCTTATAGATGTATCTCTATAGAAAACACTGTAATTTCCAATCTTTTCAGATACAAATGAGTGCTTAACGTTTCCCTGTCAAAACAATGGAACATGCATCAATAATCCAGGATCCTACAAGTGTGACTGCAATGACGGTTGGACTGGCAAAGACTGTATTGAAGGTACATGCATACACATTTTCATTTGTTTTAAAGATATTGGATATATGATCAACATACATGCATTGAATGTACATGTATACACACTTTATTATGTATTAGCTGTATACAATATCGAACATATATTGAAGGTAAATGATAGTATATTCAAAAATACTGATAGTGATATATATATCTGTTTACTTGTACATGTGGTGATTGCACTTGCATGCGCAATGATTCTTTAATGTTTAAAACACATATAACAATAATCGAACAATTATATGTACATGCTCTGTACATGCAGGTATACTTATATACAATAATTGTACATGCATACACAATTAGTATGTGACTAACTGGGTATGTAATTGGTTGACGTATTAATTGTAGATGTAAACGATCTGTCATAGTTCTTTGGATTTTATCTTTTTTTAAGACGTCAACGAATGTATCAATGAGCCTTGTAACAATGGAGGAGTTTGTATCAACACTGACGGGTCGTACAAATGTGACTGCACGGAGGGATGGGAGGGTCAGGACTGCCAAAAAGGCAAGTGTTTGCTCAAAATCCATTCACGCCCATTGTTCTCAAGAAAATTGCTTTGTTCGTTTAATTTGCTTGCAGTATTTGAAGCCTAATGCTTTTTTTTAAATGAACATTTTCTTGATATTCATAATTACATGATATTTTGCTAGTCAAAAGTATATATGGTATAGCATTATAATATTGGATGATTTATTGTTAATCTTGTATAATCAGATTTAGCAAATATATATCAATTTATATATATTTTCAAATCAATCAATGTAGATATAAACGAGTGTGAGAATTCACCGTGTGAACACAATGGAACATGTGCCAATACACTGGGATCATATAGCTGCCACTGTCCTGGTGGTTGGCAAGGCAAAAATTGCAAGAAAGGTAAATTAATTTATCTTTTTGTTTTTATTTCCTACTTAATAAATTCATAACTGTAAAGGAACGTAGGAAAATTAGACTTCGTTACAAATAAATATAGATAAGATATTGTATGTATATAGTGAACCCCTTAATATTTCAAGTAGGCTTTCTATTTATAACATATTTTCTTTAAATAAGGGGTTAACATTATTTTAAGTTAAAAAAAAAATCATTAGGAGATCAGACGTTCTTTACTTTAATGTTTCTGTTATTCTTTTTTAAAGATGTGGACGAATGTGTAAACTTACCGTGTTTTAATGGTGGAACCTGCATTAATAACGCTGGTTCATACACCTGTAACTGCCCTGATGGATGGCAAGGAAACGACTGCTCTGAAAGTAAGTACCGTGATAAAACTTACACAATAAGGTTTTATTGTCAACAAAGAATGTCTTAAATATATTGTGAAACCATATCAGGAGTTGATTTTATGACCAATCTAAAATTATCATCATGCAAAAATAACATTTGTATATGGCATGCCAAAATTCACAAGAGCTAAACATTAAACTAGGATTTTTGGACTGTAGACTATAGTTTACAAAAGAAATTCAAAATAATAAAGCCTTTAATTTTTTTATCCTTAACACTAAAAAACCATAAATATAAATTTATGACCATCTGTCAAATGATAACTCGCGCTTCTCACGAAATATGATGTCAATTTTTTGCTTAATCGCTTTAGAATATAACTGTATTATGTCCGAGTGAATATTTATCATTGATTTTTTCACCAGAAAATATTTGTAATCTATGAAATAATGTAAAATTTCATACGTTATTTACTTGTATAATATTACTTGCAGTTTAATTCTGCAAATTCTTTTTTATCCGATTTGTATAATTCTAACCCCATATCCTCCTCCGGCCAAAAAAATCAAACCGAGCCCTTTCTTTGACTTTTGTCCTTTTAAAGAAAGTTTGCGCTAAGTTTGCATTTGTGTCTTTTTTGCAGATAAAAATGAATGCCTGATAGAAGGTCTGTGTGAGAACGGCGGTACGTGTGTGGACACACAGGGCTCGTACAAGTGTAAATGCGTCTTAGGATGGGGTGGTCAGAACTGTCAGAAAGGTATGTTTATTAAGAGGGGTGGATGGTCGTGGCCATTTTTAGACTGTATAGATCTCCTTTACAAGAAGAGTTCTGCATAAAGATACAGGAAAATATTAAAATTTAAAAGCTAAAATAATAAGTAAATTTTTCTCTACTTATTAATAGTGTATAGCTAAACAAATCATATCTAAAAATTTATTAAAGGTAGATCTGATTGGTACTGTGGAATCATTAGAATTCGTGGTGGCTCAAATTTCGTGGTATTCTTGGGAAGCCCCCCCCCCCCCCCCCCCCTACGAATTTACATCCTCGATGAAAACAAATTTTAAAATAGTTTTCTTACTGAAACTGAAAACCTACCATCCACGAAATTACATCCCCACGAACAAGCAAAAAAAACATCAATCCACGAAAATTGGCCCCCACGAATTTAAATGATTCCACAGTAATTTGTTGACCTTGCAGTCTTCTTAAGATATTATACGCTAGAATCATTTTATTTGTCACCACATGACGAGCTGAATGATAGTTTTACGGAAAATCGTTAAAAAAAATTTGATTTTTAAAAAATAGATGTGAACGAATGCAACCAGTTCCCATGTGAAAATGGTGGGACGTGTATGAACAACGAAGGATCCTTTACGTGTATTTGCAAGAAGGGTTGGGATGGACCCACCTGTCAAAATGGTAAATTTTTCAAAAATTTTATACATGTATACTTGTTACTTATATCATGTATTAAACACTTTTCATCTTGTATTAGCATGACGTCAAACGATAAATGAAAAAATGGGGGTTTTGCATAATTATATCATGTTTCAATGTTTTCAATTTTCGTACATGTAGATGTGAACGAGTGCATGGGAAAAAATCCATGTGTGAACAATGGAACTTGTTCTAATACACGTGGTTCCTATCGATGTTCATGCGCTTCTGGATGGACAGGAAAACTTTGCGAAGAAGGTAACTACATTAAAGTAGCATCTATCATTGAAATAATTTCTGTAGACGGTGATCGCGTAGCATATTACAGACGATATTATGGCAGCCATAACGCAATCGTATTACTTTAATATATCACTTTTACTTACAAAATGTTTGGTCCTCGACAGAACATTAAAACACTTTTTAGCGCATTGTTACTTTCTGTCTACGGAAATATGTCGGGTTTGTTAATTCCACAGAGTATGAAGGAAATCTTTAACACCCCTATATACATTAATTTTCCTTAGAAGGTAACAAACTTTATAAGTAATAATACTGGATAATATAAAAATATAGTATATATGTTATATATGTTCTTTTAAGTTAAATTTGTTATAATATTTTAGATAAAGATGAGTGTTTGTCTCTGCCCTGTGCTAATGATGGTATGTGTATGAACACCGCTGGTTCTTACACCTGTAAATGTAAGGAAGGGTGGACGGGACAAGATTGCAAAGAAGGTATATCACCCTTTTTTTTAACTTTGGGCATTCGTTGTTATTTTTTAAAATAGTATTTTATGTCCATATTATAAATTTACTTATAGATGATATAAATAAAATTTTATTCATTTTCATTGCAGATGTTAATGAGTGTTTGTCTTCACCTTGCAAAAATGGGGGCACCTGTCAAAACACAAGGGGTTCGTTTAAATGCCAGTGTACGCCGGGCTGGGAGTCTCAAACCTGTGACAAAGGTTTGTAGGAGGGTTTTGAAGGATATCTTTAATCAAACTCTCCAAATGAAGCTCAAGATTATTTTCACTGGGATTAGCAAGAAGAGATATGATGGAAATCAAAAGTCTTCAGCATACCGGTATCTTAATGCATTGATCTTTGTTGTATTTCAGATATAAATGAGTGCGACAGCAATCCTTGTGAAAATGGGGGATCTTGTACCAACACAGAAGGCTCTTATACCTGTTCGTGTTCCGCGGGCTGGACGGGGTCACAATGTAAAACAGGTACTTTCTAAGACAACACCAGTATTGTTGTCGTAAATCTGCTTAACCTGTATCATAATTGTGAATATACTTCCTGCAGTATTGCTGTAAGCCAATTTTCATGCGCATACAAGGAAGTTTCACGAGATTCAAAGTCGCGAATATTTCTCGCCCTGAGCCATTCCTTTAGGTCTGTTGAAATTGTTGAGATTTTTAAGCTTCATCACGAAAACAAGTCGTCGTGAACATCATATATATTGTTAAACGCGAAATAAACTCGTCGCGAATAAAAGTGTATTTACTGTAAATTTAAAAATTCAAGGATGTTTTTACGTGTTCATAAATTATTCATGAACAAAGTCCATTGACCTTTTTGTCAATGTTTTGTGTTTGGTATTAATGACTTATAAAATTTACAGATGTTGATGAGTGCAAGAATACACCATGTAAAAATGGCGGAGAATGTCAGAACAACAAAGGTTCCTTCATGTGCCAGTGTAAGGATGGATGGACGGGTCAACATTGTGATGAAGGTTTGCTGTTGATTACTTGTCCTCAATATCATAGACCAGTTATACTTTTCGATATAATATTTTCGAAAAGTTTTGCTGCTAAACGTTAAAGAATTCGTCCTATATAAAGTTTTTATCTTTTTTCATTTCAATGTATTGTGACGATTTGTATTCAAAAATTAATGTTGGATAGCAGGTAAATGATTTGTATTCAAAAATTAATGTTGGATAGCAGGTAAATTTGCAGTAGAAAAAATCAAAATATGCTCAGTTGCAGCAACTGAATTTCGTGAGAGAAAAAAACTATTCATACGAATTTTTTTTACCAACTTATTTGTTCTAGAGTCTATAGTATTATTATAGTAATATTATGACTTATTTCTACTTGCAAGGATTGCCCTAAGAAAAAAAAATATTGAGGTCACAACATTCAAGTTGCAAAGGTTGCATTTAATGGAAAACAAGATTCAGCGTTTAATAAACCTGCTAAGAAAAAAGGGAGCAATCGCCATAAGAGGATACTCAAATTTTTTTAACACGATTTCAAACGTTTCCCCCCCCCTTTCTTTTAAATTCTTTTATTTTTAATTAGATATTGACGAATGTGAAGGAGTTCCATGTAGGAATGGAGCATGCGTTAACACACCTGGGTCTTATACCTGCGACTGTAAACCTGAGTGGACGGGCAAGCTCTGTGAAACAGGTGAACATTAGTTACGGTTACTCGGTTAAAACAATGGTAATAGGTTAAATGTTTTCAATTAATTGTCGATTAATTAATCATCAAATGATGTATATTTTTGAAAACCCTCTTTATTGTTAAAACTATGAGTGTCCAGGATTTTTTTTCATTTAAAAAAAGTGTTAAAACTATTGAATATTATCGTATACTTTCATTGCGCAAATATTTTGTTTAACTCCTTAGTCTTTGAGCTCGCAACCCGTATATTGCATAATGTTGACCGGTTGTCTCTGCAGTTTTAATCTGATTTTCTAAGAAATCAAATTTGACTGTAATTTTAGAAATTATTATAATTGTAATTAAAATATTCTTATTATTTCCAGATGTCAACGAATGTTTGTTTTCCCCATGTCTAAATGATGGAACATGCAGAAATCTGATTGGTTCTTACGAGTGCACGTGTTCCGACCCATGGTTCGGTCAAAACTGCGAAAGTGGTAAAAAGAACTTTTGTTTATCTAAAACTTGTTGATCGATTAAAATATCATGGTAATTATGCATTAATATATATTGTTTTAGTCATCAATTTAATTTTTTTCGTAGGTATTTTTACTACAAACGCACGGGAACAGTTAGGAAGTAGAAATGTTAGTATCCAGTGTGACGTCAAAAATCTTGCTGAGTGGAAACACTTGATGGTGTATCGAAACAATCAGGGGGTAATCAGGGTAGTGCCTGAAGGCACTGTTCAATCAAGATTTCACAAAGCAAGAGTAGCTGTGGAGCCGACAATGCCTGGAGATGATATCAATTTGAAGATAACGTTTGCTTCTTTCCGTTGCATGGATGAAGGGTTATATACATGTATGATTGACCAAAACCAAGAAACCTCACAGGACGTGGAAGCGATTGTCACAAGTAAATAACTTATGTACTAGTTAATTGTAGAACTGCGCTCTAGTGCCATCTGATTTCGTTCATGTGTCCTATGATAAGATAACTATAAGTTCAACATAACATTATATGGCATAGTTTTAATATTCAATATGCAAAGAGCTATTGAAGCATGATTGCAAATGATACGGCGATTAAGATAGTTTGGACAAATGTCGATGAAAGGGTAAAGATTGCAGCCTTTACCCTGTTTACTTTACCAGTGGTGAAATGTTTTTATTAAAGTGTTTAACATAACATTTAAAGTACCAAGTTGGCCATTTTAATTTCAGTTTGCTACACTCTGATCATACGTTTACTTGATGCTTTTCTCAAGATGCATTGCAAAGTAGAAGCTGATTGGATCTTTGCGCTTAATTTGCATACATGTATTTTCTTGCTGGTTCGCATACATATATTTTCTTGCTGGTTTGCATACATGTATTTTCTTGCTGGTTGCCTGGTCAGGGGCAAAGAGGGTAATACTATATCAATGATCAATTATCTTAAGAACAGTATGTTAAAGTACATTTAAACAATAAATTGCTTTCTTTGGTGTTTCATGCATGAAGGTAGCGACATTGCCAAAAAAAAAAAATACATAACCCGCGTTAGAGTGTTACGAGGACCATTCATTAAATAGTGACACTACATGTACTCCGTAATTATTTTACGCCCGATTAAACTGACCATTTGTCGAAAAAAAGCTGTCATCCATACTACTGAATTGACACGAAATAACAAAATTTTAACATAGCGATATTCAAAGAAACCACCTTTTCCGGGCCCACCCTTATGGCACTAAGAACATAAAGACTGAACAAAAACCCCTAAAAGGAATTTCAAATATCAGGTCGTATACTAAATATCGTTATCTAATGCATATTACTGAAAAAAAAGACATTTTTAAAGAACTCGAGTCGTTTTATTGAAACTCTCTTGTATTCATTAAGACCGTTTACCTATGGTTAAAGCAATTCAATTCAAGTAGAGACTCAGTTAAAAACATGAAACAATCAGAAAGGCCAATATCACTTATCAATGAGAAATCAATCGCAGCAGCGAACATCATCATTGACAGATCTGGAATAGTAACTGTAAATCATATAATTGCAAAAAAATAAACATTTAATCGGGTAGCGATTTTTAAGATCATATAAGAATATTTAGTTGTCAGGAAGGTTTCTGCGAGGTAGACTCCCCACATATTGAATGATAAATAAAATCGCGAGCGATTGCAAATTAAAAACAAACTACTGAAAGTTTATGAAAAGTGTGAAAAAGGCGTCAACATAAAATCATTACAGGAGTGAAACTTGCTTCCATTTTTATGAACCTGAAAGAAAACTGAAAATAAAAACTGGCTCACTAAATGGAGGAAACAACCTACAACTGCAAAACGCGTGAAAGCAACAATGAGGGTTCTGTATGCAATTTCCTTTAATTGTAATGGTGCAGTTGCTCAGATTTCCAACAACAAAGGTGAAATGTGTTACAAAGGGTGTTAATATTCATAAAATATTATCTGATGTACAAAAAAATTACAAGATCAGAAGACCAAAATCAGAGATGGGAGGGATCCAACTTTTACATAATATTGCTCCTGCGCACACTGCAAAGTACACACATGACTATTTGCTTGAAAATGGAATACAACAATTGGACTATCCTTCATATGCATCAGATAAATCATCATGTGACCTATTTTCTATTACCTAAAATGAACTAATTGCTATCTATACGCTGTTTTCACTCCCGTTTCGAGGAGTATACCTCTTTCGGAGTACGAGGGGCATTCCAATGCTTGATAAAAGGACTTTATAAGTGGGTTGAAGTTATGGGTGGTTATCTTAAGAGAATGTGAATAAAATAAAACTGGAAAGTACATATTTTTGCCAATAATAGTCTCACTATTTAATGAGATAGCTTTCGTATGTTAATTTTTTCAGCAATGATCGCTACCTTTATAGTCCACATGAATTATCAAAGAAAGCATTTTGTTTATGCATACATCTTTCTTTTCACCAATTATTGAATTAATCGTAAAAAGTAGGTAAAAGTAACTAAGTCATTGTTAATGTACATCAGTGCGTTAGATAAAGGAAATATTCATCGTCGCATACAGGAATTTGAGTTTGACATCATCATGATTATTTTGGGCTGCCCGTAATTTTTCTTGGGTTGAAGAAGGTTTCTACTGATCGATAAACTGGTTAGAACTGGTTCGTGTAGATTTTAGCCCTGTCAGTTTCTATAAAGCTATGAATCGCAATTGGTTTTCTCAAGAAATAGAGGAGAAACTACTCAGTGCATGTAAATGTAAATATATAGTAATAAAATACTAGCTCTTCATGTTATGATGCATTCAGTACCATAGTAGATTATAACAGATTTGTCGTACAGTACTGTACATGTACTATTTTAGGATTGCGCTGTTAGGATTCATTGTCTTCATGTTGCATACATGTATCTTTATTATTTTTCTTTTTTTAGCTCCTCCAATAGGCAGCCCCAAATTAACAAAGATTGAAGAGCTCTACGGGGAATCCCATGTTGATTTTAATTGCACCGGTAACCCTGGATACCCGGATGGGGAGTTGAAATTTGAGGTCATGCTTTCAAATGACACAGAATTTCGACCGTTTCAGTTTTACAGCTCTCAAGTGACAAATGAGGATAGAAAATGTGTTAGATCTCAGTTAGTGAATACCACCTTCTTGTTTAACGTTGAATGGAATCAAGCCAAAATTCGTTGTACTAATGGTCCAAATTATGATGAAACGAATATTTATATCATCCCACGTAAGTACATAACATAGTCATTATTTTTTAACTTCAGATAATCTTGAACATATACCCGGTATTGTTTATAAACTTCAACAATTTTATGATCAATGACGAAAAAATAACTAAATGATGAGCTAATAATAATAAAAATAAATGACGAGCTAATCCTTGCAGTTTGTCCAAAGCAATGGTTTTAATGGAAAGTTTTGTTTCTCTTATAGCTCAAATCTGTTCGCGAGTACCGGTCAACAGGGGCGTGAGACATCCTTACAATAAACATAAATACATCACGTGCACGCGTGAGGCCCCGCAAGCTCGATATTGTCCTGGAACCACATGTTTTGACGAGCCTTCACAACAATGTACTTTCGCGTGTAATGGATAACAATTGTATATATCTTAGATTTGAATTTTCAGATTTGTATTATAGTATTTTTTTTTGTTATTCTTTCTTTTTTATGTGATTTTTACATTGTTTGCAATAAATTATTTTTTTGTAATTTTTGTAAATGTTTTTTTAATCTTACTGGGAAAATGCAATGTCTAAGATATCCTATCTTGTAATTGCAAGAATATTGGTAAATAAGACATGTTTTTTCATGGTTTATCTCACATGAGCTTAATCTTTATGTGAAGTTGTCCGATTGCATTTTGCTTAACATCCGTCTGACCGTCCGTCAGTCTGTCCATCCGTCCGTACGCGGTATGTGAACTTGAGTTCTTTTCCAGAACCACTTGACCGATTTCAACCTCACTTGACAAAGCATTCTTGGATGATCGGCTTTTTACTTTGTTTAAGGTAACTCCATACTCTTAAAATTCTCTGATAAAAGTTGAAAAACAGAACTGATTTCAACTTAATAGACTTAAATTTCATCAATTATTAGACAAAATATACATGTCATCACACTTTTTGAGATGTCAGATAAACATAAACCAAAGCATATTTTAACATAAATAATTTTAACATTAATTTATAATTTATTTTTACATTAATTAATTGTTGGGATAAGAAAAATTATAGCATTTAGAAATACAACTGAGAAAAAAGTCTAAAAAAGAGTTATTTCCCCTTAGCATAGATAAAATGTATAAAAAATTGGAAATTTAGGATAAAATTGATGTGCGAAAATATCTTGAACTTAAAAATAATTCTAATTACTTCCATGTGATTATATCCACATTAAATATTTTAAACTATCTTGCACAATTTTTTAAGAATTCAAAGTTTTACAAACATAATTAGGTAATCACAGATTACAAAGCTCACCGAGACGAGGCATCACCTTTATGAGGCTTCACCTTTATGAGACCACCTTTATCATATTATATGAAAATCATGATTAATGATCTTGGATTTTCATGGATACTGTTTTGACACCATATCGTATATCATATGTTAAAAAATTGTATGATAATCATATGTTCATTTCATACGGTATTATAAGATACAATGTTTATCAAACAATAATATAAAATACGATACTGCATCCTATGATACTTACAATATATATCATATAATACATTATTATGCCTCCTGTCAGTTTGTCGCTATATATTCAATACTCATCTATTTTCGCATAGTATACAAAGGATTTATATAGCATAAGCATACTATGCCGAAATAGAGCACGGCAAATGTTTTCAACGAAAATCTTACAAGCGGGTTCCGAACACCCGACCCTAAAATCATTACGTCTAAAAGCCCAACGCGTTACCGTTACGCTACTTTAGCCGATGATAAACTTGGCGGTTTTTATATATATATATATATATATATAACGTAGATACATACGATTGATATCAAACAATTAAAATTATAAATCTTTCTTAAAACTCCTCATTATTGGCGGTAATTTTAAAGTTAAAGTTTCTGCTAAACTTTTGAACAAATTGATTAAACATTTTTCAAAGAAATTGTATATGAGCATAACGAAAACGCTTTTTAGATCACCTGAGCCACTCAAGTGAGCTTTTCTGATTACAATTTGTCCGTTGTCTGTCGTTGTCGTCGTTGTCGTCGTTGTCGTCGTCGTTGTTGTAAACTTTTTACATTTTCATCCTCTTCTCAAGAACCACTGGGCCAATTTTAACCAAACTTGCCATAAAGTATCCTTAGGTGAAGGGGATTCAGTTTTGTTTAAATGAAGAGCCACGCCCTCTTTTAAGGGGAGATAATAAGGAATTAGTGAAAAAGTAATGGTGTATTTTAAAAATCTTCTTCTCTAGAACCAATTGGCCAGAAAAGCTGTAACTTGCGTAGAAGCATCCTCATGGAGTGTAGATTCAAGTTTGTTCAAATCATGATCCCCAGGGGTACGGTGGGGCCACAATGGGGGTCGAATTTTTACATAGGAATATATAGAAAAATATCTTTAAAAATCTTCTTCTCTAGAACCAATTGGCCAGAAAAGCTGTAACTTGCGTAGAAGCATCCTCATGGAGTGTAGATTCAAGTTTGTTCAAATCATGATCCCCAGGGGTACGGTGGGGCCACAATGGGGGTCGAATTTTTACATAGGAATATATAGAAAAATATCTTTAAAAATCTTCTTCTCTAGAACCAATTGGCCAGAAAAGCTGTAACTTGCGAGGAAGAATCCTCAGGTAGTGTAGATTCAAGTTTTTTCAAATCATGATCCCCGGGGGCACGGTGAGGCCACAATTGGGGGTCGAATTTTTACAAAGGAATGTATAGAGAAATATCTTTAAAAATCTTCTTCTCTAGAACCAATTGGCCAGAAAAGCTGTAACTTGCGTGGAAGCATTCTCAGGTAGTGTAGATTCAAGTTTGTTCAAATCGTGATCCCCGGGGGTACGATGGGGCCACAATGGGGGATCGAATTTTTCATAGGAATATATAGAAAAATATCTTTAAAAATCTTCTTCTCAAGAACCAAATGGCCAGAAAAGCTGTAACTTGCGTGGAAGCATCCTCAGGTAGTGTAGATTCAAGTTAGTTCAAATCATGATCCCCAGGGGTACGGTGGGGCCACAATTGGGGGT
>WFKH01010211.1:21757634-21773167 GCA_016163765.1 Magallana hongkongensis
ATCTGAAATTCATGGCCCAGATTCAGCATCCAATCTTTCAAGTCCATAAGTAGGTCCAGATGCATCATCCATGCAAGTTTGGTGAAGATAGGACAAGTAATAACTTAGATACAGGACCTGCAACAAAAACTTTAACCAGGTCCGGACGCCGACGCCGACGCCGGGGGTATAGAGTATTAAGCTCCCCCCGACTTCGTCTCGGTGAGCTAAAAACGAATGACATCACAGAACACTGGATCTACTTTAAATGTAGGGCTAAGACCGAAAATATGAAATATTGATGTTTTGAAAAGAATTTGTTCTTTCAAGAGTCAAAAAGCTAGTAGTGTCAAGTCAAAACTCTTGCAAGACATCTTTAAAAACTATGATAGAATCAAATTTGTTCAAACCATCATAAATTAAGATCATGAACGGACCCTTTTGAAAGTTCAGTATGCAATATAAAAATATATGAAAAACTTCCATTTTAAACTTATTCTAAAACCATCGTTGTTAAAATTTGTAGAATTATTTAGAAAGTAGAATACATTTATATTGAAGCTTCGAATTTCTTATTTAATTTGTAGTTTCTCGCAGGAGTCGGAGAGGAGTCAACAATTTGGGATTTTTCAAAATTAGTCATATTGTAATTCGTAAAGGCCATAAAAAAGAGATGTTCAGATTTAATATAAATGCGTAATCAACAGAAGTCAGAAATGTTATGTGATTGAAAAAAAAAATACTTTTTATATATGCACTTTTCACTGTGGTTACACATGTGTCACTTGAGAGTTGTACAAAGTTAAGGTCACGTGGGTCACTTTAGCAAAAAACTTGTAATTTTAAGATAAATTTGTGTCAAGAGAATATAATTTGAATATTTGTTGTAAGCGCCTCCGAATGTAATCGATGCGTCATTAGAAAAGAGGAATTAAATTTTTTTTATATATATATAAAAAATTTTAAGTGATTGTTTAGGGATGAGTAGTGTTTTTTGTTAACAGTGGCATTTACAAGCAAATATATGAAAACACTTTCAGTAAATTTAAACTGTACCATTCTCGAATTTTGTCACATGAATTTAGCTTATTTTTAGGAAGTATTTCTTCTTTATATATTTTTACTGGATATGCAAAAACTAACCAGCCTGCTGGTGAGGCCATAATTCATGTCATACTTACACATGTTCGTCATAATTCTCCAATCTTTAGACATTTACTTTGAAAATTTCAGAAAACCCGGAAGATTTATTTTCTTGATTCATCATTACTATATGAGTCTTGTTTTCGATCAAAACATTTTACTCTATCAGTTTGTTTCACACCATCATATGATTATCAAATTTCCATTCTATAGATCTTCAACAGGGTTGCATCACACATAGGTGTGCGTTAAAGTGGCATGGTCTCATTTTTTTTCCTCAAGATTTACTTTTCGTTTTTATGCATGTTTGAATGCGTCAGGTATTTCCGATGGTCAGCCAATTTAGCGTCAGTTGTCGTGTTATAACAAGGCTAGTTCACCTGGGTGAACGTTAATGCCCATGGGCCTAGTTCTTGTTACAGAAACATGGAGAGAGACAAGTTTCAATCGCAGAACTTGACGGCGAAAGTTAACATAAAGATTATGCGTGAAGATAGAAAATACACAATATGTAGACAGATAATGATGGATCAAAGATAACATTATAAAATGTTTGATACGAACACTGTCACCCAGGGCTTGGATTAGGATTAAATCTGGTTCGTTCCTCTGTTTTTAAGCGGATATTTGTGGTGTCTTTTAATCTGAAAATTTTTCAAAATTCCTAGTGTATAATTTGATTCGAAATTAAATAAACTGTAATGTATATTCAATCAAAATATATTAGGTAAATTCCTCCAAAGAGGGGTTAAAAACAATATTTCATTATGGAAGGTTTTGAAGAATCAAATGGTCTTTTTTCTATAATTTAAATGTAAAGGTCTGCAAGCATGGCTTCTTAGTTTTTAAATGCAAACTAAACTTCCATCTATTTTGTGCAATGGGATATCTTCAATGGTTTCCTTGTGAAATATTTTAACAATTTCATTCACTCTATCGGGATATTTTGGCGTAAATAACAAATATGTCGTAAGGTTCGTAATTTATCATAGTACATGGTACTTTTACTTTGATATTAATTACCTCAGTACTTTATGGATTTCTCCAACATTTACACTTGTGTAGCAAAACAGCTATAAATCATCCGAAAATTCATTTTGTTGGATGCTTATAAAGAACGTGGGGGAATAAGCCGAGGCATAAAACCACTTACGTCCATTTGAAAAACCCACAATTTTTTTCTTACAGATATCACTTTTGTTACATTTATTAAAACATATGTAATCATTTGCATTCAGTATTGCCAAAACGTTCAAAAATTGACTTCAAATTTAATTGATTTTAAGACATCAAAATATGTATATGCTAAATGAGCAACAAAATGCTAATGAAATCGGATGTTCAGACTGTATTTTTTATAGAGTGGGTCATCATACCTTTTTTTTAAGAACGTATACTGATAAAACATGTAAATGTCTATCTTTTTCAATTTTCAAAAAAATAAATTCTCTGGATATATGTAAGCACAGGAATAAAACCGTTTGAAGTTAATACACATATTATACTAAATGCGTGATTGTCATTTGAAACTTACTAGTGACAGGGTTGTGGCCCACTTGTGGGCATATGCCTCGGCTTATTCCCCCAGGTTCTTTATCATAATTACTAGTAACTGTTCAAAAATGTGGTGAAAGATTATTCTGCAATCCTAAAATTTCTCTAGTTAAGGTATTTTCGAGTGGTTTGACAAAATTACTTAGTTATATCTGTATTCTAAAGATTTAGGCATTTCTTTCATCCGTTCATGAACACGAACAAAGATTCTTAAGAATAAATTTATGAAACAATATTTTAAAATAGGTCGTGTGGCCTTGACTTTATAAAGAAACACACTATCACAGAAACATGCAAAATATATACCAACATTTTTAAAGTGTAACAATGACAATAATAATAGACAGGCCTTAAGGAAAAAATTCACATAGTTCATAGTAGCATCCAAATCAACTCGGGACACTACCTTCATCTGTAGTAACTGTTATAGTTACGGCTGGCTTTACATCGTCGTCTTCCTCGTCATCGACTGGAATTGCCTCATCAGACTGGGCGATGAGAGCGGAGGAGGGGGACTGGATCAGTGTAATCTTTTTGATTTGTTCCACTTCCAGCTGAGGAGGCTTTTGACCTGTCACCAACTCGTACGTATTGTCTACTCTCATCAAATCTTCTATCATGCTGTAGTATCGCATATCCAGACCGGCGTAACTCTTTAATGCTTCGGTGTTGATTTTCTCTCGTTCTTTGATTGCATCACGACTGAAAGCTCTTGTATCAGTGGACCCTTGGCCTCCTGCCATGCTGCTCAATCGAGTTGATACCCGCATGTCCTCCATGGCTGATTTTGATGGAGTTAGTGTGGAGCGTCCAGGTATTTCCTCCACCTGCAGTTCGGATGCAAACTTGACCACACTGGTTGGTCTCTCTGTGTCTGGGGTCTTTCCATCTGTTACCGAGGAGTATTCCCGCTCACTGCTGTCCCAATCATCAGTGGTGGCTCTGGACTTATCCGACCCCTTTGGAGTGCCCTGCTCTTTTGGGGTGTCAGACTCGCGTTCTTGGTCAGACGTGGGCCTAGCATCGGGGGTGGCGGCCTCACTTTGGGTGTCTTCTCTGGACAGGATCTGGTGGAGTTCCTCTTCAGCCGTGGGGGTGAACACCTCCCGGCTGGGGGCAGGGGAGACAGCTCTCTGGTGAGGGGTGTGGACTCTTTCCACCGCTGCCATTTTCTTCTGGTGGGTGTCTGAATGATCGCTTGCTTGGCTCATTGACCTAATTCTCTCCATCATTGGAGGCAATTCCTCCTCACTTTCCTAAAAATTGTAATAATTATTGTATCAGTGAGGAAAAGATTTGGAAAAATTACAATAGATCTGATCCGAAGTAGAAGACCTATGATCTTTAAAACAAGACAATGGTGAGAAAATTAAGATACGTTTATTTTGTGGTTCAAATTTTTAAGTTTTCAAAGTTAAACTGTCTATACATGTATTTCAATATTTTAGCAATAATTAAATCAAAGATACCCATATGTTGTATAGCATGTTTTTTTTTTAACTACCGGTATATATTTATCAAGTTCCTATAGATTCGAACATTTACCAGTTTTATTTTTTGATAGTTGATATGAGATATAAATTTGTAGTATGACCCACGCTTACTTCTGCTGTACTAGATACATTTATATTACTTGGATCTGTGATGAGGAATTTATGTTCAAGACTTGTGCTGGAAGTGGCTCCTTGGTTCCCACAAAATGTTTGCCCAACTTGATTTTCTCTTGGTCATACCCTGAAAAGCTCCTACCTTGCTTCTCCTAGACATCTTGCTATATGACAGACTAGAAAAGCTGAATGAGAAATGACAGCGGCTCTCCTTGGATTCCTCTGATTTCAGTTTGATGACAGAGTAAGGATTTCTATGCTGTTAGCAAACGAAGCAGTGCAGGTAAAGCAGAGAGTGAGGGTTAGTGATATAGACTACTGCAAAGTACTGTATAACTTTGGTTTTTAAAAAAAATTTGTGATCAGTTGTTTTTTTTTTCTGTAACTATTTCCATATTGCAACAAAATGATCATGCAAACATCACAACAGTCATGTTGTGTAATAAGAGATGTTTAAAACTGCCAAAAATAATTACCGGTATTGCAAAGAAAAACATTAAAGTTCGTTATTGCAAAAATTTGCAGCACAAGAAAAAAAACCCTGGATATACTGTTAAGACCATTGAAACACTATGTGAAATGAATATGGTCAGAAAAATTTAAGATTCTTTGATGAAATTTTGGTTTCATGATCTATTTAGAAATGCTGCATATACATATTTATTCTTACACTATATTCTGTCCGAGGTTCACCTTTAGGTCACTTTTATTTTCCTATGAACTGAACTGAACTTTATTTATTTTACAACGGTTTGATAAACAAGTTCTACAACTTATAATAATATCTTTTGTTGGCACGGATGTTAGTGCGAGGGGGTCATTTAAGTGGGAGGAAGCCAGACTGCCCGGAGAAAACCCACGTGTCCAAGCGAGCGGCCACCATACCCTTTCACATACAACCACTGTCGATCACAAGGATCGAACTCGGGTCCCAGCGGTGAGAAGCGAGTGCATTGTCCACTGCGCTACTTTGACACCCTTATTTTCCTATATGTATAATGCATCCATGTAATAGGAGCTACCAGTAAGTTTTCATTCTCATCATCATATCCAGTTAAAAAGAGGACAAACTTCCAAGAAGAAATTAGTCTTAAAATCTGAATTTCAACTGTTTTCTCTAATTTTTATTTAGATCATGAAAAAAGCACAGAAAAGGAAACCTTGGACAGTGAATTATGTTGTTTTTCAATACATCACAATCTGGCAAGGTGAACAATTTCGAATTGCTGCCATTAAATCCACATTTAAGGTAGCCTACTACTTCCAGACTTATACTTTTTAAGACACAACGTCACAAATTGGATCACAGAAAAAATCCGTCTGGGGCTTTTGTTTATGTTTACTGAATTTATTTTTTTTAAATCATTATTTTTTATCCAAAATTGCATATTTTGTTCATCTATATGACTTATATACTTCTTATACATCATGCTATTTTTCATAATCAAGTAATTTTCTGCTGATGTGAGAAAGTATTTTAAGGTGTAGTGATCCAGCAACCTGAAATCAAATGTGTAACAGCTAGCATATCTATAAACTAACATGGGAAGGTTAATTTGTACTGATAATTATTATAAAGGAAGAAAGCTAATTCAGATCAAAACACACACTCTTCTAGCCTACAAAAAACAACAAACAGCATAGCAGAAATTGGAGGGGACATAATTATATGTACAGTGATGAAGAATCCTCCTACCTTAAGTTCTTTCTCATTCTCATAAATCATCCTGCTCAAGTTCTCGTGCTTCTGCTCGTCTGCCTCGTTGATTGTGATCTGTGTGGCTATGTTGCCCTTGGTGCAGAGTTTTCTGACTTCATTCTTGATTTGTGCCACCATATCCATATCCTCAGTAGCACTGATCCCAAACATCTCCAGGGTACTGGCAATCTCACTGTCAACAATTACACAGGTCACATGTGCATAATATACATGTATAGGGGTATATGTATTTTGCAAAACAAAATATATAAATCTGAGCTCAAATATTTAAAATAAATTGACTTATGATTAAGGTCTATTCTCAATTAGTTAGTACAGAGACAAAATAACTTTTTTCCATTATTCATTTGCTGTTGTACTTTACTATTGTATTGGAAACTGCTCAGCACAGCTAGCAGTCCTACTTAGACCCCACCAATTTAATTTCTTGCTCGTCGGACCCACACGCTCGTATTTAAACAAAACTATACAAATAATATTATTTTGAATTTCCTGCATCCAGGCAGTTTTGTTCTATTTCTGCTCTATTTATCATATTTAAAATCGTTTAGTTCATAAATCCAAAAAAAGTAGACAAATATAAACATTGGCTCAGATTGTAGGCAAAATTTTTAGGTGGTACAGATTTTGCCGGCAAAAAATGATAATTTTATTATTTAATCCCTTGCCTGCTCGTACTTTTTTTCATCAGATGTCCGATGAACAAGAAATTAAATTAGTGTGGAATAATGAGCTTAATTTACATCCCTTTTCTATTTACAATACATGATAATATTAAACATTATAGTGCTTGTTTATTCAGAGACTGGAGAGTGATCATGAATGGTGGGAAAGAAAATCCTACACATGACCTTCACTCCTCTCTTAAAACAATGCCTTGTACCATCAGACAATCAGTAGTACATGTACTTGTTAACTTAGAGACTGAGAGAGTAAATACTAATGTAGAGCGACAACAGAAAAACACTCACTCTCTGACCACACTTTTGGACTCCACCAGGAACCTCTCTTGTAGAACCTCTGCCACTTCCTCTGTCTTCAGCTTCAGCATCATCAGGGTGTGGCAGGCCTCTGCCCTCACCCCCTCGTTCTCCTCGTACCTGACCGCCCACAGTAGTGTCTCGGTAATCTCCTCATTGACCACTCCTGTCCTACCCATAGCTATATCATAAAAAGCAACACTCTTTTGTGCATATCATTAACATAATGATCCAATCATGACTTCTTTCTACAGAAACTTATCAAAGGCTCCTGACGTTAACAGCACAGGAAATTATCTTAAAATAAAAGAAATATTTTTGTCTTCAGGCGCCTTTAAAACCTATCATTAAATCTGTGTCATTGAATTACAGTATATCTAGTCCTATGATTAAATTCTAAATGTTTCAGATTTATATCCCTCTAAATATAAGATACACAAAACCTATCATATTTTTATTGTTTTATAACTAATACAGTAAAACATGGTTACAGTGAACGCACTTATAGTGAACCCATGTTTACAGCAAATTCAGTTTTAATTATATTTTCTTAAAATTCTTTATACTTACTAGATAAAAAAAATTATATTACAAACTACACTATCAACAAATCAAAACTGTTTTTTTACTGATTCCGTGATTATTTTTTGTTTTTTTTTCAAAGAATGTACCTTGAATGGCTAAGGCCTTGACTTTCCAGATTGGATCATATGTTGCCAGGTGGATCAGTTTGTTTATGACTTGTTCATCTTTGATCTCCAAGTTCCCACATGTTATACAAACCTCAGACCTTACAGAAATGTATTCATCCTCAAAACATTTCAAGAATACTGGGAGAAGTTTTGCAGTCATGATACCTACAAAAAAAATGAATCAATTTATAAAAAATATAATCTACTTATCTGCAAATCTGAACCATGCTTCTACACTCATGTGTACACAGTTGAACTTCAATATCTGGATTATCAATATTTTGAATATGTTGGATATGTCAAAAGTGACTTGGAAGTCATAATATACAAACTTTAACCTCTTTATATCAAACCCTCAGATATCTCGAAGTTTTTTCCTCGTCCCATGCATTGAGTTCCAGCAGATGAGGTTTTACTTGTACATACATAAAAGAGACACTTTACCCTTCTGTCCTATTTCACTGACAGTTTCTAGCGCGTATTATAATGCATAAAAAAACATTTTACCAAGTTGTCCTATTTTACTGATGGCTTCCAGTCTGGTCGCCTCGTTGCCCTTGACGATCCTCTCCCTGAGGTCATCGTGGACCTCGCGGCCGTGACTAGTTTTACCCAGACACTGGGCGGCGCTCTTCCTGACGTCCTCATGCCAATCATTCCACATCAGATCCATCAGCTTGTTTGTAACATCCTATGGGTTAGAAAATCAATTTGTTTAACTACAGGGTTATGTATATACATGTATGATATACATGTACATACACAGTATATGGGAAGTATTTTCTTCTTCATGAATTCAATGTGTGGATCTAGAGGAGGGGGGGGGGGTCAGGGAGATCCAGACCCTCCTGCAAATTTCAAATTTCTTTGCATTACATTATAAAATTACCAAAAATATGACTCGGAACCCCCTGGCAAACTCAAATAACCGTCGGATCCCCCCCCCCCCGAAAAATTTTCTGGATCTGTGCATGGATTCCATCCATTGCTCAAAATATTTTTTTCTTTTGAATATTTGTAAGATATGTACATTTGTATATATAAACAAAATATAAATTTGCATATTGTATATATTACACATTCTTAAAGGGGACAACATTTAGAAAACATATTACAATGAACATAATTGTACATTTTTTTTTACAGCTTTTTTTTTCTTTGTGTTGTGTAAGCCTATAAGAAACAGCTTTCAAGCTGCATTATAATTTGGGAAATGAACAAGTATACTTGCCTTGTTAATAGTACCATGCAGGGTGGGAAGTATCTTACAAGCAATGACTTTATGTCTCCAGCTACTACTGTTTAACTGTTCAGCCACCATACAATGGACCAACGGCTGAAACATGAACAAATTAAGGTACAAATAAATTTTGCTATTTATAAATTTAAGTTTCTTTCTTGTATCATACAACTTGATCAATATTTAGAGTGCATGTACTTACAGAAAAGATGCTCAGTTTCCCCAGGAGATAGATGGCCTTTTCATGCTTTATAGTGTCCTCAGTCTCCAGGAGCTGTTGGACAATCTCTCCCACCACCAGCGAGTTACACAGCCCATCATGGGCAAGGCACTGGGCTGCTGCCCATCTGTCAACACTACTCTCACTTTGTAAGGCCTGCTGCAAACACTGTCTGGCCTATTGAGAAATTGATAATCATAAAAATCAAACTATAAAATCAGCTAATGTAACTCAACAAGGCTTCAGTTTCATATTTTGTAGAATATCACTTGTGTATGAAAATGTCTACCTTTTCACATGGCCTGTTTAGCGAAAACAAAGTAATGGCTGCAGCTAATTTGACTCGATCAACCTTGTCATCTAGAAGACATTCCAGGGCAACAAACAGTTTCTCGGGCAGCTCTTGAAGTGGGGCTAGTGAGGGTATTTCCCCATACATAGTGATCTCCTGTGTAGGCGGGTGGTACTCTGCTACCTTGGCAATGGTTGCTATGGCCTTTAACCTGACATGGCTCTGAATGTCCGCCATGTCCTTGATGAGGTCATCAGGTTTACTGTCCTCAAACTGACCACTAAGATGCCACTTCTGTCTCCATTCATCAACTATTCAATTGTAACAAACCATGTCAGTGCTTGCAGATAAAAACTTATAACTACAACTAGCTCAATTTACTTCTGTTTTTGTTTGTACTTGAATGAAAAATTAATATCACAAGATTTAAAACAATGATAATAGCCATATTGTTTATTAATGACTTTATGATGATCTATCTTTTAAATTAATTTTATTTTTTTCCAGCAAGAGATATTAAATTTCCAATACTACTAGTTAGTTGTCAATTATTTGTTTCTATGTACTTATAGTATCTGTCGGCAGAGAGTTGATAAGAGAGTTCACTTACTGACTTGAAGTAGGGCAGCATTCTGTTTGGTCAGTCTTCGAGTTGTCGGATCAGGAGATCTGTGGTATTCCGGATCAAATCCAGGAGGAATCATATTAAACTCAGCTGAGTCCTTTGCAAAGACAACAAAATTGTGAACATGAATTATACCTTGTATTACTAGTAGTCATTAAACTGTTAACTCCTAATTACACATTTAAAATCTCAGCCTCAATATGAGTTTTATCTCAGACTTACGAACTTGTCTTTTAAGGATTTGAGTTGAAACTGAGTTTGTGGGTGACAATAGGGCTGGATTTTTTTCACATAAAAATGGTTCTCAGCTGCATGTGTAGATCAAATGCAGTTGTATTGAATACTATTGATTTATAAATTGACTGATTGCTTCCAAAAGGGGGATAACTCAATTTTCAGTCAGAATATGAAAATTGATGTACATGTATTCATCTTTGCAAAAAATCACACAAATTTAATGCCTGCATATTGCATTACATTTTGATATTTTTGGCCGGATAATCACAAGATTAAACTTTTTAGATCTTAATGCGGTAAAGTTGTTAAATCCTTACATCTGTAGGCTGAGGAAGCTCCTTCCACCGTCGCAGTCCTTTCTCCACTTTCCTAATGCGTGGCGTCTCCTTCATCTCATGTGGAGGTGTGACTTCCTGTTCACTGTACCAGCTCTCCGGGTTTTGGGGATACTGAGGTTGCAGCTTTTTCTGGTACTTATTGTCAGAACTCAGCATAATCCTGTCTGAGTCTGGTAAATGAATCTGATCCGCTCCTAAAAGAACAAGTTTGAAGAGTTTCTTCCATGATCAACATCATTTCTACCCAGCATTAAATTGACTGAAAATTATACCAGTATTTAGTTAGATATTTATAGAGTATCAATTATGCAATTTACATGTACATCTGGAGATCTAATTTTCATCAACTGTTTTCTGCACTTCAACTTGACAAGAAATGCCAACTTATATAACCATGTGCTATAAAACTGACCAACTCTCTTACCTGTCAATACTTCCTGCTGGAACTGATTGTTCGTATCATAGAACTTGTCCCCCACAGCGGGGTTGATAAAATCTCGAATGGTGGGGGGAGCAGGGGGCTCGTAGGTGCGGTCAATGGTGATGTCAGCAGTGGCATTGATTGCACCTGTCCGTCAAATTTTTACATTTTAAAAGCTAAATATAATATACTCACAAAACAAGAAAGAAATTTTAGATGTAATGCATGCTGACAAAAGAATTACACATATGAAATGGAAACAACAGATGATATTTAGAAATGATTTACAGGTGTCAATGTAATTTGTCTTTTAAACTCTTCAGAGCATATTGAATATGCATATGAATCTCACTTGAAAATACACAGAATTTTGTATAAATTGAAATATTTCTTTAGGTTGACAAAAGTTTGAATTTTATTAACACCAACACCATTAAATTTTTAATTAAAATTCAAGTATATCGATCACTTTGATTACTTCACAAAAAAGGTAACACCCAGATTGTTTAAAATTCTATACCCTATTATTGATTATGTGATCAGTTTAAGTCTATTTCTCAAAAAAGTTTTCCACAACCAATTAGATTTAGACTTCTCTAATATGAGCACTAAATTCGGTTCCAAGAATGGATTATTTTTTAATAGTTGATAAAACAATATATACATGTAAACTAATATTGTCAATAACAGTTATTAAGTTTGCAAATTTGGTATGATTTAACATACTTTTTAAAGTTTGAATGCCTCATAACTTAATTGTCTTCATCATATTAAAATAATAACAAAACTTATAATACATATATACATGCATCTAAATTACTGAAGAAATAAATTCTTCTATTGTGAAACAAACTGAAGAAACTAAGATCACAGGTGCCTGACATCAAAAATATTTCTTTTTATAATAATGTAATTCCCTGTACTATAATACATTATAGAACAGGGAATTACATCATTATAAAAAGAAATATTTTTAAGACCAGGCACTTGCACCTGTAGCTCTATGTCTTCCAGATTATCCCACCTTAAAAAACTGTTTGTTTACCCTCCCTCAACCATCTGATGGAAAAAAGTTCATCAATTATATATTTTTCAAAATATTTTGAGCATCTATATATATTATTTTAGTTACATAAAGATGTTTCATATGCAACTATGGCTAAAAATTACCCAGGGATTTAAAGTTTAATCACTGAATAGGGAGAGAGAGCAAACAAAAAATTATTTAGAGGTGGCCTTGGAATCTAAATTGAACAGTCAAGAATTGGTAGGAGATGTACCATATAAAGCCCCTGAGTATTATAGGATTAGTTACCAGTGCACGTACTGTATAAAAATAAACTGGTACAAACCTGCACTCTGTGTCACTAAGGGTCAGCCATGGTGAATGAAACAAACAGGTGCAAATGAGTAACAAACATACAAACAGTCAGGTTATATACAGACAGGGACACGACGAACACATGAAACAAAGCAAATCAACAAATCAAGGTGAACAGTGAGAAAATATACTAATATCTATGAAAAAATCTTTTTCACATCTATAAATAGGATTTATATCTTTTTTGTGATCTAACTCATTGGTAATCATGTTATATTTGGACAAAAGAAATATAAATAAAAATAAAGGGGGTAAAATCAAAATATTATTTTTGGTGTGCAGGTAAAACTCTTTGTTAGGGGAGATAACTGATATAATTGATTAGTTTATTTCAAGAGTAAACTTGCTACCTTCTTCCTCCTTCTCTGCGTGTTTGATGGCCCGTCTCAACCCTACAGGTTTTCTGTAAAATGGTGCCTTTGAGTCATCAGAGTAAGGGTCATGAGCATGAGGTTCAGTTATATCCTCTGCGAGATCCATCTCGTACACTCGAGCAAGAATCCTGCACAATACAATCAACAGTATTAATTCAAGAAGTCAATCATTTTCTCTCCTAAAATGTTTTAATGATTTTGATGGGAGAAATCATCTTCTACATTCAATTAATTTTATATTCAGTAATTTTTTTAAACAGTATACAGTAAATGTTGATTATTTTCTCTCCTTAAATGTTTTAAGAATATTGATGTAAATAATCAATCTCAAATTGGATTCCCAATTGTTACTTCACATACGTAGATTCAGGTTTCTTCCACTTTTTTTGTGGCTTTTTCTCGTCCTTCTCTTTCTTGTCGACTGTTTCTTCTTTCTTCAGCTCTCCTAGCGACTCCAGCAAGAGATCGGAGGAGTCCTGCCTCCCATACCAAGCTTCCACCAGTTTCTTCAGACGATCCCTTTCTTCTCCTTCAGGCATCTTTTCCAGAACGACCCATTTTGCCATGTGAGAACTAACCCTTGACAGAGTATATGCATCCCAGTCATAGTTTTCCTTACAAAATCTTTCCCAAGCCTGTTGAGTTTCTCTCTCAGAGTCAGTACTACTCTGGTTTGATGCTGTTTTTCTTGGTGATCTCTTCTTGACTCCTTTGATACTTTTCACTTGTTTCTTCTCCTTTGGCACTGCTTGCTTGACATCTTCTGTCTTGGCAATGTCTGGTGACGCTCCACTGACTTCTGTCATAAAGAAACTGTCCACTGAGGAGACATCTGTCTCTGTGTCTTGGGTCACCGCAGCTTTGTGCATTTCTCTAGCTCTTTCCATGATTTTTCTCTTGAGAGGCTTGAGTTGAGGTTTGTATGACTTCGTTAAGTGGCATGGCATATGCCTTTGATCCATGCCTCTAGCATCGTGCCGACCAGGAGGAATTTTGGCATGAGGTGGGGGTGACACAATATCATCTGTTGAGAGATGGATTTTTTTGTTCATGCATAAGAATATCAATAACAAAATTTCATAAGTATTTCTTATATTCATTACATGTGCATGCTTTATAATTTTCGATGTGCTTCTATATTTTTGAGTCTTTAAAGAACTGAATTTTTTATGATTATTAAGAAATCAAACATTTATTTTATAATCATCTTTGCTAGCCAAGGGCCTGGTTCATATCCCTTTATATCCTTCAAGCAAAGATAGGGGAATACGAATCGGACACTTGGGCAGCTGCTGAAGGATGATCTACTATAAGCTGATGCTCATAGCTAAATATGATACAAAATATATATCTGACTATAATAACTTTATACCTGTATTCATTGGAATGAATAATGTAATACTTACATGGATCAAGAGCTTGGAACAAATATTTCCTGTCATAAGGAACCATATGAAAGCATCTATCATGCACAACATCTTCACTGAAAGATAAGTCTGCACTGATCCTCTTGAGATAACTCCTCTGTACAGGTTCTGGTGCTTGAAAAGATTTAAAGATCACTGAAGAAGGTGCAGGTTTGTGTGAAAGTTTCAATTCAAAGTTTGTTTCCTCAGATCCAAGTTGTGGAATTTTGACTTTGGCAGCACATGGAAATAATGCTGGTGTTTTCACTCTGTCTGATTTTTCTCTAAATAGAGCCATTGTGCTAATGGTTCCCTTAAATAAAAAGAAACACATGAATGCTATAAAAATAAAATGAATAAATAGATTTTTGCGATTGTTCATTGCATGTATTTGAATTATAAATTAACTTATAAAATATGCTTAAATGTTTATTGAGTAATTTATATGAGAATGCATCATTATTTAAACATAACAAATAAATAATAATACAATTTCAATTGAACAATTTTTTTTACCATAAAAACCATTTTAAAATTTCTTATAAAGGTAGAAATTTATTGTTTTTAAATATTTTTGTTATTTTGACAGTATGTCAGAAAGAGAACTAGGGTATCCTATCTCTATATTTAAGTACGTTGCTGGTTCACTTCCCATGCATTTCATGTAATCACAAAATCTGACTGATTTCTTTTAATTAAAAAAACCAGTCCAGAACAATTTTAACACAAATAAGGATGATACTAATAAATGAGTTTAAATAAGGTTTAAATTAGTTTCCGTTTTATTTGCTTTGATTATCCAATAAATTTACGTGCATAAAAACAAGTATTAAGGAAAGAATTTTTTTCATTTAAAAAGTTAATTAAATAATTGTTTTCATTAATATGTATTGTACGTTTGAATAATACATATAATCACCTATTAACACTGAAGGAAATTCGAACTAATTTCTATTGTTGGTGTTTTGCAGTTCGGTGGATAGTCGACTTGATTCACTTAACTTTTTTAACATGTTTGATTATTTTTTGCAATCATTCTCAACGCAACTGGCTTGAATTATATCCCATCAAAGGAGTTTATCTTAACTTCACATTTTTTTTCACTTCGGAAAGGCAAGATTGTTTTGGAGTATCCAAGAGAATAGTCTATGTTGTTCAGATGTTTGAATGTAAATGACTTCCGAACCCGATATTATTTTTTTAACTAACGTGTATGTATTCTTTTCATATCAGAGATAAACACAGACAAGAAACTCCAATTATTTAAATTTTATAAAGAGCTTTCAACTTCAATTCAATGACTTTTTCAACAATTGTATTTTAC
>WFKH01010211.1:21778167-21811464 GCA_016163765.1 Magallana hongkongensis
TTTTATATATATTTCGCGTTCACTCATTATTTTAGGTTTATCATCTAAATGGACTCAGATTGAACGGATATAAATAATTAGCAATAGAACAGAACAGAACAGATCATTTATTTCTAATTCAGAGTCCAGAACAGACAAGTACATGACATATTATTATAATTACAAGAGAAAGACAAGCCAATGATAGTGCAAAAATTATTAAAGTATAACAATTATAGCAAAAGACAATGTTAATTCCAACAATATTTCACTTAAAAAGGAGTACTATAGCATGTTATCATTTATAAATTTGCCCACAAGATTAAGGATTTCCTTGTCTTCAATATTGAGTAACCAAAAAAGTTTTTGTTCATTATCCAAGGCTGAAAATTTTGGAAATTTGCTTTTAATTATGTAGAAGGAGCAAAACCAATGCTTTTGTGCAAAAATTATTTTTCAGCCGATGGAGGTTCTTCCTAGCGGTGTATTTTAGCAAATAAATCATAATGTACGATAAGAACCAAAGATCTTTGGTACCAGATTGACAGAAGATTCACACTCTCACATCTATTTGACTCAGTCTCCTTTTGTAGAGACAAAAATGGGCAATAAATGTCGAGGATCAGCTGGCCGCTTTGTATAGAACAAAAACAGAGGAACACAGGAGAAGAGACCCTCCCCTAGTCCCGCGGGGAGTGGAGATAGAAAGTTCTCATTCATCTTTTCAGCCACCACCTGTAGATAAAGGGGATACAGTTTCGAGGGATTGCGCAGCACGAAGGCGAGCGGAAACCCCTTGATTGAGGTCAAACGTTCCCTCGATAACTGACTCCTCATTCCGCGAGCTTTAGAAGAATTCACCGGCGCTTATTGTGCGATTTATTGTTTCTGTCATTTTTTGAAGGCCTTTTAATGAAAATTCAAAAGTATGTGATGATAAGGTCTAAAACGCAGGTCCTGGGAAAAACAATAGAGAATAATTATACACATTTTTATAGTCTACATTTTTTAAATCTAACTTTATCAACGAATTTTACAAATACGAAGTTTAACAAATAATCTGTGTATTACACGAATTACATATTGCTACACTGTAAAATTCACGTTACATTTATATCTGAATGAAAATATATAATATCTCAAGTTGGATTAATGGTGCATGTTTTCTTCTGAATGTCAAATTAAACCTGCAATAAATAAACTGCCATCTGATATATAATTCAATGTACAGCATATACATGTACTTGTACTACACACAAGCATACATCATAGACGATAAGGGTATTCTGTATATTTAGACAGGTTCTTCTTATTCTCACGCAACGAACTCAATAATTCCCAGGGGACTTATCATCAAGACATCTAATGTTTATTTAAAGAAGAAGAGGAGTAAAATCCAATTAACAAAGTAAACAAATTAATGGATATCGTGTGGGGTGCGCTCACTCGCTCTCGTTTTATTGTTCTGCAAACACATCGGGGGAATTTGTTATCATTACATTAAAATAATACCATTTTTTAAAAAGTATATAACTTTAAAAAATGAAGTAAAATTATTTGTTACATATTTATTAATGCACATGTAAAAGCTATGCATTAAATATAGGAACACATCAAAACAGTCTGAACCCTGAACCATAACGACATAAATAAAAATGTACATATTCCATTTTCTTTATTTTTATTTTTGTTGTTGTTGTTATTCAAATCATGTAGGGAAGATATTCCATAAGAAAAATAATAACTGGAAATTTAAAAAATAATAATAATACGGTACAAAGAAAATTCTTCATATTTTCGGAACCAATAACATCATCATGAATTGTGTTATCTTCTTCATTTACAAATATTTCATTATTCACTTATATTGAACATATTTTATTGTATAAAACATATAAAAAAGGATTAGAAACAATTTCGAACAACTTATGAGTTCTTTTCCATAAAATATAAATAAATGTAATCAATTACACAACTGCCATTGAAAACTATACAAAAAAATATACAGAGAACATGCACATTATTCACTTCCTGTTCACCTACAAGAAATGCATGAGGAGTTCATTTGATTTCTTTATACGTGTATATATTATCCGTTTATTCTTTTTATGAATTAGTAAAAAACTATTTTCATATTTTTTTTATTAACAGAATAATAAGTCCTCAATATGCTACAAGCTCTCTCTCTCTCTCTCTCTCTCTCTCTCTCTCTCTCTCTCTCTCTCTCTCTCTCTCATATTTTGATAAACTAATAGGTTTGTTACAGCTCGGCCGTTCGCGCTAATTGAGCATAAATAGTTTCGTCACCTCCTCACAGCGCAATTGACCAATCAATTCACACCGTCTCCTCAAAAATTGAGAAACTATTCACGCTTTCTAATTAGCCATCCGTGAAATACTACTGACAGTTTGAGTACAGCTCCGCCCCTATCCGAGATTTAAATGTTACAGATCAGTGAGACAGGGACACTCGAAATGCACGATGGCTCAGTACAGAACACAATTGTGTCCCCAGGACTCCTACGAACCATTCCAAGATTATCTGGGATTCAGTGACATAGCATGGAACAAGGATCTGGTTTCTAATCTCACACACCTCATGACATGTTCACCATCCTTCCATGACGACAATAGCAGTGACGGCGAATTTTTTGGCTCCAACTTTTCGAGTAGCCCGTGTGTCGGTCCGTGCAGTGACGGGGTTTTTGCACCCTATGACCCCTTGGACGTTATTCGGAGGGACTCTCTGGAGGACTTCAGACATAACGGACGGGACGTCGAACTGGACGAACTCGACAGCTACCAGGTAGAACTTCGGAGACACTCGTCCATTTCCGTTCAGTCAGAATCCAACCCGGTGGTTCTCGAAGTGTTGGCATTCAAAGAACGGAAACGAGCTGCCAAAAAAGCCAAGCAAAAGAAATTGTGCGTTTTCTGTAAAAACAACGGAGAAACTGTTGCCATCTACTCAAGCCATGTGTTGAAGGATGAAGAAGGGCGGGTCTGCTGCCCCATCCTGCGTAAGTACACATGCCCTCTCTGTGGGGTCTCTGGGGACAACGCCCACACGATTCGCTATTGTCCGAAAAATGATGGTGAACTTTCCGCACCCAGCCTCACGAACCTCCAAACAAGACGCTTGACAAATGGAAAACGGCGCCGAGGTAGCGACAGTGAAAGCAGCAACTGAAAAAACCCCACCATAAGCAGCCGCACAAAAACACAATTTCGCAACTATTTCTTGATATTAAAATACTTTTTTTTCTATTCCAAAAAGTCGTATAACGCGTTTGGATGTGATTTCTGACTCTTTGACTGAATTTTTATAGAGACTTGATGATCATACGATGTTTTATTTAGTTGAGACTTTTATTGTACAAAAGTTGTTGCTTAGATTTTGAGAAGAAGATTTTTATGTAAATTTTAATTTTAATCTTTACGTATCCCAGTAATTGAGATGGTGCTGAAAAATATTGTACAGTAAATGAAGTTATGATTTTAGATGAATATATTTATAATAATCAATTTTTAATTAATGATTTACTTAATTGTAGTCATTTGCTGATTTTGTACAGGTTAGTTTTAGATATTATTAACATTTGTTTAGTGCTTTAACCCCACAGATGTTTCCATGTAAATAAATTGTTATCACAGTTTCTTCAACTCTCGTTTTTATCATGTATTAAACATACTAGTATATAAAATGCATGTACAATTGTACAGGCAAGGGAAAGATCACGTCAAAATATGTCTACTTACTTAGTGTTTAAGAGAGAGAGAGAGAGAGAGAGAGAGAGAGAGAGAGAGAGAGAGAGAGAGGAGAGAGAGAGAAAGGAGGGGATAAAAAGAGAAGAATTTTAAAAATTGTGGAGCAAATTCACTCAACTGTGTGTTTTAGTATTTGATAATTTTGGAACAAAATTGACTTATCGATTATCATAAAAAATTCTTCAAATTAATTTTATGTGGGATATCAAAATTGATTGATTGATTGGATCAAACTTTCATGAAAATAGCATGATGTTTGTTGTTTTTTACATTTTTGTTGAAGTTGATTGTTCAGAAAGGACTCCATAAAGCCCATTGCCTACTTTATATGCTGAAACAAATATTTAACTGTTTAAACGATCATTTTCACATGACATGCGCTGATCTAGAGAGGATTCCATGCCCGGATCTATAGAAAAATTTTCCAGGGGAGGGGGGTTCCAAGGAATAATTGTGTTTGCCAGAGGGTCCGAGGCCTATTTTCAGTAATTTTACTATGGGAATTTAATAAGATTAAGTTTTAAAGATGTGGACCTGACCCCCCCCCCCCCCTCCCGGACTCATCTCTACATCCGCGCATGGATTTGGTTGGGATAAGTTCGCCCCCCACTCCTGGAAAATTTAAACGTATTAATTCACATTGTAAAAGTACCAAAAATAGCCCTCGTATCCCCTGGCAAACAAAACTGTCCCTCGGACCTCTCTCCAACAGAAAAAAATATGTGGATCCGCGCATGCATGGTACATTGAAACTAATTATATCTATCACTATATAATTTAAAAAACTGTTTTTCATATTTACATGTATATTGCATGAACCTGTACATATCAGACATATACTTTAGTTGTTAAAAAAACTTTTAACAAATAATTTATTAATATTATGTGTCATATTGTAAATTTTGTTTTTACGCCCACCCAGTAAATTCTAATTAATTACAACCTCCGCATTCTATCACCATGTATGATACCTAGTTTTTGGTTTCTTTTTTAAAATAGATATCCCCCTCCCCGCTCTTGACTAGACTTTTCATTTTCAGTCGGGATCGAGATGCTACTTCCTGGTGGAACATCGAACACAGTCTGACAGAATGACGGAACACGAAGAGTTCGAGATGCTCCAAGAGCGTTATGATTTGTTGAAAGAATTGTCCAGTCAAGGTAAGAGTAGTTAATGAAAGTTATTTTAGACTTTTCATTTGTACCCAGTGTCATTACATTTTTGAGACCACAAGCTGCAATGACTAATGTTTAAAGTAATTTATCATGTCACATTAATTATCATCATTCCCCATAATTAATGAATATATGTTAATTTCCCTAACCCTTCGACAGTTTTGTTTTAAAGAATAGAAACTGGTTACTTCATCTATAATTCCTAATATTACAAGGAATAATTGCTTCTTATAAGCTATTCCCAGTATTACTTCCTTGTCTACATATATATACATGTGTAGTACGAAAGGAAGAATGAGCGTATAAATACAATGAAAAACATATGGCTGGACCGGGAATCGAACCCGGGAACCCTGTAACTCTAGTCAGGAGCTCTACCACTGAGCTACCCAGGCCGATATCCACGGTTCATATAGCCCCAACTACTACACATGCATCCATCAAGTAATTAAAATAATTTCGATAGAAAGATATAAACTTCAAAGTGCCTATATCACCAGTTATCATCTTTAAACATTATATTGTATAGTATCAAAGATACTTCATACAGGAGTTGTCAGTCCTCAATTCTCTTTGTCTGATTAATACAGTATGTCCCCAGAATTAATCCCCCCCTACACACACACACTCCACCCTCACTCCAATCCTTTCATAATTTAACCATTCAAGATCAATTTTTCATGACATCATTGATACCTTACTTAAATTCCATTTCTTGAAGAAGTTTTAAAGCTTATCTCTATTTTCAAATTCAATACAGATTTTACAAATTTAACATATTTTATGGAAATTTTACACATACAATAGTACATGTACTGTAGTGTATACATACAGCAGAACTTTAAGTTTTTAACAAAACTGCATAAACCAATTATGTTATGTATATCAATGAATCAACACAATATACTTTGTTTCTTTTCAGTTCTTGCACGCTATGATGATCTGCTGTATAAATTTCATGAGAATGAAAAGGCGGTAAGTAACAGACTTATGATGGCAGAGTTTGTATAAATAATTATATACAGGGAAGCATTGAATTATATATACATTTTGTAGACTAGGCAAGCTAGCTCTTGATATAGTCACAACCAGGCAATCAAAAAGGAAATTGAAAATTGATAGTGAATAACTTTTATGATTAGAATTAAAATATAAAATACCATACATTACTAGTGAATGTGAAAGGAAGGAACTTTAGAAAATTCTGACAGCATTGCAATTAACCATGATTGAAATGAATTTGTCAGATATTTTGAATTTGAAAATTGAAGGTTATACTTTATCATAGGCAGTTAAACTACATGTACATAGAAGAAATATAGATTTTCAATTTAATAAATTAAAATAATCTTTTCATTACTTTCCAGTATATCTTAATATAATGGACATTTATAAGAATACACTGAAAATATTTTGATAAGTCAGAAACCAGATAAGACTTCTTCCTTAATATATTGTACATATTCATTTGTTATGTTATATAAATCACATCTGTAATAAAACGTTTATCTCATTTGACTACAGTACAACAGTGCAGTGCACAGACTGAAGCTGAGGGAAAGCCAGCTGAAGGAGATGAAGAAATGTAAGAATACCACACCCCCTCCCCCTACCTTAATCTCAGTAGAAATATAGCTAGGCTGGATAGTTGGACTGATGTCTTCACAGAATCTTGGAACAGTCCTCTTCATAATTCATGCCCCAACAAAATATCAAGCCAAGCCATATCTCTCCCCCCCCCCCCCCCCCCCCCCCCCCCCAAAAAAAACCCCAAAACCCCCACCAAAAAACCCTCACATTCTTCACGACAAGACATTCTGATAACCACAAAAATAAAATTTATAAGCATATTATGTATAAGCAAGACATTTTTTTTTATTGACATTTGACTTGGATCTAGTAAACCTGCTCTAATTTTCATATTTCAAGAGATTTGAATAAATTTTCATGGATAATTGATTGGCTTAGAAAAGATATTGATCCTTTGTATTTATTTTTTTCAGTGATTCAGCCTGCAATATCAGAATATGAGAGAATGAAGTTGAAGTATGAGATAGAGTTCAACTGCAGAACTCAGGCAGAAATGTTAGCCACCAAGGTCAGTGAAAACCAAACATTTTGCATGTTGCTGATAACTGATGATGCATTTAAGTTCTTTAACATATAGGTCTTTTTGTTGTGATCACATGAATGTGAATTTGGGTTATTTATGGTCAGGACTAAAATCCCATTGACTTGGCCACTGATGGAAATGGGTTCAGTGGGAGTTTATTCAGTAAGTTAAATCTTGTCTTTTGTAAAGATCTCCACCCAGAACAAGGAGCTGAAACGGCAGTCCAAAATGCTTCTGGATCTCCAGGGACCGAACCCGCCCGACATCACCAAGATGAACCTTGACCTTGACCTAGATGAGAAAGAGGACACGATGGAGGAGTACCGACAGGAGCAGTCTCAGAAAATACAGAGTACGGCTGCTCTCTTTTGTGCGATAAATGTATTTCAAATAAGTTCATGTCAGTACAGTAAAACTTGGTTAAAGCTAAGGACCAGGGACAAACTATTTTAATTCGTTTTAGCCGTAATTCATTTTTAAGATAAGTTTTATAATACAGTTTTGAAATTAGGAGAATGAAACTGACTTTGTTGTAAGTGTAAATTCATTATAAGCATGTTCATTATAACCATGTTTACTTTGAAAGAATAAGAATTATTTTTTGAAAAATCAAATTTTCCTTAAAATTGGTAAATAGCTTACAGACTGGTATAATTTGCATTTGCTATAATTGAAGGAGAGAAAGAAAAGAATTTATTTTCGCCAACCAATTGCTCAAATGTTAATTTATTTTATGATTTTGTTAGAATTGGAGGAGGAGTTGATTGCAGTTCAGCAGGAGCTTGGGTCTATGAGAGAAGACCTGTTGATAGAAAAAGAACTCTCCAGTAAATGGAAGACCAAGGTACCTGCACTCTGTATAGAAAAGAGGTCCATTAGATGATGCTGTTTGTAGCATGGTCACATGAATGCTTTTAGATATGACTTTCAGAAAATAATGTTTCAGAATTTTTTTGTATGCATCAACATAAGTTTTGATTAACTCCTAGAGAATTCTATTCCTTGAGTTGTGTTGTTTGATACATGATGATGTTAATGAACACTGTGACAAAAAATTCTTAGAAGAATAAAAAAGATTGCCTCAATGCCTGTTGTGTCAATTTCATTTGGATTTAGTTTTACTGTTTTTAGTTTGAAGAAATGAAGGAGAGCAGGAATGAAGCAGAGAAGGTGGTGGGTCTGTACAAGGAAGCAATGAAGGACCTCTCTAAAGGTAAACTAACACACCAGTCTTCTTTTCTGTAACAATTAGTATTATTTTTGTGATTGTTTATCAGATATGTTATAAAAGTTATTTATCCAGTTTTTGATGTGAATAAGTTTCCCTTTGGAACGTCTGTAATCTTCCATTTGCAAACAACTTAAATAAAATTTAAATTTCTTGAGAATGGTCTTTAGTTTTATTCAATTTTCAGTGCTACTAGTATCAAAAAGAAAATAATTGTTATCTCTGAAATGAAACTTAGATAGTTTTCTTCAGACTAAGTACTTTTCTTATTTGCAATTCATCTGGCCTTGAAATTCAAACAGTGATGAGATTTGAGCATTCTTCTACAATTATTTGCAATATTTTTGAAAAGAAATAAGAAAGACTGGCAAAAGCCAATTTTCAATATTCATTTTAACCAGAAAATTTTCATTACTTTAATAATTAACTTTTTAAACTGTGATTATGTGACATAGTGTACAGTGTTGGTAATAACTGATTTCCGCTTGACAGTGTCTGAGGAAGCGGTACGAGAGTATGAAGCATTGCAGCAGAAGTATGAGTTGGAGAAACAGTGTCGTAGTGGAGCAGAGCAGTTTGCCACTGAGGTAAATAACTATACATGTACTGACCATGGTCTATAGATGAATGTTAATGATTTTGCTATGATTTCCATTCCTAATCTAGTAGTTAGGGCTATTTGGACCGTGGATATCAGCATAGGTAGCTCAGTGGTAGAGGTCCTGACTACAGTTGCCAGTTTCAATTCCCGGTCCAGCCATATATATTTGTTGTATTTATATGCTCAATCCTCCTTTTTTACAACACTAACATAAAATATTAAAATTGTCGGGGAGTTATATTGCCTACTATCATGACTTATCAAAGTTCATACCCCCCCCCCCCACCCATGTGATCAACTGGCCAAATGTCAATTCTACATTACATGTACTAGATTGAATACCCCCACCATATGACATACTGACCAGATATCAATACCATGTTAGTATCCCTAATTGCATGTGACCTACTGACCCAGTATCAATTCCACATTAGTATCCCTCCTTCATGTGACCTGTTAACAAGATATCAATTCCATATTATTTCCCCCCTCTTTGTGACCTATAGCTATTTGTTACTATGTCATGTTCCAAGCTCTCAGCTGGTTGCAGTTATTACCAATAAGTTTAGTACAGAATTAAACCTTTTAAATTGCGTTGTAGTTAGTTTAGTTTAGATTGAAGCTTTGCTATTTTGGATTTTCATTTTGTCGCAGATTCGGATTCAGAATGAGGCTATGAAGAAGCAGAGCATGATCTTACTGACGGAGGCCGCCTCTGACCCCAAACTGATGCTTGCCCTCCATGAAGTGGAACAGCTCACTCAGGAGCTAGAGACCCAGAAACAGAAATACGAACAAGAGGTACAGTAGTCATATGGTAATGTAATCATTTCTTCAATGGAGTCAAGGAGGCTCTACATGTATACCTTATTTTCATTAATATTTGATGACATCAATTTTGATGGATAAAGTAAAATTAACAGTTCAAAAACACATATATATTCTTGGACAGTGTTCCTAACATTCACATTTTTTCTTCGATAAACATTTTGCACCCTAGCGACCCCTTTGATAATGGATAGATTTCATGAATTCAAAGAACAGGTGTTTAACAAGTAATAATGAATGCACAGTGGCTTATTTTCAATATATTAGAAAATAAGTAATTTTTCAATCAATACAGATACATGTAATTATACAGAAGAATATGTTATGATTGATCTGTATGTACCTGCATGCTTGCATGCATTTGTATTTTCTGTTATTAACCAATACGGTACCTCTACCGGTACATGCAACAAGCGTTACTTAGAATTAAAAATTTTTAGGAGACATAGGCTAACTGGTCTGTTTTATTTAGATCAAAGAGCTGAAGAAGGCTGCTGAAAAAGAGGACAAAATGTTTGAGGAACTGGACAATTCAGCTTACTTGGATGAAATCAGACACCTGGAGGCCAAGGTTAAACAGTTTGAGGACCAGTATAATAAACTTCAGGATAGATGTAGGATATATTTTGATGAATATATAACTGAACAGTATTTTTTTTTTGATGAACTTAAAAAAATGTATTTCATGTAAATTACAACTTTTTTTTCCACAGACATAGCTTTGGAAGCTCGGTTTGAAGAAGCCACACGACCCCCACCCCCACCACCTCCTCCCCCACCCCCATCATTGACCACAAAATCAAAAGGGTAGGGTTCACTTCTCAGATTTATGTTATGCCTATAGGAATATGTGGAATTTTTTTTTATGTTGAAAGACATACTTGCCTGGTATATTCTTTTTCATATTTTGGGATTAAGAAAGACTTTTGTATTAATTAATCAAGTGAATTTGAATTTTCAGATTTTTATCCAAATTTAAAAGAGAAAAGAAAAAACCTGCTGGAGGTAACTGCGTTATTGCCCAGGAAAATAATAAATTGAATTAATTTGACCAATTTATTGATTCAGAGTACCAGATATATGTAATTAGATAATTGTACATGTATTGATTTCCTTTGTATTGTAGTTGAATTTCTATGTTCAAAGATTGTTCAATATCCTTAAGATTTTTTTTACTTTTTTATTCAGCACAAAGTGTGCCTCAGAATGATACCTTTTCGAAAGCGATGAGTGAAATGATGGAACGCATCAACAGCGGAAAGCCCCTGACCCCGGGTGCAAAGGCACCACCACGACGAAGGGTAAACATAAACCCCTTGATTCACTTTATTCTACTTGGAGACTTCAAAACATATGGGTGGTTTAGAGATTATTAAATTTGCATAATTTTATTTTTTTTTTATAAGAATTCATAGTGGATATTATCAATAGTCTGTACATGTACATTGTATATAAGATTACTGTAGTAAAAACTGTCTCTAAATCTGCCGGTGTTCTCCAGATATTTTAATCTTCTTAAATATTTATAGTACGGTAACCATACATGTTTATATAATTATAGGGAAATCGTAGTGTGGTATGTTGATTACATTGATGCTTTTGACAATTGTCTGCATGCATTGTACATTTGTAAATATTTTTGTTTTTTGTACTTCATATACCATTGATATGGTTTGAGAGAAATATACATTCATTTTACTAGTGTCAACCTGCAAAATGCTGCTAAATGGTGAATGTGGTTGTAGGGATTGTTGGAATTTGATAATACATATACTGGTACATTGTATTCACCTCCAATTACAAAATAGTTCAATGTAAATAATGTAGAATTTAAATCAATAGTCTAACAAAATTCAGGTGATTTTCGCTTTGACGAGATGTCAGTTTTGAGTACATGTAGTGGAATGATTTCAGTAAGTTTGAATATGATAATTTGGACCAATAGTTGACCAACCAGCCTCCCTTACAAGGGTGTCACAGTAAATTAAAGGAATTGCTATAGAGTCTTATTAAAGAATGTATGTACTGTACATGAATAATTATTTGTCACATGATATTAGTTTTGAAAAACATCAACAAAAATTGTCATAGGTACAAGCTGATCTTACATGTGGTGTTTACCCATACTTTATCAGATTTCATGTACATAATTTGTGTCAATTAAGGGCAAGAAACTTTTGAAATGAAATTTTGCAACTCAGCTTCTGATCACACTAAATGATATATGCAAGTACTCATTACATGTACTGGATAAACATATTTACCGGTATACAAATTTGTGGGGAGGGTTAACTTAAGGTAAATAGACATTTTGGTGGGGTTTGTATTATTTATTTAGTATTTGGATGATATCAAAAATGGTAACCATATGCAATTAATAAGACAATTAGGTTTGTGTGTCGATCTATAGGGGTCTAACACTAGCTCTGGAGGCATGGGGTCTGTGAATGAAGAGGTCATAGTATGTATCATGCTGTTGTCTGTCTGCATAGCAAAGGTTCTGTTGTGGCATGGAAGCTTTAATAAGGAAGCATTAATAATTAAATTGCTTGTTAAACAACTTGAGAAATTTCATGGTTTTATTTGTTGAGAACTTGTTTGCATGTACTTCTCTTTATTTAATGTTTACACATAATCTTGATTAATTGTGAGGCACTTCTTAAAGACATTTAACATGAAAAAAATGTTTTTTTCTGTCAATAGCTTTTTTAATTTGCTTAAAATACATGTATTATGCCTTCTTTACAAAAAGAAACTTGTAGAATTCATTTTCCATAATATGTGCATGGCTCTTCGAAACTGTCCCTTTGGAAAATTAATGGAAGATGCACAAAGTACTTTGTCACCTTTTTTCTGATTAACTGAGTATGTTGACCTTAACTGTTTGTTAACTGTTTGTTAACTAAACTAGATTATTAGCTTCTTTCAAACCATTGAGCCAGTTTCAACCAAACTTGGCAAAGAGCTTTCTTAGGAGAAAGGTTTTCTAGTTCGTTAAAATGAACATCAATAACCCCACATCATCCCCACCCCAACGCCCACCCTTTTGAGAAAACTAGATCAATACAGGAAAGGGTCATCTAATTCTTTTAACATGCATGTATTATATTGTATAACATTGTATCAATTGAACAGTATGATTGGATTAACTCAAAATTTGTATTTTTAATGCTACAGCCTTCAGAAACTGCTGAATCAGAGACAGGTGCTATGTTGGAGTTAAATAACATCCTGGTAAGTGAACCATGTACATTGTACTAAGTACTGAGCTTCTTTTAGGCATGTAGACTTGAATGATTCAGCAGATTTTGATGAACATTTTTAAGAAAAGGGACATACATGTAAATATAATACAGATAACAGCTAGTACCTGATAATGGTAGTAACCTGTCAGTGATTGCATTGATTTACAGAAAAAAATGAAGCGAACCCAGAGTGAGGCTGACATAACAAGTATGGCGGGCGGTGAAGCTCGGGAGGAATCGTCTGCAGACACCCCCTCAGAGCCTGCTTTTGCGTTCACACTCAAAAAGAGATCAGCCTCGGTTGATGCCTCAGTTCCAGGTAATACATGTATTACAAGAACAAAACTCTAAAAGACTTGTGGTAGACTGCTCAAAAGAAAGCAAGACTGCCCTTAGATCTTCTGTGTTTAATTTCACAGGTTTTATGTAAGTATTTGTGCAGAATAAATGGATGTCAAATGGACTCCAAATTTAGGGCTTGCAACAATTGTCTCCATAGTCTATTGATAATTTGTAAATTTAGTACATAGTTTATTAATTCATATATGCATAGAAAGGGAATAAATGCACACATATAAATTGTGATCTTTTACTGGTACAGTGTAATCTATATGTACATAATATATTATATTCCATCAATTTTTGACATGATTTTTCTCAGAAAAAAAAGAGGAGCAGCCAGAATTTCTGACAGCCAATTTTAAGCTGAAAGGAGGACGCTTGAAGCAGCTTCTAAATCCCATGGATGAGGAAAACAATTAGGTCAGGTGAGAAGGATGCCATCGTTAATTCAGGTCAAGGTTATTTAACAATTTGACATGTTTATCATTTTGATCTTTTGAGCCCCCCCCCCCCCCCCCCAAAAAAAAAACCACACCATATAATTGATATATAAATATTTATTTTCTAAATACATATATATTTATTTTCTAAATACATTTTATATTTATTAATTTTATAAAAGTTTTGTTGCATATTTACTTGTTTATACATACAGTATATGACACAGCTAATGAAAGTTTCATCATCTTTACAGGATGAGCTCTTCCATTGTTTCTTGTCCATGTCTTCCAAGAGCACCTTTGGAGGCTTCCATGAATCAGACGAAGGCTTCCATGACTCAAACTAATTCTTGAAATAACTGATCATTTGCAATAAATTTATAATAAGATGTTTGCCTGTGATTATAATTTAATTTCTTGCATGATCATGATTCCAATATATAATGTGCAATAAAAGAAAGTTTCTCTGTTGTCTGACTCTTTGGTTTCATAAACATTTTAATGTGATAGAACAATCTTCAGTATACCCGAATTGTACATTATTCATTTTTTATCTCACCGAGACGAAGTCGGGTGAAGCATATGGGATACCCTTGGCGTTGGCAACGGGACCTGGTTTAAGTTTTTTGAGCAGGTCCTATTTCTAAGTTATTACTTGTCATGAGCCGTAAATTTCTGATCCTTGAGGAGGTTAAGGATTTTGGAGCAGCTTAAAGTTTTTGGAGCAGGAGCCCTTTGATGACCATATCTAAGTTATAACTGGTCCTGTCTTCACCAAACTTGTATGGATGGTGCAGCTTATGATACGTATACACCTGGCAGGTTTGAATGCCGAGTCTGAGCCATATGTTTCCAATTCTGGAAGAGGTTAGGTTTTTGGAGCAGAAGTCCTTTGATGACCATATTCAAGTTATTATTTGTAACTGTTCTATCTTCACAAAACTTGCATGGGTGGTGCATCTTGTGATAGTAATGCAGGCTTGGATGATGAATCTTGGCCATAGGTTTTGGATGCTAGAGGAGGTTAAGGTTTTTGAGCAGGTCACATATCTAGGTAAATAGTGGTCCTTACTTTTTCAAACTTGCATAGTTGATTTAATATGTAAATGAATCACGGGGCTAGCTTCAGATACGTATGGAGAGTGTTCTTGATTATCCAGATGCTTTAAGGCAGGTTTTATGAATTTAGAAGAACTCAAATTATGTTAGGGTCTTGGAGCTGGTTACATAATGAAGTAAATCCTGTTCATACCCAATCAGACTTGACCAGTTAATAGGGGTAGCTTCATATACAGAACTTGGATCTTGATTATCTGGATACTGGGACAGCTAGGTGTTAATTTTTTTAGTAGTTCAAAGTAGGTTTGAATGTTGGAAGAAAATATGCTGTTCTGACCAGCATGGATCATGTAACTTTAGATTTGAAACATAAGGGTAGCTTCAGACCTGCAAGGTCTTACAACACTCAAACTTGCTTGATATATGTGATTGTAGATATATAATATATCATATAATTCTTATTCCCATGACATTGCATCATATGTACAGTTACACATATTGAATTATGATACAATACCATATTGTATGGTATGATACAATATTTTATTGTATTATATGATACGATATTGTTTCATGTTATATGATAGAATATTGTATCATATATTATATATAATATCATACCCTGCATTGTATACAACAATGTTGTATCATATATGATACAATATGATATTGTATCATCTGATATACAATATCATATTGTATAGTATCATATTGTATATTATGGAACAATCTCGTATCATATGATACAATACGATATTTTTTATATGATATCATACAATATCTTATTATACAATACCGTATTGTATAGAATGATACCATAGTGTATATTTTTGTACATATGACACTATACAATATTGTATCATGATATGATATAAAAGTACATATTGTAATATTGATCATTAGCTATATGGTTTTCATTTGGTAATGGTGGTCTCATAAAGGTGATGCCTCGTCTCTGTGAGCTCTATGATCTTTGATTAACTATGTTCTGTATGTGGAATTGATACATCTATGCATCACAATTCCATCGGTCAAGCAGAAAAGAAACTTGAATGCATTATGTAGGTTTCCACGACAATTAACCCCCTTTGTGTATGTCACAGGATTAATTATTAGTTATTGATACTTGCGTTCATTTATTTTCAATATTTCCTGTTTTCATTTCCCATTAATTGTTCATTTTTTTCCGTTCTGATTCACTCATGCATTCATTCCTTGTGTGGTTGTAGTACGAGTGGTCACGTGGTTGCATTTGGCGGGAGAATCGGTGAATGAAAGGGTGTGTTAGACTGGTTTTTCTGGTTTGTGTGAGTGAGTGCGCATGTTAACTTTTAGCATGAACTTCAATTATTCTTTTCATGACACCAACGAAGACAGACGGTTGACAGCTTCTTAGCCTGTCAACCTGTCTAATAATCCATATTTCTGCTCTACTTGGTGAGTTGTTTTACTTAATTTTATCTAATTTAATACTACATAATTTAATTTATAGTAAATTTAATGAAGGAATGTATAGAATGTGAGTGTGTTCGTGTTTATTTATAAATCACCAAATACGTTCATTATGTAAATTGATGATTATTTAGGCATGCAGCAATAAATAAATTCATATATCAACGTATGAAGCTTTGGTAATAATTCACACAATGTAAAAAAAAATCATATATACTTATCAACGCCTCAATGCACACAACATGGCGGGCAGCTACACAAAAAATTATTTTCTGCTTAAAAGTGTTCAAAAGCTGCAATGTTAAAACTATCTTTCATTTGGATTGCTTAATTTTGGGATGGTCCGTGCAAATATGAGTAGTAAAAAACTTTTTGATTTTTAGTCTATTTCCTTTAATACAAATTTCTGTGAAAACGGCATATAAGTAGCTGTATCAGGCTATTTTGAATAGCTTAATAAAGCTTTATAGCTTATTCAAGCTATATTGCTAAATCAAGAAGTTGTATTGGACCAGTTGGAGTTTTATTGGAACACAAGTAGCGGAGAAAAAATGAGTGTATCACCTACCCTTTGATATATTAAACTTGATAAATAAATGCATACATGGAATGTATTGCATGTGTCGTTGAGATTTTAGCAAAACCCCATTAAATTCAATGATATACATATACATTACGTTACACAACAGAATTAATATGAATAATATGAAGGCTAGCTATCAAAACAAAAATTAAATTGACTTGGAAGCGACTAAATTGTTTATAATTCATATTGTCTGGAGTATGAATAAATCTGTTGTCACATATCTTGCTCCGATAAACATTTGCAAACACTAGTTTTCGTGGATCGAATCCGCGAAAATTACTGTTTACGAAGATTGATGAGGAGGATAGGACCTGGGCCGAATTACTTGGGGGTATAAAGAAGATCAACATATCCCTTATATCAATAAGTGTTTTTTAATTGTTTAATATGAAATCGTCGTTTCAAATCAAGACGCTTTTCTTTCAATTTGGTTTGAATTTTAAAAAGGTCGAAACTCTTCATTTATGTTGTAAAACCATCTCCTTGAAATACTAATGATATAAGGGACTCAATATGGCGGCAAATTTTGACTTTGTGCTGATGCATGGACCACCTTTTTCGGTAAATGTCTATTATTTTGTTATAAATTGATGTTGATCATAGAAATAGAAATTGATTCAATAAACCACTGACTATCATGATTTTACCAACAAAACTTGAGATATTCATATAATAAACCATTATAAACGGTTAAAGTACTGGGCATGTTGGAGTAGAAAAAATAATTTTACTGTACCGTGACCAGGCTACGCTCTAGGTCACGTTAAACCGGGTCGTAGAACATTCTATCTATCCTGGGAGTAACGTTATTTGCGTAGTCATTTTCATGTTTGATATTTCCAGAATTAGATTTCTTTTATACAGTTTTAGTCATACATAAATTTACTTTCATATAATATTGCAATCATATACTGTATATTTTTTCAAGGGAAGTGATGTATACTATGAAAAACATTTCTCTGGAGATCATGTGAAGATTTGTCCAAGAAGCCTATTTTCTTCTAACCCAAATTGTGGATTGAGAGACGTTGTGCTGAATGTTCAAAAGTGTTTAAAACAGGTATAACTTGTCATTTTCAGAAATTTTTCTGTTGTAATATTACAGTTTATTAGTAAAGTAGGGCTTTACAGTGTTTATATATGTTCTCCTCGATACCTTTCTATGCCTGACCTCTGACCCTGGTCTGTCCTTTTACTGGGCATATCGTGTGTGGCAGTGCACCCAGCATTACAACAGCAGTCCAGACCTAGAGTCCTGCTAGACTGGTACAGTACTAAATGGTCAATGTGTCCCTCCAGCTTTCTACCCACCATACTGCAGCTTTCCAAATCCATGGAACACCATACATTATACCATATGCCAGTTCATTAACGATGCCCTAGTATGCCATGCTGACACAATATATTGTATTATTAGTTACATGGTTTGTAGTCGACCTAATATAGTTTATACGTGGTCAGTAAATTCCATGCTTAAGCCCCATATGTCACGAATATATCTTACTGACTGCCTTTGTGTAATTTACAAGTAGTAAATAAAACCATGAAAATTAAAGTTAACATTATAATGTTTTATAACAGTGTTACAAAGAGGTATAGCGCCTTTTCCCATTATTTCGCCTTCACCTGTGTTTGAACGGAAAGTACCTGTTACTAAAAAAAGATACAGGTACCTGTGGCAAACCTAGGTACTGATTTTATAATGGTGTCTGTAACCACTGGTTTGTCATAAATTCAGGAAACCTGCATCGATAAATGAATATATAGGACTCTGTTTATAAAGTCAGTTGATATTCTGAGCCGTGATAACTTCTAGCGAAAATGCAATGAATAAAAGTGTAAATAGAGTATAGTGTCAGTGAATAGATCTGTTTATATTGGATGTGCTTATACTTAGAATTAAACAAGAGAATTTGAAAACAAAATCCAGCAAATTAGATACATGTAATATAAATTCTCTATTCTTATCAAGCTTTAAATGAAAAGAAAAAAAAAATTTACTACTTGGTGGAATCGATCCAGCGACCGCAAAATAAAAAAGACCTCCGCGTTAACACTAAGCCATGCATATAACACTCTATATGATGTCCGTTTAATATATGTGGCTATATACATGATAGTTATTAGAAAAGTCACTAATTGAAATATTTGTCTAAATTTCAGTATGAAGACCATGTTAAACCAAAATTAATTTAATGTAAACATGTACTACAATAGCTGTAGAACATAATTTTAGTCGGATTGCTTTGGTTTAAAGTGGTTCAAATAGTCAAATATCCAACTTTTTACTGCATACTATCAATTTTTCTAGATATCCCTAACAAAACCTGAAGATTTTAATGATGTCATGTAAGACAATTAAAACTCTTTTAACATGGTAATTGTGTAATTTGCCTTTCTTTTAATATATTTTAACTAAATATTTTCCATTCCTAAAAATGCCTGATGTTTGCAAAAGCGCTATATTGGAGGCGAAATCGCATATTAAGTGCGCTATACCTCATTTCTTTTGGGTACAAAACCTAATATCAACACAAATGAAATACATGTACCTAACCAAATGCAATACTTAACCAAATGCAGTATGGGTTATCAGACCTGGCCCCAGGGCCATAAAACTTAAAGCTCACTTTTGATCTCTGTCTCACTTTTACACTGTATGTTCCATTTGTAAAAGTGAGACTTAAATCAAAAGTGAGCTCATCTAATTTTTATGTCCCCGGGCCCAGGTTCAATCTGACTCGGTTACAGTGTGGTTATGTACCATCTGTGGCTGCAGTTAAGATTGGTATGGAGAGTATGCAGAATCAGGTTAGTCTGGTTCAACAAGTTTGTTGTCAACCTCACATGGCTTCAGCCAGAACTGAACCTGATAATGAGAACAAGAAGTATGGAATCAGTCTGGCACAGTTACAGGGTGGACATTCACCACCTATAGCTCTTGCCAGGACTGAATCCATGCATTAGATAGATGGGATGTTAGCTCTAATAGTTATCAAGACAGAGCTTATGTGATCATAATTCTGAAACAGTCCAGGCAAGAAGCAGTTTGTTACTGTTCATCAGGGGTTCTGCTAAGAATTATGGATCAGTATTTGGCTGTAGTATTGAAACAACTCGGGCATCATGTGGTTTTGTACATACAGATGTCAGGAGTTCTGTTCAAGATTTTGCCTTCCCAGTTTATAGTGCTCATGCACTACCTCAACAAAAAACACCTTACTACCACAAGTGCAAGAGCCTAACCAGATAACACTGCAACAACAGCGAATCATACCCCACGCAACAAGGTGCCAGGACTATAATGTTTTTGACCCGTCCATCCGTTCATAGTCAGTCTGTTAGTCCTGATTTTTTTTAAGCACAACTCCCTTTAAACTGCTGCACAAAATTTTGTGACACTTAGTAGGTATTTAGGACACAAAGTGTAGATGTGCATATTAACAGGAAGTACCAATTCCATTATTATTCTGCAAATTTTGGCACTTTTGAATTTAAAATTTTGTTGTTGTTAAAGACAGAAATATAGATGTACTCACTTGCTGGAAGTTTAGATGTGATGATTTTTTGAGAGTTATGCCTCTTTTGAAATTAAATTATTTTGTGTATTCAATGAATACCCTGCCATTCATTACTGTAAACCAACTTTTATTCGCGACGACTTTATTTCACGATTTAACAGAGATAAACTGGTTCACTACGACTATTTTTCGCGATCAAGCCTTATTCACACATGAGTTGTCTTTAACTTATATAGCAAAGACTGGTTTGCAGCGACAATTATTCGCGATGACGAGGCTCTCCTGTACCTCGCGAATATTTCTCGCACGCGCATAAAAATTGGTTTACAGTATGTGTAGCATTGTCAAGTAATGGGGGAGCATGGGTAATGTGGACTTGCCCACTTTTTCTTTCATTAATGTTATGTATAGAAATTGAGATCTTAATATTAGAAATATAAGTTTAAATGTGAGTGGTGTTCTTGCTGTGGCAGTTATTGATTCATGTACAGCTTGTAACTCAGGAGCTGTATGATCATTTCAGTACAACAGATACAACATCAATTGCACTACTAATAAGCTTCAGTATACTTATATTTTAATTACTTTTTCAGTTGATGAAGAACGGGACTACATAGACCAGGGTCAATCTTCAATTTATACTGTATCTATAAATCATGTCATTTAGCTATAGAACATGGTAATTAGAGAGGTTCAATAGCAGTATTCGTCAGGAAAGAGGTGAACATTATGTGGACTATGTGAGGAGAAATACATCAACAAGAAGATTAGTTGATCCAGAGAGACTTGTGCATGATCTGGCCCATCTTAATGATGGAACACCTCACAGTACAATCTGCAACATTATTCTTAATCAGTATGAACTGGCAAGAGATGTGGGTGATTGGAGATGGATCGAGGCCACCAGAAGGGAGTGCAGTACTATTCTGTGTTCAGCAAGATGGGTGGATGACCACCTACCTTCACTGGTTCACGAAGCTCACTCACAGAAAAGAGTACGTCCGTCAGTCACTGTGTCTTCAGCCACTTCAGCTTCGATGTGTGTAGACATTCATCTTCGTTCCAACCAAGACTTGCAGTTTGAGCGAGAAAATGCTGTTGATGGCGAACACCAAACTCCATATGTTACCCCAGTGATGGAGACCTCTGCATACAGACATGGTCCTTCCAAAGTATGTCCTGTGTCAACCAGAGAAGATCCATATCTGACCGAGAAGATTTATGCTGTCAAGACTAAGTCAAAGACGACTACGAGTGCTCATATTGTTGAAGCAAATGAAGGCAGTATGGAGATCCCTTCTAAACGAGTACGTCTTGACTGTGATGATCAAGAACTGACCCAAGAGGTGACTGTGCAGTTTCCAGCAGCTTTCCAGAAATGTCCGTTTCTAGGATGTGATATTAGGGAGAAGAAGATCAAACGACATGTGCAGAGAAAGCACCTTCCAAGGATCTTCAATGATATAAAACCATTACGATCATTGGACGATAACTCCTTAAGCCAACTCCAGATTTCTGCGTTGTCATCTCTGGTGAAGAGTGCATTGGGACCGGTTGCTGATTTTCTAGCAGCGGTTCACTACTTGAACTGTTCCAGTATTATTCCTTCAAATGCAGTTGTTCATGTAGACACTGCTTCATCCATGCAGAGACTCTGCTCGTACCAAGGATGGACGGAACCTTCGGAGGGATTCAGGTTGTCACCAATCAATTCTCCTGCTGTTCTTGTCCATTGGAGATGTTTGGTTGCTTTGATGTCTCTTTTGCAGCCCATGCAATGCGAAGAATTTCGTGTGCATGGGCGTGTTGTAAGCGAAATGCCATCTGTTACCAATACTTCAAACATTGGTGGGTCTAATGTGAATACTTTGACAGAGGATAAGTTTAAAGTTGTTGATGTTCATTATGGTTCTGACTTTGAAATTCCTTATCAATCTGTACCTTGTGTAGTAAGTCATTCAAAAACCAACGCCCTTGAAGTACAAGAGTCATCTACTGCAACTTTAAATGAAGCCTTTGATAGCCATTTTCATTTGGACCACACCTGTGCAAGAATCTGGGGGCATTATTCACCTACTGGAAATATGGTGGAGGATCTACTCTTAGTTATCAATCAGAGCAGTTTCCAGCCAAAGTTGAAAGTCAATATTGTAGGAGGTGTCATCAACTACAGTGAGCCTTCAACACACCCTGAATTCATTCAGCCCGGAGGATCCTGGGGAATAGCTCTTGGTGTGCACCCTAAACATGTTGGCGAGCTCACAGAAGAAAAACTCCTTCATCTGAAGAATTTACTGGATCATCCCAGTATTGTGGGTTTAGGTGAAACTGGATTGGATAGGACTGTTCCCGTAAAACTGTGGAGACAACAGGAAAAAGTTTTCCGCCAAGTTCTTTCCCTTGTACGTCAAGACAAGGTGTTGATTCTACATCTCCGAGGAACTCCAGCAGACAGAATTGGAATGGATGTGCATGCACGGGGTATGCAGATCCTGCAGAAGTTTTGTGGATACACTCAGCCAATTCATGTCCACTGCTTTACGGGAGATACGGAACTGGTCACCGAATGGATGAGCAACTTTTCTAACGTCTATTTTGGTTTCACTGGTGCTGTGGAGAACTTTAGTTCTGATCAGATTGCAGGCCTACAGTCTGTCCCTTTGAAGCGGGTTCTTTTAGAAACTGATTCCCCATATATGCGACCAGGAGGAGGGAACATCAACACTCCGGCTTTCATCGGGGATGTTGCAAGCCTTGTCGCATCTAAGCTACAGATTCCACTGCAGCATCTATTGAAAGAGACAGTCCAAAATGGTCGTCGATTATATGGCTGTTAGAATATGAAAGTTTCTGCAGAATTTTAGGTCTGGATAATTTCCGACAAAATTCATGTAGAATGTCTATTGTATATATTAATTACTAAAGGTCTGAACCTTGTTTCGATTAAGTAGCTTGTATAAATTCCTTAAAATCAACTGTATATTGAACAATTCTTTGTAAATCTTTATATTTTTAAATCTAGTCTTTAGAATGAAATAAGAAGGAATGTAGTAATATAGGGTTTTATACTGTTCATATGTTCTCCTAAATACCTTTCTATGCCTGACCTCTGACCCTGGTCTACCCCTTTACTGGGCATGTTATGTGGTGCCCAGTATAACAGCAGTCAAAACCCAGCATCCCGATGTCCAGACATATTACCTGTGTATTTCCATGTGTGCATACATTTACATGTATATATTTGCTGGAACCCCTTTTCTTGCTGTTGCCTATCTGAGGTAGGATGCCAGCTATATATGTATATTATGATGTGTACCTTGTTTTCATAAACTCGGTTACACAACATTTATGTTCTGTTAGTAGAGCATAGGGTTAACATGTTAGAACATGTATATATAGATGTGCTTTTTTGTTTGCATGAATTGCTTTGAAGATAAAAAGATATTGCCACAAAATCAGTTTTTGTAAAGTTTTGAATCAATTTTATAGTTTATGACAAATCTGTAAAGACAACTTTTTTCAGAAACACATTCATAATTATTTACCACACATATTTTATTAACATTTGTATTAATAATGGTCATTATTAATACTCCTGTTTTGATTTCTTGCATTTTTGATAAGAATATTCAATTTTTTGGCAATTAAAGTATGTTAATTAATGCTGATGATATTGTTTTTTAGAATCAGAAAGTAGTCGTGGATGATGACAATGGGACCTTTGCAAAAAGATCTTCCTATCTCAAACTTATCCAGAAAAAGGTACTGTATTTTGAGTAATAACATGTATATATACTGATAATTTGAATTATAGGTGCATTTAATTGAATTAATCTACCAACTTTTAACAACTTTGATAATTTAGAGAAAACAAAAAAAAGTTACAAATATAACAGAATTATTTTTATTATCAATTAAAAATCTTTATTCATTGATTTTATTCAATTAGATATTTTAAAATGTAGGAGTAGTCTTTATGCAGGCATAAGAATTTTGATTAGACTATACCCACTGTGCTACAAAGATATGCACCCAAATTTGGCAATTCAATTTGATAGTGGATTGAAATCGCAATGTTGTGACGTACCCCAGTACTGTCATAAAAAGTAAGTGACACGGTATCAAGGTCCCTTAAAGCCAATTATGTATGTATGATTTTCATTTCCAGTTCCCAGAGAAGACTGTAGCTCTGGTCAGTGTGCAGCCTAAATATGGCCAGTCCCAGGCGCTGTGGAACCAGGAAGTCTGTCTTAACGAGGAGGATGTGAAAGTTAGTTACGCAGATATCACATCCTGGTTTGATCCAAATACAGACAAAGTGGCCTACATTTCAAGCAAGTACATGTACATGTATTAACATGATTTAGTACCATGTTCTGCTATAAATTCCATCACTTTTATTGAAATTGGTATTTTAAATGGGGTAAAAATATGCATGAAGACTTTTACATTCATAGTTCATAGCATTCATATATCATATCAAGCGGTTGTTTTGGGGTTTTTTCTGCAGCATGATTCTGACTGTCATTTTATTATATGTAAATTGTAGATGAAGAACCTGATGAAGAGGAAGGATATAAACTATTTCATCACAAAGCACATCTTGAAAATTTTTCAGCTTTCAAGGTATTGACAGAAAATTACGTGTGATTGTATAAATTCTAAAACCCCTTTCTGTATAACAAGGAAGATTGTCAAAATATTGTAAGCATGTACATGTAGTATTGCATGTACCAGTAATGATCATCATCTCCTTGTGCAACATGTTGCATTGCGAACTGTATGTGAGTGTTTAAGTGCATGGGTGTATTAGCTAGTGTACAAAACCTTGTGGGCAAGATTGAGTGAAAAACCATAGTACGTGTATTTTGAATCATCAGACTTTGCCTACTTCTTGGGCATTCTGATTCATTCGAAACTCATTTCTTGCCAATACCGGTAAGTGATGCTACCCTTGACCTGCTTTTTTTTCTTTATTTTTTTTTATTTTTAATTCTTTTATTTCCCTCAAGACCTTACATGATGCATGAATGTACAAACTAAACAATTTTGAATATGAATAAAAGAGAAAATTTTCAAAGAAGACTTTTCAAATGTAGAATAAGAATTTGACATTTTGAAACATCTGTAATTATCTGGAGTTATCTTCCATGTTTCAGTTCGATATTCCAGGTCTGTTGATACAAATAGAAAGTATCTACACAAAATCTGACAATGGACTTAGCCTGAGACATGGGATTAAGGATATTTGTATTCACTGGAATGAACAGAACCCCATAGGAAGAATCATCTTCATTCAGTTTGGTAGTTATACTTCAGATATTTTAGATTGAGCTGTAATTTATTTATTTTTATCATTAATTTTACAATGACGTTTATGTTTTTCCTTCAGAATAAGGATATATAGAGAGATGTGTTTTTAACATTAAAAGTTACAGTAAATGTAATTTAAATATCAAAGATTTAATACTGATGGAAAACCAGATTTTCATATCCAATCATGGAAGACGTAGGGTATACTCATATTTGTCTGTTTTTATGTTGCATGTCCATAATTTATAACAAAGTTTTGCTTAAAGAGATAAAACCCACAGTTTTAAATAGCCTCATTTTAAGTTTGTTCACTGACAGTATGTGCAACATTTTCTTGTGTAAAGTATTGTACATGTAATTGTATACTTTTAAAGAATGTGAGCTTGTTAATCTCTTTTGATAAATAAATAAATTTTTTTAGGAAACAGAGAACCATTGGAGGAGATCAAACTTTTACTGACAAAGTTAGCAAAGCAGGTACGGAAAGAAATTGTACGTTTGCTTAGATAAATTATCTACATGTATCATTGTTTACCAGGGGAAAGAAGTGAAATTTAACATGTCATGTAACCTATGATGGAGGGGAAAAAAATACTGCAATAAAAGATGAATGTATAGTTCCAATTTTTATTTTGAATTCTCTTACAATATGTAAGAAGTAATAATCTATAAAAATACATGTACTACATGGCACTGTATATTTTGCTTTTGTACTCTCTTGACATTCTGGTATAAACTCAAAAATGTGTCTATAGTGCATCACATTGATGCTATTCTTTTCGAGTTAACTAGAGCCCCGCTCTGCAGGCACCCTATAGTGATCAGTCTGTCTGTCCTTCCGTTCATCTGTCCATCCATCCTTCTGTCCTTCCTTCTTTCCATCCAAGATCAGTTGTGAATATCAAGGTCAAAGCAAAATTCTCTGAAATGCTTTTAATTCTATTGTCCATTTTTTAAGCGGGGTCCTTTAAGATGGTTATCATCTCAATGTTGTCTAGTTTATCACTGTAATCTTGATTATTACATAAGGCAATAATATGAACAAAGTTTCAAGAGAACATTTGATTTTGTAGCTGGATTTCCCATTTTACCTGTTCCATATCTCGGATCAGACTGCTGCCACTCCTTATTCGGAACCTCCCAATCCAGGAATTCTTGCGTTTCTACAGAAGAGACACTGTCTGTTTCTGCACAGCACAGTAAGTGGTTTACGGTTGATAGAGAGATATTACAGTAGGTATCAATAGAAAGATACCAGTAGTTACTATAAGTTTACTACATGTATTGATAAAGATTATGTGTAGTTTCATTAGGTTTTTCTCACTGCCCAATTATATTCAATGTACATGAATAAAGTATTGTTAAAACATGAAGGATTTTGTTTCATATTTTGATCCTGAATTTTTTTCCCCAGAAAACCTTGTACATCTACCAAACTCAGAATCAAATGAGAATGGCCCAAGCTGCTGGTGTCAACTGTGTTAAGGTAAGATGTTTTCTCTAGCTTTGTTAATAAGATGTTTTCTCTAGCTTTGTTAAATACTTGAAAAAAAATTACAAGTGTGAAATCTATTTCATCAAAAAAATGCTCTGTCTTAAAGAACAAAATTGTTTTAAACGAAAATAAATGTGTTTTAAATTTATTGTAGATCACACAGGTTCTACATAACACAGCTTTGGTAAGTATAAGAATTTTTTCTGATTTACCTTATTCTTCAAAAAAATATTGCTTAGGTGTTGCTTTGAATTGGTCTCTTTCGATAATAGAGAAAACATCACAGTACAGTACATTTGTTTTGACCATAGGTCAATGGCAGTCATGTGATCACCCGAACCCCTGTCCCAGAATTCCTCAAAACCATGGAGATTTTACCAAAGTCCCTGACACCCTCTAGGAACCCCAGTCTGCCATGTGTTACGCAGGACAGAGATTGGTTGAACAGTTACATGAGATGTGAGCTTCCCCAGGGAAGACAGGAATTCATTTTTGCCAAAGATATTGATACAGTTTTGAGGTATGAAAAATTCAAATTGTACATGTACATGTAAATATACAAGTTGCTCCTCCTTGCTTTCATAATTCTTTAATTTTGATGGTTTTCTTATTTTGTTATGACTTTAAAAAGGTTAAAAATGTTTACTTAGACCAGATGTAGATTGTCATCCTACCAGGGCACTGTATTAAATGATTGTTTTAGCTACCAAGAGCTCTACTGCAGTTGTGTATCCAAACTGACAGAGCCAGAATGTATCTACACTCAGAGCGGAGACAGAGGAGAGGGGCCCGAGGTACATGTAGACAATAACACATCACTAAATATCTCATCAAGAAAGCTGCCGTCATGGATGTTAGGAAAGGAAGAGGCCACACCCACTAAACTGTCACTAGACAGGACTGATAGTTCAAGCTCTACAGATGGACTCGGCAGGTACTTGTAAGGGGAGGGGCAAAGGACACACAATTTACAGCAGAACTCGTTTATAGCGAATTTCAAGGAACCATAGAAAAAACTTCGTTATACGTTTACAGGGAATTCGTAAGAAATCTTTTAGCGAATTCATTATAAAATGGTCAGCTGAAAGTACTTCAAACTAGGACTGAAACGATATGCCCCCCTCATGATACAATACGTATTGCAATACGTTTACCACGATTCAATATTTTCAATACGATACATTTTGAAGAAGAAACAATTCAAACAATTGAAGAAAGGAAATATTTTAGGCAAGTCACACTTACAATTTTAATTTAATAAAAAAAAAATGTAAACTGATAATTCACTATGCACTAAATAATGATGAATACAATGAAAAGAATAGAGCTAACTTTTATTGATTTGTCATTTATTAAAATGAATTTTAGTCGAACTGCTTTAAATTTATGTAATGTTTGAACGGTCACACATTCTTTTAAGTTTCAAAATTTCAAAAAGGAATGGCTCTCATCAGACACGTACCTCAGATCACTTGACTCCACACTTATTTAGTGTTTCAGCAATGCTATGTTAACAAGGTTAATTGATAGATTTATAGCTGCAAATCTGCTTTTATCGGGAGTTCATTTGCAAATCTTAAAAACAAATCATTTTATTACGGAGAAAGTATGCATATCGCCCAGATTTCGCTGAAAGATAGAAGGCAGGTGGATTCTTCAGTTTGGCAGGTTTTTACGAGTTATTATTGTTTGTATCTGTCACAACAGATACATCGCGATCGCCCCCTTCATTTGTATCCGTCGAAATTGTCGCCATGTTTTTCCCTTGGCAGTAATACTGATTAAGTAGGCCGAAACCGATGTAATAAACCAAACCCGATTTTAAAAAATGTATCGAACCGAAAATCGAAGCAGTGAATCGAAAATTGAATCGGACGTAAGTATTGAACAGTATTGATATTTCAGTGAATCGTTTCAGCCCTACTTCAAACTATGGTAAATTATAATAAAATTACTATTAACGCCATTTACAAAATATATTAATATTAAATTTTAATTTAATTTTTTTTAAATTTACTGATATTTGAATTTGAATATTTAAGATATGCATCTTAAAATTTCATGTATCTTCAATGGAATTGTTAAATGAATGATAAAATACGTTAAAATTTTGCCAGCGGGGGTCTTAAAATTACTTCGTTATAGCTGTAAATTCGGTATAGCCGTGTTCATTATATACGGCAACTTTCTATAGGTTTATATAAGAATTTTGCCGGGACATGAATAAGAATTCGTTATAGGCGTAAATTTGCTATATCCGTGTTCGTTATATTTGAGTTTTGCTGTATTTTTATATCCATAGAGACCAAAAGAAAAAAAAAATCTGTTTATTATTGATGTTTGTGAACAAGCTTTTGTAATATATTGAATATTAGTTTTATAGATACATGTATTACTGAGATGAAAATCTTAGTTTTAAGCAAGATTTAAAACAAAGTTTAAAGATTAAACAAGTACATGCATGATGCAATTGATTTATTTTTTAAGGCAAACAGTTTATATAATGAATGAAGAAGAACTCCTAGAAGTTGCTAAAGATGTTTTGAAACAGGTACAAAATTGCATAATTATGAGCAGAGTTTTCCATATTTGATTATTTGTGGACCTCAGTATTTTGTTGTTGTCATCAAAATGAAACAGTTTAATAATAGATGTTTAAACATTCAAATTACAGGCAGGAAAGAACACATTTCTGAGGAATGTTTGTGAAGAGTCTGACATTGACAATAAAACATGGAATAAGAATGGTCAACATAAGACTGAACCTAAATCCATAAAGCACCAGAATCTCAATGTAAAAGGGAAAACTAAAAAATTAGCCATTGAAGAGCAGGAGAGTGACCGGCCTGGCCCAAGTGGATGGAAGCCCAGGGGTGGATCAGGGTTGAAGCCCATTGATAAATCAGAGTTGAACAGACCACAGCAAAGGGGGCGGGGTACTGGCAGCAAGTGTGCCTTACTGGACGACCTGATGGGGGAGACAGGGGTTAGAAAGGCCAGTCCTCGCAAAACTAGGTAAGGGTAAAGATATTCATCTGTTGCCCTAGTGGACAGGTATTTTCTTGATTCCCAGTCTAAACATATTGTATTGTTTTATAAATTATGACTAAATTTTGTTGTGTGAAGAGTTCTGAAACTAGCTTTAATAAATTTTTTAAAATAATTGACCATTACCTCTAGATATCAACCTAAGAATAATGAGAAAGCAAAGGAAAGCCAGATGTCATCATCAGCTTCAAAATTCAAACCCACAAATAACAGAGGTGTCAAAAAAACTCTTGACTTTTTGGAAAAGGGTGATGATCAATCCACATCAATTGGATTAAAAACCAGGAGTGGTCATACCACATCTTCAAAAGAGACACCGTTAAGGGACTTAAGTGAGGTATGTGTAAGAGGCAGCTCAGAGGAAATTCTCCCAGATTCTCTAGAACCTTATCCTTCTGATTTGTTTCCAAGTACACATGTCAGTTCAAACGAAATGAGCAGAAGGAGAGCTGGATTTAAGGAGTCTGAAAAAACACCAAGGACAGTGAATTCGCTGGTCAAAGACTCTAACAAGAGGACAGCTGAGTTTGATGAAAGACACGCACATAAACTTAGAAACACTGGTGTGAAAAGTGAACAGAAACCATCAAATAAACCCGACTTGTCCGTTTTAGATGAAATATTTTTCTAAATAAAATCTTTATTAATGTTTACCAATTTTTTTATTTTCAATTAAGAGAATTAGATGTCAGTATGGATCATGTTACTTAAAGGGGCATGGTCACGAATTTGGTCAAAATTAATTTCCATTTTTAATGTTTACAATGCTTCAGTAAGGCATATCTTATAGTCAACCAAAATTTGAATGTCAGTCATGAAGTTATAAGCGAGATACAGAGCTCACAATTCTTTGTTTTGTAAACAAAGCTCAGGTCATGTTTTTGTTTACATTTTGAAGAATGTTGAAAAGAAAATTCCAGGTTTAGAACTAAACTGAATGTGACAATCGCGAGGAGCTATTTATGTTAAAATCAAATTAGCAGATGGAAAAATCAGCTTGAAAAAGAACTTTTAGCAGTATTTTGAACCAATGTAAACAAAAACATGGCATGAGCCTTGTTTACATAACAAAGAATTGGGAGCTCTGTATCTTGCTTTTAACTCAACAACTGACACTCAACTTTTGGTTGATCATTAAAAATGCATTACTAAAGCATTTTAAACAATAAAAATAAAAAAAATAAAATGGTACTTTATTTTTTTTCAAAGACAATTGAAAGACTTCATAACAATGCAGATATTAAGTTATTTTGCCTGTTCTGTTCATGTATATTAAACCCTTATACCCTTTGTTCATTATTTGTTGAGCTCCTTATTTTCACCTAAAGCCATCAATCAATTTTCTCTTAGAGTTTTCCCCTAGATCTGTGATATATTCTGTGTGCTAGAATTATAATATCTAATTGGTCATATTTTATAAGTAATGATAAAATACATGTAAAACATAATGCTCTGTTAACTGAGTGTACATTTATAAAAGTCAAGGTCACATTCACCACATTATAAAGAACCACATACATTTAGTTTTGGCTTGATATATCATGATAAAAAATTATATTCGTTTTTACCAAAATTAAGGTTGCTATGGAGAAGTTTCTTTCATATAAAATAACTTAAAAGTATGTTAAACGTTGTTGTTGACCAGAACGTTACTAAGAAGGAAGAGCAAATTCTTCTAAAGAAAATGGGTGGATAAGGCGTGTAAAATGCCCATACAAGGACGGATAAGATGCTGAAAAATTAAAATACTATATAATCTGATAATTTTTTAAAAGATCATTCAAAACAATATATATTTAACATATCATCGATTTGTAACCCTTAAATATGTTCAATACTTCGAATGTGTTGATTCAAACTGGCGTATATGTATCAAAACCTCCAAAAAGTGCCTTTTTTTTTTTAACTTCAATGCCTTTTCTTTTATAGAGTGGGTCTGTGCTCCATATTTTTCCCATAGTCTAATCAACAAAAAAGTGGAGAGATGACCCACTATACATTAAAAATATCATTTTATATCTCAACAATTGAACGTTTTAGAAAAGTAATACAAGTCCGTAAATTCATGGCCAAAGTCGCATATAGCATTTAAACAGCGCACTTTGCTGTGACTGAAGTGGCTCTGTGGTTAAAGCACCAGACATTAGGTCACCTTATATATATCTAGGGTTTTAATGCCGTGGGTTCAATATCACCAAAACATAAGGCAATATTTTTTTATCTTATCTTTTGTTAAAATATTAAAAATTGAATACAGTTAGAAATTGTGCTTTTGCAAACTTGCACTATAAATTATCACATAGATTTAATTGGAAAAAAAATTTTGAAATTACATTTTACGACAAAACCAAATGGGCATTTGCGCTATCTTATCCCCCATCTTCTTTGGAAATTACTACAGCTGTACCGAAAATGACGTCAGTCCGTGCATTCCTTGTTTTCAATGTAGATAAAAGTTACGATCAATCATAAAACAATGCACACATAGAAAACTTCCAAATTATGAAAAACGACATCAATTAATTTTAACATTGTAATCGGTGCTTGAATAAACGTTGTCACTTAATGCACTGAAGACTGCTAGGCAATTTTAAAAAAATCCAAGGAATGCGTATATTTATAGGCGGATAAATTGTTTTAAACTGGTCAGATCGTAATTTGGTTTAAATTGTTTGTAATTGAATGCGCAACAGCCGTTTTTCTTAAGAAATAGAGGAAGAAATACTCGTGATGTATTTGGTGGGTAAGATAAGAAGGTATATTTAATTAGATAGGTCGCATTTTAACTAAACTCAGTGAAATCATATGATATCCGCACAGTCTTCATTTTTGGAGCAATGCATGTCTTTTAGTACCGGTGTTGAGGGAACAGGTTTCCATTCTTCAGATACCGAGTTTGACGATATATTTATCGACCCTAACTGAACAACTGAGGATGACACTATTTAATTCCTGAAAAAGAGACTGGCGAAACAATAAAAGGGCCCTCAAAAGGGTGCAATGCTCGACCAAGAAATATAAATAAGGGAAGAATCTTAAATCTCTTTAAAACAAGATCTAATCCGTTTCAATTTGTGACATTACTATACAAATATCCTGATAT
>WFKH01010211.1:21811474-21823721 GCA_016163765.1 Magallana hongkongensis
CAGACTTTGTTGCAAACCGAGTTTTGAGCTTGCATCCTACATCTAGCCGCAAGTTTGAATGATCTAATTATTGTATCGCATGGAATAACTAAGTGTTGCACAGAACGATACGCCCAACAACAATAGTCAATATTTTTGTGACTTTCATGTTTTTTAGTGAAAACGTGCGAAATAATTTTTTTTTCGTGCAAAGATGGGAGATAAAACTGTCACCATCAGGTTGTCTTCTGCCCCACGCCGTATCATCGATAGCAATTACCGCCAGCCACCTCACTGTGTTGTGCACACCGCTTGTTGTGAATTAAACACTTTCAAGTGCGACATCATCAATATTGTATGAATTCGCCTCTCGCTGTGCAAGATTCAAAGCACTTTGGTTAATTTTTTTTTTCAGCTGCGCTGTTACTTATTATTTTTTTTTTTTTGGTATATTTTTCTCGATAATTTTATTAAAGGCGACGTATACATTTATTGAATTAGTTGTGCATACTTACATACCGGGACATCGACAATAGTTTTACGCTGAATTGCAATATAGTCGAGTTTAGTCTCGCAATTCAAGAAAAAAATAAACAAGAGATGTGTACTGTGACATTTTTGTGTAACTTTTATTGGCAACAATTCTCGAGAATTTAAAAAAAGAAGAACATTGAAATGATGAAGTTTAATATATATTGAAACGTGGGACATCCATTTATAAATCTGATACGGGGATTAAATGACATCAACACTACAAAGGTGAAAGGTCAATAAGTTAGGCTCATGGGTCACCATACATCATGGCGGAGGCGGGGAATGTCTAGTGAGAATCACAGTTTTTCACAAATATGATCATCAATTCTAACAACCAACTTATAATTCAGATGAGGATAATTAAGGTTCGCCGGGGTTTTGTTTTTAAATTCTAGATAAGTTTCAATGACCTTCAAATTACGATCAAGGTCATGACCTGCAATCGATCAGTGTCTTGATGTTGTTTATTTATACCAGACAGATTTTATATCTTTATCTGTTAAACTCAATGCACAATACACATTTAATTCGGTCCTAAAGTGTGTTTCTTGGGTACCCTTACATGTACATCAAACAGACAGATTTTATTTTTAAAAAACATAAGCTAAAAACATCAATCTGAATCAAACATAACAATTGGGATTAAGATAATGCTGCAGTTTAAAACCGCTTGTACCACACAAAACACTGCACATATCGATATAACACATTTTATCAGCTTTTGAAACCCTGTATTAAAAATGATTACGCTTTGACAACAAGTCACAACTGAACACGAATTAGCACACTTACTAATGGTTTTTTGCCTCCAAAATAAAAATTATTTTTTATTAATATTTTGATTTTCCCCACTTTATTATAGGCAGGTTTATATAAACTTATTACATTATCAATTTATCAAAGCCTACGAGTAAAACAATTTTTTAAATCTTCCAAAGTACATGTACTTGAAAACATGAAGTCAAATTATTATGTAGATGAGTATACTGGTGGTTCAGGTTTTCATGTCACATTCTGTATTCCCCTTGTAAACATATACGCACAAATGCTACTGCATTCTATTTCGCATGGGACAACTCTATCAAATAACATGACGTCACATTACACAGAACAATATACAAGTCAATAAAATATTTACAATAATAAATTTTGATTTTTTAATCTAAATGAGGGTTTAAATGTATATATCTGATTCTGCACTTCGCCATTGGTATATTTTAGGAGATCGAAGTGTTCATCTCGCATAGAACGGGAGGAGAATGAGATCTCAACATACAGAAGGCATTGACGTCATATCCAGGTCCGGTAAATCGAACCGGAAGTTCACATCTTGGACAAACATTGATTGGTCTTAATTTGGAAAGGTTAGAGTTTATTTTTGGCAATGTCTCCACCGCAGTCCGGTCACCCGTGTGTCCCCAAACCTACGTCAATATGTGTCATTCTCATGTCGAACACTTTGGCAAGAAAACAACAACCCACGGAGTTTTGGTTTCATTTTGACGTATTCGCTGTTAAAGGACTGTATCAAAAATTGCCATTCCTTTTGTTATGTTTTCGTCCTGAAATGAAAAAAAGACAAATTATTCTTTATAATGAAATGTTTCAGGTATCCTGATTCTTGATCGAAGTCAGACTGGCTAAATGTAGTACTAAAGAATTGCTATAGAAAAAGTTGGTCATATGAAATCACATAATGATTATACTAGTTTTTGGTGCCATTTCAAATTAGGTAGGTATCTGATTTATTGTGTTAAATATTTGATAAATCAAAGATAAACTGGTGTCTCTTGAATATTGATTGCGTGGAGATGAAGTTATAGCGAGAACTTGAGATGCTAAGATGAGTAAGGAAGCAATTAAGGACCGCGATAGCGGCGACCAAAGAAATTTAATCTCGCATTTATATTTCAAAATTTTGGAGAGAGAGAGAGAGAGAGAGAGAGAGAGTAATCGTTTTCAGATTCTGTTGAATTCCATGAAAGGCAAGAAAAGGAAGTCAAAAAGATTAAATATCAATAATGAGTTTCCAGTGACAAAATACTCGCGCCTTGGTGGTATTTATCACAATCAAAGCATTGCTATCGATTCTCGGGGTTCTAAGTGTTGCTGGCTTCATCAGCCAGCGCTTCCGATATTCTCTCTATCTTGCCATGAATCTAATTCTTTCTCAGCCGAAAGGATGCTATAATTATTATTAATGAGATTTTAAATCTTATCTTAAATCTTTGTTAGATCCATTGATTACTCTTTTTTTTTTGGAAATTGCAGAGAAAAGACAGTGGCTGAAAAGGGGTATACTGCGCTGAAATAAATCCGTTTATTTTTACACTATACAACGTGTATGCATATTGTATACATCTCGTGGGATTTGCTTGGCTGATACCAAGAACGTCAAGGGTTTTTAATTTGGTTTTAGGAAAGTTGAAAATCTCACTTCTTTAAATATTTATACAAAAAACGGAAATTAAACAGGAATGGATATTGCGAGTCAATCCCATACCTTTATCTATACGTACATCTATAGATCAATCCGGAAATTGGAAAATCACTCTAGCCTCTTGATACCATTAATAAAACCCCACTATAAACCAGTTTTGTCGATAATCATTATAGAAAACTGGAATTGTAGAATTCTAAATAATTTAACCATAGTTTCTTTAAAAAAGTTTAGCATCATATGTTAATAATTTATTTCTGTAATTTGATTGTCACGCAATTTTTTCATTTAATATGGGAAATGTAAGTTGTTTTTCTGAACATGAGCCGCAAATATAATAAATTCGAGGATAAAATATTTTTAATATTAAAAAAGGGGTGCGATGTGGATTTATGGAATTGTCAAGGAGTGCCACGTACATGATCAACTTTATCTTGCTAGATATATTCATATTCGGAGTCGTAACAATTTGACTGACAGACCTTTGTAGATGTGTTTTCCTCATTATCTTATCAATCAAAAAATCTAATTTGATTCCCTGTCTATAAAAACCCCTCTAACCACAATTGCCGTACATTCCGTCAATTTATTCGTGGTTTTCCCGTCTACAAGAAATAACCTGTCATTGGAACCCTCGTTATTTCCCCGTCTCTCTACAGACCTCAACAATGATTCCCTTGCCCCCAAGCCACTCGATCTGTCTCTTACTACCCACTAAATATTGTACAGTGTTACCAACATCGACGGGAGAATTCTGGGATGATACAACACACGTTCATTCACTGTAGCAGCATGTTCGCTTTATACGATGTTATTTAACTATACAAGCCTTCTATACATACCCTACGACACGTCTCCATAAACTCGTCAAATGTAATCACACCGTCACGATTGATATCCATTTTCTACAAAATAAGCATATCATCAAAACAGCTCAGCGGGAGTATAAATGTTCTGAGTGCTGGGAGCTAATGTAACACTCGGTCATTCGCATTACTTCCTGTCACCGGCAAAGGATAATCGGAAGTTCCATCTGAATCGCTGGATCAGATTACAGAGGGAAAAAGCAACAATGAGTGGGAGGGGGGAAATAATGTACGTAGAAACTAGAAACAGTGGTATTTGAAAATATAATTATCTAAAAGACTTTCTGCATTCTTGTGTGAATTTTATTCATATGTAAATTTTTTAATTTAAAAAGTAAATATCCAAAATGAAATCACAATTCGAGCATATTCACTGCAAACGTTTTCGCCATTCCTGGCTCTTCAGATAGTTATGTACATATTTTAATTTTAGATAAAATTGTTTCGTGCCACATATCACAGAACAGGATTTTGTTATAAAGACAAATATACCGAAGATGAATAGAACTTACGTGAAATACTCTTTCCACGTGTTCTTTGGTGGTGTTTTCGTCGACCATCGGTTCGGAGAATCGGCCCATCATCTCGTAGATGGCCGACACAATGTCCGTCATCTCGTCCTTGGTGATGAAGCCATCGCCATTGATATCGTACAAATTGAAAGCCCACTGCAGTCTCTCCTGGAGAGTTCCTCTGGATAATACTGATAAGCCCATCACAAACTCCTGTAAAAACATAAAGAGATATACACTACTCTACATATTGATATCGATAAACTTAATAACATACTTTATTTTTATATTGTAGATACTGAAATTGCTCTGCTTTCAATTCTTATTTGACTAAGAACAAACTGCCAATGTGCGTGTGGTAACGGTGATTATACAATAAATGAATACAATGTACCATGACAATTTTTTAGCGAGCTTAACAATGAACGAATAGATTTTTGACCAGAGGCGTAATTTCATATACAAATTAAAGCACAGATTTTTTATTCCTTTAGTTTGAAAACAGCCACAAGTGTCAATTTCTTCTTGCAAAGGAAAACTTTAATAGACTCTAGGACGGATCTGACAAACTTTTTGATTTTGTGTACCGTCTGATGCACCAAACGCAAACATAATAAAACACGGGCCCAGACTCATTAACTTGGCGTAATTATATTGACATTCGATTGATATTCGAAAATCTGGGGATAATTGGTGACAAAAGCAATAACAGACCGATGGTCTCCTGAAGCAAACTAGATTTCTACCAGATCTAGTTACGCCACAAAACCTGCGAGGCAGCGAGCTTGCTTCCTGCTAATCTCAGCCAAGTAAGCCAAGGCCTAGAAAATTCAATAGCCTATTCAAACCAAAATGTAGGCCCGGTCCAGAAACGACGCAGATTTAATTAGTAATATTCTATCTGCTTGTCATCACCAAAGTCTACATGGTAAAAGGGGATTCCCGGGCATTGGAAGATATCTGATAGTCTCTCCTCCCATTCCAGTACATTTTTTTTTCGCTGGATCTGTCTCCCTATTATGTGAAAAATACTTTTCCAATCCACTGTTATTGATTTTTGTAGTTAATAGCTCTAGAAATCAGCGGAAACAACTCAGAAGGTTTTGGTCCGCCTTTTGTTGTAAAGTCTATGCGCTATATGTTAAAGAACATTTATACCGGAGTCTAATCCACTGGTAATGGCGAGCTATTCACATGGTGACATAATAAATGATTTATCTGGGACCCAAATGGACGAAGAACAAGTAAATAAGGCATATTTGATATGCTTTACTCAAATATAATTGCCGTCGTTGATTGCTGCAGGGAGATATTTCTACTGGTGATTAAGGTGGTTTACAGTAACGCTTTGATAAGAGGGCTTTGGGTCTGAAACTCTGGGAAAATACTAAAATTAATCATATTTATTTCATACAGAAAATGAAGTTTCGACTTTTTCTATGGATAATCTTCTCTCTGAGTTCTTCGTAACGGCATCTTATCCCAGATCGATATTTTAATCTTCCATCAAAAACTGATTTTGGTAGTGTTGTTTACTGTCCTTTGTTTTATGTAGCTAGGCGTGTTCGATCAGTCATTCTGTGTAATCTCTGGGTTTCGTGACGGACTGAGTTGGAAACATCTCAGTCATAATTTAACAGACGGAAACATGGCGGAACCTGCTACAACTCTAGTCCACACAACACAAGTATCAACTTTTGAGAGCAAAGTAATAAATTTCGAATACGGAAAAGAGTAATTTAGATACCAAGCTCATCTCTTTATGTCTTGATTGCTTTATGCCTTATGCATGCTATGCACGAAGCGTTTTGAATCAATAGAAACCTTGCATTAAAATTACTTACACAAAAACATAAGACTCATTAACAGGCAAAGTTCCATTACGAAGAACCTATCACCGTCGCTAACTGCAGCGTGTTGTCTCAAAATGGATCCATTTATTTGCTCTTTTACTCTAAAACACTGCCAAATGATGTTCGTTTTTTCGTCGATGAATTATTAATATCCATAAATTCCGTTACATTAATAAAAAATACTTCTAAAAGATCATAGTTAACAATGAAACGTACATTCTATAGTAGAAAACTACTCTAAGAAAGTCAATAAAGAATCAAAGTAATGAAAGTAGCTAAAGGATTGATGTGCTTTGTATACACGATCTCTTTTAATTGCATGATATCTTGCCCAACTGTTGTCATTACAAATTACTCTATACTTTTGAGGTATCTGCTATTTGATATGAAATATTACAAAACCAACAAAACAAAGTATAAATGTAGTTCACATTTGGTCGCATTATAAATGAACTGTCACAATATTCTCTTCAAACGTCTTCAAACACTTACTTTGGTGCGGATTCTCTCAAGAATATTTATTCAGAAAAGTAAAACACACCATTTTGTATTATCCCGTGTCTGTTGATTGCAAAGAAAAGTTTAAACATTCAAAACGAAATATCAAACTTACCTCGAAACTCAGAGATCCATTCCGATCATGGTCGAAAGTGTTGAACACATAATGAGCATAGGCGCTAGAGTCTAGAATTGGAGAAAATAGTTTTATAGAAAACTATAATTGAGCATTTTCGGCATACTGTTTCGGTCAAATATGCAAAAATATTTGGATGTTCATTTTTAAAAAAAAATAATGTAAAGCCATCAAAGTAATAATGGTATTTTACAATATTTTTTTAATCTTGACTAGCAAAATATAGCATGTTTTATGTTGGTATGATTTCATGATCATGGTAAGCTATAATTGTATATTTTTAAAAGTATCGCTTTGCATTATGCAGGCACTGTAGATAGTAAAACATCAATAGTACAACAAGTTTATAATTATAAAGAAGATAAATGTAAAAAACATGTTACAGTATTTATCATCTATAGAATAATAAGACTATTCATGTATCATTTAACACAGTTTATAGGGTTTGCAACAGGGGTAGAACAGGGGTAGAATACAACGAATAACACTAATGGTACAAAACAATACGTGGTAGTCTTCAGTAAGTGATTTGTACTACATGTATTCTTACCGCCCTGTGGAAAGAATTGTGCATAGATCTCCTTGAACGTTTCTTCATTCACGATGCCGGTAGGACATTCCTGTAGAGAAAGGGACTGTCTTTGAAACAAACTTACATATGACAACATCGAAACTTATTTCACAGATAGATGCCAATACTTAATAAAACGTTAGTAGCAAATCAAAACTGGTTTCAGCCACACGCACAGAACAAGTATCTATTCAACTACATATAAACACATACATGTAGTTTGAAGACATAATCTAATTCACCCCCTATTATGTTAAAAAAATTATTTTTACTTTACTTTATACCTGTTTATATGGTCTTGCAATGCAATCATTAATCGTTAATAGCTTTACCTACAATGTACTTGTTGCATGTATTAAATATTATTTCTTGTCTTTGTACTGTCTAAGTGTATTATCTCTTAATGTAAAAATGTCAAAAAGTTGAAGATTTAAAACGTTTCATTGAAAAACGTGAACAATGCATAAAAACTCCACAGAAAACTTCTGCACTAAAGTACAAGGGAATACATTCATAGCTGGGATCAATCTAAATAATTTCTTGTAAACATTCACACAAGTGCAGATCTCTGGAGTAAGAGAGGTTGTATCATCTCTCTGTTCCTGCTTCCAATTTAACACGAAGAAATCGCTCGGAGATCCTCCGACTTGTAAATTTGTCAGAATGAGAGGCCATTTAATTCGGGTCTACATCGAGCCAAGACCTCGCGGAATAACGTGAAATCACATTCAATCGATCACAATGAAAACTAAATTAATAAGAAAAATAGCAGGGGAGAACGTTTGGAGCAAAATCATGAATAATTGCTATAATTTTTCAGGCAACAAAGTTCAAATGATACTTGCAATTGGGATGGGTTTTTTTTTATTTACGTTAGAAATAACGTGACAACGATGATTTTAAGATTGAAATGTTTCTAATCAAGCATCATTTGGGTTTTTATTTACGATTTTGAAACTAATAGCACCTATAAGATCAATCGAAATAAGTTTCTACTGAGAATTTCAACAGGACTGTGCCTGTTTCATTTCTCCGCTAGTGAAGTAGAGATTAAAAATCAACTTAACTGAAATCCGATTGGAATTTGCAATCATTCGAAGTAATAATACAACAACATCAAACGTCGGATGCAACTTGGCTTCGCGCTGAACAAGGCAAATCATGAAAGTTTAATCCATTATATGTAAATTAAAATTTAGACAGCTCTAGGAAGACACGAAGAAATGGAATTAATTTTTAATATCATTTCACATACTAGTTTAATTGCGTCAACAATGGAGGCATAACTAGTACCATGTAAAAGACGTTCATGAACTGATACATTTTGTCTGGTTTAATTTTTTTAAAGACACAATTTTATAAACTTTTATATTACTTTAAATATATTTCTAGAATATAATCGATAAGACAATTATTATAACAAGAGAAAAGTTTATGTTCATTTTCACATTTATGCAACATAAAAATATGACATGAGTGAACTCCCAAGCAAGTAGTCGAATCTGAGGGGGGAAAAAACACCTGTTACACTTCCTAGTGTATTAGCGATCGATTCCTGGCTCCAGGATCATGAAAGATCTTAGGCTTAAATCAAAATTATAATCATTCACCAAAAACTTATTAACCATAGATTTTCACTTGAAATGTGTAGGTAGCAACAAGATAGGGAAACAATCCTAAAACATATTTCGAATTTTGTTTGTATGTTATTATAAAATTTATATAATGCATACAAATTCTGACTTAAATCTAAGACAGCTTCTTGATCCTGGGGCCAGAACTCGGTATACAAAGTAGACATAAAATTAACTTATGGCTTTTCTTACTTCCATTTAAAAACATTAGCAGCTGTGTTTTGGACTCTCTAATTACCACACGTAATGTCTTTTGGGCGCGGGATGGATTCGTTATTGTGCCAAATTTAGCATTCTTTTTCACAGTATTATTTACTATGCCTAGCAAGCGTTTCGCTGAAATTGACGCAGTGGTTGCATTATTGATTTGACGCGCAAGTGTCCTAAACTCAAGAACCCGCTTCCTGTAATTTATTTTTTGAAAACTTCAAAGTTGAATTAAAGCCTGTCATTACGTGTGAGCGATAGTTAGGTGCAGTGAAAGCTCTTTGAAGACCATGCTAGGCTCAAAAACACACCACTCACATGAGAGCACATACACAAATCTAGAATCAGTGGTATTTAAAACATTCAGTGGACAAGGAACGGAATTGGTTCTTGCATGCAAACAGCAGACTTTCCGTCTGAATTCAACTTACAACACCGATAGCAAGCTCCCCATTCTAGTTCATTAGCAGACATTCTAAGGATACGTGTATTGAATTTGCTTGCATTTTCAATTACTACTGAAAACGTCTGTTACATCATAAAATATCCCAGGCATTCCATAAAATGATCTTTCCATAATAAGTGAAATTAAAAATTTATTTAAATTGAAAAAAAAGCCATCAACATCACTGGATGTTGTTTGGTGTACGATGCATAACTGTATGATTAATATTCATAAACATTTAATTGATATGAAAATATCACGTATATTGATTAAAATTCAACTTAAATTAATGCCAGCGTTCATGAATCTATAAACAATATATTTTGAACATTCATAAGCAGGCAGTATATAGAATGATTTACAGTGCGTGTTGGCGACACGACGAAATGACGACATCTATGGAATCCCACAAATACATTCTACCTGTTTAAAGCCTCTATACATAATTTGTAGCTCCTTCCGGGTGAACTTTGACTTCCGGCACAGGACATCCAGACCTTCCGGTTTGTAACGAACAACCTGCATTTCCAGATCCTCCAAGTCATGATCTGAAATGAATGAAGACGACAAGGATGAGTAAAGCAGAAACAAATAAATGGCGTCCATCTGAATTGACTGCATACTGCCAAGTCGTCTTTCTTTCAACTAATTAAATAAAGTTATTATTGGTTTGGTTTGTTTCTTTTAACCAAAGCAGTGCCAGTACGGACTTTATTTGTCCATTTTTAATGTAATGAACAACGAAAGTTCATAAAACAAAACCCCATTAGCACATCAAGCAAGTTATATGTATTTGTTGTTACCGAAAGTTTCAAACATCTGTAAGGATTCAGAATATTTTAATTTTTTACACCCACAGAAAAAATAAAATAAGACTGTGCCATGACGATATTGGAAAATTCTAAATAACTCATCAGAAGAATCTTTATTTATTTGAACTCTCTCGTTTCAAAGATTGCATGTACTTTTTCTTTTAAAAATAGCAGAGCTAATCATGGTTGTTTTCACATTCCTCATGGATTTCTGATTCACCTGCAGAATAGCTATTTTTAGAGCTCAATATACACAACCATATATATTTCTCCATACAGTTAACGTTGAACACATCAAAGTGTTAAAACCAATCTCTTCAAAGAGTTCAACATTTTATATGTATTGTCAGTGCCTTCGCTCTATATTTCTTTGAATCAGCAGTTTCGTTCATAACTCCGCTTCGTAAATATAATTGCTCTATAAATATGTTATTAGTTATAAAAATTGAAATATAAACATACATGTACATGTAGGTAGTTAATAATTTTTTTACGATGAACATGACATAATGAAAGGCAATTCTCTAACATGATGCACCTACGCGCAATCTCATTACATTACATCTGATAAATATAAAACATATTACAGATACTCATATTCAGTTTAAAAGAAAATTGAGATGAAGAGGTCGAGATCTTAGAATTTCTTTGTAAGACGTCTTCGATTTGAAAAAAAGCTCTTTAAATGCACGCACAGAAGGGAATTCCATTCTTCCCCATGAAATATGAGAATGTCCAAATTAAAGGGCTTGTTTTACACGTACTTTTTTTTTTCTCCCCCCTCCCCCCCCCCCCCCCCCCCCGCCCCTTAACATTAACATACATGGGGACATGGTAGGTATTATTCCTGACAGATCTCAATCTGTGTTTTGTTACGTATGCCTGTTATGTATCAAAACCTTCCCTAGCTCAAAATAGACAGAAGAAGTAGCTCAGAACATTCCATGACTGAAATATAGCCATGGCTCGGGATTTCGTCATTATCTGGTTGCGAAGCTACGGTACCAAAAAGTCCACTTTCTAAATCTGGACACTAAGCCTACCCTAGGCGATGATGTGTGCTTGCTGTTCAGACCCATAAAACGGTGTTCTATATTTGGAGTGTAATGGGAGGCTATCTTATAGGACTGACGTCTACAACATGTTAGCTTTATTTCTAGCTCTGAAAATGATCTGATGTCCAAGAAACCGTAAATTCTCCGCTCGGAGATGCAGTGTCTTCCAGCAACAGTTGATTGATTTTTGTCTTCATCTTTTGCTTTTATAACGACCAAATTATCCCTAATTGGACGAAACTTGGGCTATTGGAAGACATAGCTCACTGCTGCTGAGAAAAAAAAGACAACAGCTATCTATTTGTAACGCCTAAAGAAAAAGAAAACTTCCCGATTTTTTTATCAACGTCTGAAAACCATTCAAAATTGACAAAAGCAAAGATGATATGTGAACCAAATGAAATCAATACAAAATTGTATATAGTCGTGTACTTTGTATTGATTACATAAGTGACAATTTATGTAATACAGTTAGAAATGTAATGAGCCTGGTATCTCATGTTTTCAAAACATAACAGCTGCAAGAGGGAGAAGAAGTCCTGATCAATTATGACTAATAAACACCACTCGATTTACAGCCCATAAAATTGATTTGGCAAAACAAGATTTTATTTCCAAGTCGATACGTATGTTTTGTTCCTTGTTATTCATGTGTGCTGAGAGAGAGAGAGAGAGAGAGAGAGAGAGAGAGAGAGAGAGAGAGAG
>WFKH01010211.1:21823731-21866826 GCA_016163765.1 Magallana hongkongensis
GAGAGAGAGAGAGAGAGAGAGAGAGAGAGAGAGAGAGAGAGAGAGAGTTAGTTAGTTAGTTTCTGAACTGTCCAACGTTCTAACTAAATGACCATTTCCATAATCATTGCAAAACTAAAGACGACAATAAGAATTTGCAACAAGTCGATTGATGTCTCTATATTGGAAAGTGCATGTCCATCAATCGAATTAATTTTCCTCGTTGATAGGTAACCATTATTTGTGGCCTGTTGCTAGAAGTACTTACTATACCTGGGTGACACCTGCAATCAAGGGCTGGTGCATAGCCGCAGGCAAAGCACTTCGAGAGGTCTCCAATATTGATAAGTGAAAACATTAAGATAAATGACAAATTAATGGGAGAGGTTGCATTGATTTTTTGGATTGTGTATTATAGCCGACTCCAAATGACACTGATGCTGGAACAGATAAAAGAATAGCAACCTTGTTGCCGTTTCATGAAGAAAGAAAGTTTATTTCTGAATGTTGAAATCAACTTTTGATTAAAGTCGAAGTAAATACATGTAATCTACATTCACGAACTTAGTGGGAATATCTCCACCTTAATAGAAGTTAATGTATAAAATATATACGACATTATAAGCAAAATTCATCTAATTTATAAAAAAATAAATAGATAAACGATAATTGGTATAATGAGAGATAAATAATTCAAATCAGAGATACTACTAGTAAATAAGTATTTCAAGCAAATGATAATTTACCCATATCCAATACTTTGTCGTATATTGCTCCCATATTGGCGAATATTCCAAATCACAGTAATATTAGTTAAGATGAAGAGAGTTGCATCTTTCAAAACAGAGTTAATAAAAGCTCTTCAAAATAAAACAGATGGTACAAAGTGTTCTCCGCCACATTTGCTGTTCTCCGCTCAGTTGTCACGTTTTAGTTATTCTACAAAAAACCTCGACGTAGATCGAAGATCGTGGTCTCGTTAACGCTTCGTTCGAAAACCCGCTATTCACCTCTTACATTTTCACGAAAGTTGAAATGATTTCTGCAGAAGTCATAGAAAGGCTACAATTATCCGCGGAACTCTGTTCTTTCGGCAAACTACAGCATTCTATACACTTGATTGCCAGGTTACTTCTTCTTAGAAATTCCGAAACAAATTTTTTTGTTGCAGGAATTTAAAAGCTTTGGTAAGTGCTAATTGCCGATTGGACACCACACAATAGTTCCTACCAAAATCACAGCAGCTACAAGTTCTCTTAGCGTAAGCACTGATCCTCTCGCCAATACGGGTGTTTGCGTACAAGCTGTGAATGCGACTCATGATCGATAAACGGGGACTACAAGCAGTTTGCATTCAGTAAATCATGTTTATGAAATTAGCAAGTGTCCGCGTTTTTCTTGTATGACAGAAAGCCGGAATGTTTTTACTTATGTGCTCGAAAAAAAACATCTTCAGGAATACAGGACAATTATTCTTCTACGACGTTGAATAGCTGCAGATTTTTTGCTATTATATATCAAAGATTTTTTTTAAAAATCCCAATTCCAATGTAAATGTAATAAAAATGACGACTCATTTATAATTTTAAAAAAAAGTTATGTATATTATTATGTCTATTCCTTATTTTCTTTCGTGTAAAGTATGTCATTACCAACTGAGAGAGAGAGAGAGAGAGAGAGAGAGAGAGAGAGAGAGAGAGAGAGAGAGAGAGAGAGAGAGAGACAGGTTAGTGTAAATAAACATGAAGACGGAACACACTCCAATGATCATAAACTGACAAGAAGGATTATGTTTTCCGATTTTCTACATGCGCCATCACTGGCGAGTTTTTTGGTCCATGTTTTCCTTGCAGCGAACTGTCGGATTGCTGTGTCAAGAACGAGACGGGAAAAAATAGGTGGGAATTTCTGCATTTTTGTTGTTGTTCTTAAAGTACAAGAAATGCTAGAGGTACACGACGTTTTTCTGCTATTTTTTTTTCTGCGATCATGATCAAATTACCGCATTGCGTTTCAATTCTATGAATCTTAAAACAGAATATATAATTTGTCAAGTAAATTGGAAAAAGGGTAAATTGGAGGAAACCATTCCAATGAGAAGCAAATTACGATAAATTCATAATAAAATCGCGTATAAAGTAAATCAAACAGAATTACCCGAACAAGCAAAGCTAACAGCAAATGCAACGGAGGAATGGAATTGAAATTGATTTATAGAAAAACGAGGTACTTAAAAATTGTCGTTCCTTGGATTATCTCTTTCAGAGTTTGTGGAGTATCTGTTCATATAAAGAGAAAAGCATCGATCGATTCGTTACCACAGAGACCAGGAAACGGGAGAAAACGGTTGACACCAGAAAACATTGATGTCGGCGCTCCTACACTCAAACTTATCAGTCCCTAGAAAGGAGCCAATTAGAATCAAGAGCCCAACTTTTTTCTTTCTCTCGCTCTTTTTCTTCCTCTCCTACTTCTCTGTCTCCTTTTTTCTTTATCTCCCTCCTCCTCTTTCATTCATACTTTTTCTTTCTTTCTCTCTCTTTAAATATCTCTCTTTTTAAAAATTCATTTTCTCTCTCTCTCTCTCTCTCTCTCTCTCTCTCTCTCTCTCTCTCTCTCTCTCTCTCGTTTGCTGCTAGAATCCGCAATCTTATCCCTATAATACACGCGATACACGCGTTCCATCCATTAAATGCTTAAACGTCATAACATTGATAACCGATCTCCCGGATATGGGGTCTAAATTTCAGAACATCGACGATGCAGAAACATTATGCCTTGTAAAATGTTATGAAATATGAATGTCTGTGTTTTGTAAATAAGATAATGTTTGCTCAAGGTTAGCAAACGAACTGATACTAACAATGTTTTAAATTGACTTTTATAGCCAAAACAATTATTTCTGGAGCTTCCGGCGTAGATTCCAACTCTCTGGCGATGAATAATCACAATACAATACGAGAAACTACTTGGATACAATTGAATAATAAAAATGGCATGTTCCTGATTTTTTGTTCAATGAATTCAAAACTCTGTTTAACTAAATCAGGTTTTCAAACAATGGTGATTTTTTGTATGATGTATAACGAACAAGAGCATGGCTTATTTGTGTTACCGATGTTTGGCTTAAAATAAATGCATACATTGAAATTTTCATATACTATGAATCGAAAAATCATCGAAAATTTTATGTAAAAGGAAATACCGTGATAATTTTTATAACCTTTTCTTTTTTTTTTGAAGACTGGTTTGTTTTAATAAGACGTTTAAATCTGTTAAGAAGTGCAAATTAATCTAAAATTAGCTGGAAAATTTTAAGACTTCTTTTTGCTTTCGGTATTTAATGATTGTCTTGTTATCTATTAAAAAAAAACATGTTAGCTTACCGAAAAGTTGCTTTAAAGAGGAACAGTACATACTAAGTAAATAATATAGAGGAATGCTTATCATATCACTTTCTTCAAAAAATCAAATTATGCAATATATATATACCATTCGTATGAGATAACTATGGCGACTCTGGATCGTGGCTTGATACGATGTGCAACTTCTTAGTCGTAAACATTCTTATAAAGATCAAAATGATACAAACCAAGTCGATCTCTAGCTCACTGCTTATTACGATCACAAGCTCACCCTACTAATCAACTATACTGCTGGGATTAGAAATGGATTATCCTTGACAAAAAGATAAGGATAAAGTACAAAATCAATTCTTCGGTTCCTGATCAGACATAAATCTGAAGAAAATTAAATCCGAGATTAACTTAATTAGTTTTCGAATTCTTTTGAACAACTTGTTTTTCTCTTTTTATGGAATCACTAGACATGCTATGCTATGTATTCGGAACCTGTTGGATCACTGGTTGCTATTTCTGGAGCGAAAGGAAACATATCTCCTTTTGACTGACGTCATCAAAGTTTTCCAATATCAGTTAAAAGACATTTCATGAAAGTATTTTTCCCTAGTATTTGTTTTCTAGCTTTGGTTTCAAAAGAATAGTTAAAAAGTCAATAAAATTACAGAAAGAGTGATCAGTAATAGGGTGGTTGATGAATGATCACTCGCGATAAATCCCGAGTTTTCTGTTGGACCAAATCTTACATTTCCTGCAGCACCTCAGTATCTTGAGAATAACAATACTAACCACAACATCTTATATATACGTGTACTACATTATCAGTCTATCACATAGAGATTTAAGCAGTTTTTGCTACACATGCGCAAAATAGCCTTAGAGTTAGAATGCACACAAAGATGTGTGCAACGCGAAATGCCTATATATATTTTACAATAGTCAATACATGACAGAAAATGTCTACACACAGGACAGAAAGCTTTTGTACATGTAAAACATGATATAAGTATTAACTATTTGCCTTAAAAGTAGGTTATGAAAAGTTACAAAATTCAATGAATTGGAATAAAAACTTACTGTATTCAGATTTGTTAGAGTTATCGTTCTTCTGCCACAACAATGAAGGCGTTTTGTACAGAAAGTATTTTGAAGCAGTAAAATAAACATGCAAAGTCTATAATTCTATATGGTCATGCAATATATCCGATTAAACAATAATAATTACTATACATGTATAATTTGGTACTGTCTAAAGGCTATGCATATATACATGTACACAAGTACGGTTGATATTTTTAGTATTTAATGATACACACAGATTATGAACAAATACTGATTAAATGCCTCACCGACTGTAATTTGGTAAATTGTCCATTCGCAGAAGAGGAAAAATACAAAAAAGGTAAAATTAGACAGATATAAACAGACGATAACCACGGCTATGAACAGGATGGACTGATGAAGTGAGTGAAAATGAGAGCGAAGTATGACTAAATGGGAGGAGGGGGGTGGTTCTAACAATGCATCGATTTCTGCAACGACCCTTGGTTAATTAAGCTATGTTTCACATGTATGCCATTATAAAACACTCAAATAAAGGGCATTTTACCTCTCTATTAATGTTGATATGAATATATAGCTTATCAACTCCTGTCATGATGTCAATGATACTTCACACCATTCGTGAATTCAATATATAAAATCATTTTAATGATGTAAAGTTAACTATGATGTATAGCACATCACATGTTGAACTGATTATGGCACTTTACGTTAGTGCAACGAACCATGAGACTAACGATATTGTCATCTTAAAACCCTTGTTGAACACACATTAATCAACTCAGCGGAAAAGTTGGGCCGTCCAACTTTCTATTATTTGGAAATGTAACCTTATTACCAATTTCAAACGGTAAGAACCAGAATATTGCAGGTTCATTTTCCAAAGGTACGCCCCAAAACTAAAATCATGAATTCATTTCTTAAAGACTCCAAACAAAATGTTGGTTTGGTTTGAACATATTTTATTGTAAAATAATGACAATGAGATTAGGCACAAGTTCTATAACTTATGTAGCCCTCTCCCTCTTCATGAAATGTTGATTCCGTATAGCCTACCTTTACAAATATGCACTGGTACTTGTTGTTGTTTTATTGCTTTCATTATTTCTTAATTGAAATGCATAAAAATCAAGAAATTATTTGTTTCTTATTGATGAATGAAATAACTATCAACACAAAGGGTTTTTTTAAATGACTGCTGCATTTTAATAATTTTATATAGATGGTTTATATTTTTCCTTTTGTGCCAACCTTACGGCGTTGGCATGTACAGGTTTACATATATAACGAACTGTTATAAAACAAATTAATTTGACATCTCGTAATGTGCCCCATCCATGTATAAAATATATTACAGAATGCACGTACATTAAGTATGAAATATTGTACAGTTTATAAACATTTTTCTACTTGTTAATTCACTCATTAACCTCTTGTTCACAAATAACTTCAAAAAAACGGGAAAAAAGAGATGTATAATTCGTAAAACAAATCAGTTGAAGAGGGCAAATATATTGCTCAAAAACAAGATTCAAAAGATCTGGTAATCTGATGTAGTAGAGAAGCCACTGAGGGTCATGAATTTCAAAATTTTGATAAAGGACCATTTGTTCATCATAGTAATATACTCCGTTTGTCTGCTAGATGCCAAGTAGTAGAGAAGAATTTTAAAGAGTCAATTAGATTATCCACAATATGGCCAGTAAACTCCCATTCCAACACAAGAAGCAGTTGACCCTGAGGTAATGAATTTCACAATTTTGGTCGAAGTCTTTGATTTGATCCTAATCATGCACTTTGGCCTATGAGAGGGCTCGGTAAAAATTAATGTATAATCACTATACGATCGATCCCATTTCAAAAGCAAAACAAGAACCCCGGACCATAGAGTCATGAATTCAAAATTTTGGTTAAAGCTTCCTTGCTCCTCAAAATCATGAACATGTACTTAGTTTGTTTGCTAAATGTTCAGAAGTAGAGAAGGATAAAGATTGCACCAATTTTACCCAATTCTATGTCTCATGGGTCATCAATTTCACAAACTATGTTCCCCTCTATCTATAGATTTTACATGAAAAATTTGGTCAATATTGGTTGAAAGAAAATACTTATTTATTCAAATTTTCACGCAAGTTTGACGTCGCACGAAGACGAATAGAATTCGTACAACCATTGGTTACCCGAGTGCCTAAGGTGACCTAAAATTATATATAAAGGACTACGTGCGAGACACTAAGCTACAGCCTAAAGGCGAGACGAATCGGACTGATCAATATGTTTAAAGTTGGTATGCAGCTTCATTGAAAAAGCATAATATATTTCTCACAGTATTCTTGAATTCTACACTAACATGAAATTCATCAAAGTCAAAACACTTGGGTTTACACAAGTATTTGGCTGAATTTGTACCAATAGACCAATTCACACTTTGCAAAAAGCGGACAGAGTTGTTTCCTTTGCGAGGTCAACTCAAAGATCAAAAGGGAGAAACCAATGTTTCCTTTCTTTATGTTACCAAGTATTCGGGCATCTTCTGATGAAATCTCTTTGAATATAATTCATACCTTCCATGTATGGATAGCGGATTCAGGGGCAATCAAAATACGAGATGGAAACAGATTTTTAATGTCAAACGACAAAAGTTACAAACCCCTGAACACCAAAAAATCTAAAGGATGTTTCCAATAGAAAAAGACTCATTTATTTCTGAAAAGTACTATTTTCCGATGTGAAAATTTGATAGTATCCATGTTATTTTTTTAAAAAAAAATAACAACTACATGTAGTATCTCATTTGTACATGGCAGGTGAGTCACACAAAAAACGATAGTGGTTAAATACTAAATACTGTTTTGGCGTTGGTCTCTCGTATTACATACATATACATGGATAAAGTAGTTTCATCAATATTCGTTGAATACCAATTTTCGTGGGTTTTTTTTATTTGTTACAAGAAATTTAATGTTCACTAAAGTGCAATATCTAATAACAAATTATATTGATAGGATCACTGGCCACGAATTTACGTATCCTTGAAACTGTGATTTTTCACTAAATCCACGAAAATTGATGCCCACGAATAATGATGAAATTACAGCATAAGGAAACTGCAATTTAGATGGGTGCTAAAATGCCACCTTGGCCCTGTAACACGTTGTAATATTCCGGCACAGAGTCGATGGAACTGCGTTAGCAGGGAGCTTGTAATCTAATGTATGCCAGTCAGTCGTATCCAGTTTAGGACACATGCAAGTTTAATGTTAACAGGAAGCTAAAACCATTACAACAAGGCATGTTTTACGTTGAATTATGCCACATTTAAGCTTTTCCATTTGTATTATATGTACATGTACACATGTCTATTTAATTGTATTGTATATTTCACCAGAAAGTGCATGCATAATTTTTGTTTTAATTTGCATTGTATAATAATCAATGTATTGTACACTTCTCATTAACATTCAGCACGTTCCAATTTGTATATTTTATTTCTGCTTGTATTCTATGCTTGTCCATTTCTTACTGTATCTTCAATCATTTATGTTTTATGATGTTTCAATTTGTATTTGAATTCTACGGAAGCCTATGAACAACACAATCATTATTTCCAACATGGCTTCACCAATAACCAACTCAAATAAACTGTTACTGTGATCAAATATTTTGAATCAACAATATATACACTATACTACATACAATGGAATAACGCAATTACAAAATAAATCTTACACTATTTAGCAAATCTCTACATGTTATTCTATATAATTATATTTTATATTTGAAAATAGTGACTGTTATTCATTTGCGCTGAAGTTCGTTACAGATTTACAGTATTACAAAACTTCAAGTTTTAGGTTGCCTAGAATTAGGCTAATGCACTAAAAATCAAAGACGGAAAATTAAAAATTGATATCGTAAAGCCAAAAGTTGTGTTGATATTTCGAAGAAAAAAACCACTTCAATGTTGCCCTAAAAGGCCACCTTAAGGATTCACATTCAATACAAACTAAAACAAACTGTAATCGGTGTGTTAAACAACATATATAAAACCTAAACAATAAAGTTGTCGATATATAGAACACAAATAGTGAATATTGCAACATCTGACATACATGTAATATACACCAGAAGTATTTAGTTTTTAGGTAAAAAATGCAGCTTCTTGAATTAGGCAATCGTTGAGACAATATTTAAAAAATCTTAACTTCTATCTGTAAATTCAGATGGTGTTACATGTGTTTGTTATGAAAACATAGGTCTATGCACTGGGCTTACTTTTTGCAAGCTTCTGTCGCAAACTAATCTGCCTAAATCATCTTCAAAATAATTCAAAACTGCTACAGAAACATTTGGCATATACATGGGCGCCTAGGATAGATGTGTGAACAAATAACTGTGTGGGGACCGCTTGTAAAGGCGAAGAAAGTATATAAATGGTGCTTGGACAGATTGAGCCAGAATGAATAAAATTGGGTTTGTAACTGTTTGGGGCAGCATAGCTCATGATCTTACAAACCCCTTTTAAATGATCTTAACGTTTTGCACGTATATTTTGATCGCATATATAAGAGTTCCATATTGTACTTGGTGTGCCCTTATAAAATCCTTCAGTTTCTTTAAATTGTTTATTTTTAATTTAGGACCCTTTCAGGCATTACAAATAACTAGCATGTTTGTTTAAATAATGTGTTTTTATGTTAACGCAGGTATCTAGTTTATCTCCTCGCGACATTCATATTAAATTCCACCCATTCATGCGATATGCAAATACTAATTTATTTGCATTTTGTCTTGATAATTTTTAATTTGTTAGAACAAAGACCCTCATTAAAATTTAACATTTCTGCAATTTTCTTAAATGTCCCATAACAGGATGGTATAGATTATGAATTTTATAATCCATTCCACGATGCTAAAGTTGTTAATATTTACTACGTCACCGCTGAGCTGAGTTGTCCCATTAGAACTGCTACCTTTATAGTACAAAGTCTCCTGGGGACATTTACATAAACATGTATGTCTAACAATTTCTGGCCAGCCTATAAACCATCTGACGCATGCGCTATCGATCGGAACGATACTAGTATACCATGTACTACAAGAAAGATCACCGACCTAATTAACTCCATGCACAGAAGGATGCATGCAGCATTTAAGACGTATAAGCTCAAGGCCACATGCCTACTTAGTACCCAAAATTTCAAAGTTCCAGAACTCAGACCCTTACCACGTATAGATTTCAGGCCTTAACTATATTTATTTTTTATCATTTCTGTGTCACTGACAAAACTATTTGTGCTTTCATTGATAAGGGTAATGTTATTTGGTTATGCACCACTTTTTTCCAATATAGACCGATGTTCATTTTACTTTCTTAAGATGTGTATTACAATAACAGTATTGCGACACAGAGACTCCTTTTGTTTGATATATAAATAATTTGTAGTTCTACCCAACTATTAGCTCAGCATGTCAACAGACTTCTTAGATGTTTGTAGGTCTTCAAGCCAGTTTTTCTGCATTTAGTGAGGCGGCTTTAACTTTGTGTGATTAACAATAATGACAATGATAATCCAACTTCATTTCAAAGAATAAATCATGCATTCGCGTTGTGAGTTTAATTTCATCAGATTCGGTCAATCCAGACAGACTGACAAGGAAAAAAATTCAACGCAAAGTTAAGAACAAACATCAGTATAAACAAAGTACAATTTTTGATAAAATCCAGTCTGAACCTCACTGCAAAGCCAAGTACAAAATCAGAACAAACTTTACCACAAATGGCAATGAATTTCATGCAGACTTCAATATAATTCCAAGATAAAACTTGGCGGATAAAGCTCTTCACGGAGTCTGAATATAGGTTATTATTTTGGATCTGTTAATGAATACTATCAGTTCCTTTACACTCATGCATGTGTGGATCGAGCTAAATTTCAGATAAACCAATCAGAAAACCTTACATAAAGTCGGCAAAAAATACTTGTCACTATAGATCTACAAAGAATTGTTACAGTATCAAACAAATCCTTTTAAGGTTTGGATTTGTCATTGTATAACCACATACATTCCAGTTAAAGAATAAAGTACGTACGCTGTGACAACCTTAACTAGTAATGCATTTCACTGGCAATATTATCAATATATACGTTACATATGTATTCAAAATCTCGAAAAATTAATACTTAGTGGACAGGGGATGAAGGAGAGGGTGGTCAAAGAAATGGCAAGGGTTTAGTAGACATATACATGTACCTCTAAGATAGGCTTATGAAATACTTCGTCTGCATGCAAGATTTGGCCATTCCCCCCTTAAGAACATTAAGACTTTTCAGAATGAAACGTGCACCTTGCATATCAGACTTTATAAAAACGCGTTCCATGGGTAACTTATCACGCTCAATTGCCATAATTAAATTTTCATGTAATATCTCCCCAGACGAACAATTGATGGGGAGCAATAAAATTAATTTCCAGTGATATTTCATCTTTTGAACCAAGCCTCTTTATCAAAAAAAAAAATATATCCGAAATTGACAAAATATGATCATATATAGTTTTGCAAATTAAAACCGTGAAATAACCATTCAAATATGATAATACGCCTCTATATATAAAATGAGTGAGTCTTTGGAATGAAATTATTTATAGCCACCAAGAGCACAACTAATTGAAATCCTTATATGTAGATAATAATGAACGCCAGATGACACCAATGCCTAACGGTGGAAAAAGTGCCCATTTTGTGGACTTGGTTCAAACTCATATATTACAGACCCAATACTTATCATTACAAATGAATCATCAACTTTTAAGAGTTCTATCTCTTTCTCTCTCTAAATCAAAACAATATATGGACATATGTGTAAAATTGATGATGTCTAAGTAAATGTAGGTAAAAGGCTCAAGTGTGTTTCACTAACTAGGGGTGTCAAAAAGCATACTAAATGTGATCAAATGCCTTCCTGTTTCATTTACACGACAATACCCTTCATATATACATAATTATAATCCATTTTCTCTTAATGCAGAATTACGCAATTACAATCTTACTTGTATCATTCCATTATATGTACTTACGGTAATGGAGTGGAATTAGATCGGATGTTATCACCTCGCTATGCGTATGGTGGTCAGAGGGGCTCTACTGCTGTGGAATCCTTTTTATTCGTGGGGGTCAATGTTCGTGGGTAGCCAAAGTTTTCCTGGTTCGTGGGGACGTACATGTAATTTCGTTGGTAGCGTAATCCGGATCATTTCAATAACTATTTAAAAAATGATTGTATATACGTTTGTAGGGATGCAAATTCGTGGGCAAGGGTTACCCACGAAAGCCACGAACATTGGTCTCCCACGAACAATGATGATTTCACATTAATTATAACTGCATGTAGTTTACATATAAAAGCAATTTTATGGTTTCCACCTTAATTGATACATTAACTCATGTTACAAGTTCCCAAAAATCACAAATCCTATCAAAAGGTTTTTAATATTTCTTTTCATTGTACGTCAATAAGTCCTCTGAGGGAATTTTTTTTTAAAATTCTCATTTTTGTTTATCTCACTGCATTTTTTTTTAATAAAAATATTATGTAACAAATTACGTCATGTAGTCTGTCGGTCCTCATAATTTTCTGTCTGATGGTTATATATTTGATTTTAATGACGTTTGCTGCCCTAAAATACTTGCATTATTTTTTTTTCCAAAATAATCCATCTGTCATCTTTATTAAACAGCAATGGTTTAATGCATTCCACAACATGAAATAAAGTAAAATAGTCAATGGGCCAGTGTTGATAAATTAACAGAAAAACTGATCCTTGAACCTAGTTCACCATGTTGAAAAAGAGATATTTATACCCAGAATCAGCTATTTACATGGCTAAATTTTTGCTACACATTAATACAATTTTAAACAATTAAAAAATAAAATACATTTTAAAATTAATTTGCATTTTTCGGTTGTCATATATCTAGTAAATATTTTACATGGATTTGATAATACACTGTACGAAGTATGTAATTTTGTAAAGTACAATGAATCTTCACTAAAAATTTCACATTTCATAGTACTCAAAGCTGTGCAAATGCATTGGTAATAAAATTCAATTAAAATTCTAGAAAAATAATTCAAAAGATATAAAATCTAAACATTTTCAAAAAAAAAACAACCAAAACATTTGTGTAGTTAGGTGCAAATTTGAAGAAAACAAATTAAACTTCAAGAAGTTGTCACCAGATTGAATTAGAGATTTTGAGATTCACTCACCTTTTTTTCTAAATTCACCCCTCTTCAAGTTAAGCCAGTTAGTTAAAGCATCCATGTCATTCAACCTTATCGGGTTACACACACTAACGCACCGTATCCAGAAGAGTCAAAACTGTACAGATAGGAAGCGTGAATTATTTAGCATTAGGCTGTTTTTAAACCCCTCTAAATAACCATGTAAAATTTCCCTTGAGAGACCGGCAACCAACTAAGATGTATCTGGTATTGACTTTCGCATATCGCAGAGTGTAAGGGACTTAGATCCAAGAAATAAATACTTCCACGGTCTAATAAAATTTATATATTTTGTGGACCCGTTGTTGGAGTTACATATAAAACAGAGGGGGGAATTAAATATTCATTGACGGCTGTAGAAAAAATCACTTTCAGCCCACTATGGACCACTGTGAATCTTTTGTAGCCAACTGGGGCACCCCATGGAGGATGTCAGTTACAATTTGTGTGTCCTGAATAAAACTACCCCATAAAATCGCAGCCTAGGAAGCAAAAAATAAGTTGTTGAATGCTGATTGTATCAATATAGATCCACGGGGACGTTATGTTGTTCGGATATTTGATATGATACTGACCCAATTCAATTTTTATTTTGGAAGCTTCGGGGAATTTCCGGTTTGGATAGTTTATTGTTCTTATATTGATCAGCCGCTGACCAGTCTCTATTGGGAATGTTTCCGAAGAGTCAACACTAAGTCTTTACGATAATTCATTTTGTCAACAAATATATGTAGACTGGACTACATTCTTTATTTCAACTTTCCAATTTTGCTATTTTCACTTGTGGAATATATATTTCTGATGCCTGGTGGCCACAGTTTTTGTAGCCATTCTGTGCAATATAACAACTGGGACATAGAAACTTACTGGGAATCAATGACAAACGATTCCTGTGCCCTCTCGACTCCAACAATTACAGCAAGCTTTTAATTCATCGATTTCTTTAAAAGGCAACAATAAAAATGTAGACCTTTTCTGATCTACAGTAATTTAATTGAAATGTTGCTCAACAAGATATCTTTCAGCCAAAAGTGTTTTGTGTTGGAATATATAGACTCACTAACTACTTGTTTCGATTCAAAAGCACATTTCTTTTCTGCTGACAATAAATATCTAATAGCAGCTGTTTATTTGTTTTATATATAAATCAATTGAAAACTAGACTAAGTTTTTTGCACTTTTTCTAAAAGAAGTCAAGGTCTCAAATAAATGTTAAAGATTTCGAAATCTCATGTTGAAACTTTAATAAAAGTCAACACATAATGTCTGCAGTCTTTCCAAAAATTGTAACTTTATTCAATTCATTGGCTGCAAGGGCAGCATATAAATGGATTCCATATACTGATAATTGACACCTATTTTAACTTTGGTAACAACTCCTAATGGATCATTAAACCCTTATACCATAATATATTACTACTAATTCAGATCCTAAAGCCCTCTTACAATGCTCCTTCGTAGAGTGACACAATTATGCCTCCTCTCGGAATACTAGTAAATCGTATTACACCCCTGAACGGGTTATCTTATAGCGGCTTTAGAAAAGCGTTATCCGTAAATAGTGTTGGCTTGATTTCTTGAGAGAGAGAGAGAGAGAGAGAGAGAGAGAGAGAGAGAGAGTAAAAAAACCACCAGCCTAGCACGTAAAATCTCATTTGTCTGTCTATACACAGCCAGGCTTTTGCTGTTGCTTGGGCAACCGCGTTGTTGTTGCTTCGGTAACTACGTTGTTTTCATGGCCAACAGCCCATAATCTTCTCGCCTTCATCTCGCTCTCCTCTCGTTCTTCTCGGTGTTGCCGATCCGTCAAAACACTCCAATCAATGCGACGGTACTGGAGATCACAGAATTTGATTTGTCATTTAATCAAGTCTACCATATGCCAAATTCGTGTCATAAAATCGATTCCTCATACCCTCTAAATCTGCCACTTTCTCATGCGAGGATGAAATCGGTCCCATTTCCATCGCTTCCAAATAAAAATGGCAGACCTTGTCTTGCAAAGTGTTATTTGATAAATGAGAAATGCGATTCAGAGTCTCATGATTTACGACTCTGTAACACAAGTAACACTGATCATAAACATTTCTCTGCGAACTCCGACCAAATACCGATATTATGCATTGTGAATCCAACATCATCACAATGAAATAATAATTATTTCAAAATCAAAAGATTCATTTTTGGAAAGTTATATTGCAAGTTGGTGAGTTTGTTCGTTTGCCTTGAAATTCTGATCTGAGTTAACGATAATGATAAAGCGATGCCGCTCTGAGTGAAAGAACAATCAAACTTGAACAAACTAAAGCTTAATTTTGAGAACCAATTATAAGCTACATGTATTAAAGTTATTAATATACAAGAGATAACATATCATATCAGCGTTATTTTTAAAATTTAAAAATCTTAAAAGAGTTGATGTATGGAACACATGCTTTGCTCAACGCACCACGTCAGACTCTGATCATGCCAAAGCACTTACGCTGGCTGTAATATTGCTTTTAACAGTTGAGTGTCAAAGATATTTTCAATATCATAAATGTATATCATTTGAAAATATGAATATTACTGGCTTATTATTCTTTTTGATCAGGGCGGGGAGAGAGGTGTGTACAGTACCTCCCATACCCCTCTCCAACGCTTACCGGGACATGATTAACATCTGATTTCCTTGGTTAGAATTAACATATCATGCAAATCTACTGCCTTGCAGCGGGCATTTTAAGTTCTTTGACAGACTGTCGTTAGTCTATTCAATTTCAGTGTCATTTTGTGTTATTAAAATTCATTGGCATGACTTGAATTGGACACTGTGCCGACCAGTGATTCAGAGATGATGGGCACAAAACAACAGCTTTGACCGGACTCTGGAAACATCAGATCATAGTAGATATTGTATGATCAGCAGCTGGTATTGATTGGCTGTTTCGACCCATCTGCCTCATTAGATAGACTTACTAACGTTAGAAGACGTGAAAAACACAAGCGAAACACTGGCACACCGAGAATTAATCGTCTCCCAAAAGTGGCTGGCCTCATGAAAGCAGAAAATGAAATGGAGGAATTCATGCAATTGTTGTGTTCCAATAAAAGAAATGGCCCCGGATCGATTAATTAGACTGTAACTGGCTGTACTAGCGCGACAGATAAAAAACCGAGATAAGGGGTGCTGTACCGGATAAACTGTCGTGATTTTAGAAATTCCAAACTGAACGGTCTCCGACAAATAATTGCGTTCTGAGAGATGAGAAGTTAGAGGTGTGCTGGAATGAAGGGGGAAAACGCGCTTGAAACTTAAAGTACCTGGATTCCAAACAGATATTTCTAAAGATGAAACATACCCGTAGTTAGAGCAGTACTATCTCTTTCTTGATTATTGAGGTCTTGCCCAAAGTCGCTAGAGCACACTCATTTGATGATAGGGACTTTAGTCCCAATTTAAACACATCATTTTGAATAAAATTTACATGAAATGCTCAAAATAAAATATTTTAGAAATGACTGTCTGTTAGTCTGTAATATGTCAGATTACTTTTCGAAACCTTTACTTATTCTACAACTGATATAAACTTAATTTTAAGCAATGTGAACTGTACTTTCAAAAAATCTCATTTTTTGGTTGCCAAAAAAATGCTATTAAGATAATTTTGCATGAAACTGTATACCTTGTGATAAATAAAATTGAGAAGGTATGGAACACCTTCATATTGTGACGTACTTTCTTTTGACATAAACAGTTAATTAATTTTATATTTTTTCCTTCACAATGTTATGTCTAACAGGTTATAGCACAATAAGTAAAAGCCCAAACTATCGATCTGCAATTCAAGAATTCGAAACCAGATGTTTTTCTGTTTTACTTCAGTTTATACTAATTTCTAAAACGCATTTTATGGCTAAATACTAGTTCATTTAATCAATTTGTAAATTTTCAAACGGTGATTACATTTTTGATATGATGTACTTTCAGCCATATTGATATCTCAAAGTACCATATACCACCTGAAACAAATCGGCAAATTTCGTCAGAAAAAGATTTGTGTACTATGGTGTATGTAAAATTTTTTACAGTAAGACTTTATTTAAATTAGAGCCTCGTTACGCTAGAAGTATACAAATAATTATTGAAACAGTTAAGTAATTTTTTTTCTATCAAAATACTGAGATTAAAATAGTAGTTAATATTCCTGTAAGGTTTGGTGTTTATAAGTGAAACGGACTGACAGGGGCCCAAAATGTCAGGAAACGAGGTTTCTTGTCAATAAGCATTTGTGATCTCCCTTTTCAGTCAGCAAATGCATGGTTTCGATATAATAATATTTGCGCAATTTAACGTAAAAGAATATGGTAAAGTCAAACTTAAATATTAAAAGAAAAAAAACCTCATTTAATACATGAACGTTGTAACACTGTATGAAAGTAATAAGGGGTTGTGTCAAAACCATTTAAATCTATATGTACCTTCAGGGTTAGGGTATGAGTAAATCAATTGAGGCAATCAAAACCTCTGCTGATCTGTCAAAATATATATGTTTATCTAATGTCAGAAACCCTGAAAGTGGCAATACTCTTGTAAATTTAACAAAAAAGTTATAACAAAGATCATAATCGTGAGTTAAAATCCCCATTCAGAAAAAGCCAAAATACAAAACTCGTATAAATTGTAAAACCTCTATGTATGCAATGATTGATAAAGAGGTCTGGGTGGTCATAATCATTTTCACACTATTTATACATCCTGGAGACAAATATATATATATATATATATAATCAGACAAGAATTAAATTCCAAGGCTTGTTCTTTTTGGAATTTTTCTTTTCAGAGTTATAGTTTATTAATTGCTAGAAAATTATATTTTAAATAGAAAATGGATCTGCTGGGTTATTTGTAGACCATCCAGCCTCCTAAAGATTTCACAATTGAGCGTAGGTGGTCTCAAAGTAAGCGATGAGGTCCATGGGCCGTTTGATTTTAAACGTTTACACGAAAGTGGAGCTATAAACGCCACGCGTCTATAAAATCAACTCAAGAAAAACCCCCGAAACCATTATATATGGCATTTCTCAAGCCAAAATCAATACAGAAGTACTTTAATGCTGATAATTATATCTCGTGAAAAAATATCCATCAAGTCTGAAAATTAATCTAACTGCATAAGCGTCTCATAAAATAATGCGAGGCCTTTCAGAAGCCCTGTGATAAACCCTTCCATTCTATTAATCTTTGCTATAAAGCTATGTTTAGAGCTCGCCAGGACAGACACTAATTGCACTCAATGATGTACACAAAACACAGTTAGCTTGTTTTATTGTCAAAATAAAGCTTAAGCAGAGAATTAAATGATACGTGCTCTCCTCCGTTTGCCAGCTATGTCAAAGTTTGAATTAATTTTTTCCGTGGATTATGAATTTCAGCAATAGAATGGAGCGGCTCTTTCCTTTTGATGTGTTAATAGTTACCATTTAGTTGTAAAATGTGATTATTAGCTAGAATTCAAACGATGTTATAACGCCCTGGTAAGCTAACATCTGGTATACATAACAAGTTTACATTCTATTAACCTATCGAATCTTAAATTTTATCATCCTAGTAAATCAGTGTCTTTTTTAACTAAAATTTAAATATTCATGCATATATTCATAGGTTTTTTCAGTGCTTAAGCATTGGTTTTTGCCAAAAGAAACCATGATTATAATTTAAATTTCAATAAAGCAGGCATGTTTGTCATAATTTGGACAAAACAACAAGATCATGAAAGAAAATTCCCAAGTAAGAAACACGTACAAAAGAATTTGCTGATATGATTAGAGAAGAATTAACACAGTTTAAATGCCAATGAAATAGTTTAAAACATAAATACATTTCCAGTAATTTGATAATTTTTCTCCAATTATTTACTAAATACAGGCCACAGTTTGCTACAGGAAAACAGCACTGAACTATTAATGGGTTAGGAAAATGGTCTTTATACAGGTATGTGACAGAAATTAAACGAGAGGTATCGCAACTCTTTCAGAGGGTTCCTACACCTTACCCACCCTAATTCCCCCATCCCGAAAAAAACGAAAAGTTTTGTGAAAAGTAATTGCTCTTGTGAGGTTGTAGAATAGGAATTACGTCACATCAATAATAAAAAGGCACCTTCACGGGTGAGAAAGAAAGCAAAAAGGGTGACCGCTTACTTTAACCGATTGCACCACAACAGGACCAATAATTTGGGCGGGATGCACTTGATTTACTTAACAAAGAAGATTTCTTCCCCCCGTCGACAAGTACGATTTAAATTCAAATTTCTTCGCCCCAGGAGTAAAGTGTTTGGACCGATAATCAAGTGTTTTGTATTGTAACGTATATATCAGGCCTCTGCAGGTTTCGGTATGCTGATGCTAGAGATGCTCCTCTCATTGTCTATTTCCTACCCACTACCAGATAAATGTTATCAAACAATTACCTTTCATATCTACGTTTTCGTAAGTGCTTACATCTTTAAGAGGTTGTTGTACTTTTAAAAACGCACTGACGTAACGGATATCAGGCAGATTCTCCTATCGAACACTCAGATAAGAGTTTGACCCGCAAATATATGAGAATAGCTTACTGAAATGCGTACTTCATATCTTTTATGCAATAGGATATTGGCTTTTTATGGAACGTTGTTATGAATAATATATAGACTGGATGTATTTGATTTTCAAAAAATACGTATTAATTTGTTGCTCCAATAAAATAATATGATTGATGCTACTGTTTTCTTTCATAAATGTTTCATACAAACACTAACTAGATCTTGTACGTTCAAACTTTGCAGCAAGGTAGCAGCTGCATGTGAATATTCAAAACAATTTGCCCATTAACTTAATTATTGCGATTACATGAACTTAAAAATTCCTGCAACAACATACTAGCACATCGTCTTGCTTTGAAAATAGATCCCTAATCTTGTCAAAACATATGTTTATCTCCAGAGCATTCCTCTAGAAAACAGAATGAATGAAATGGACAAATGGACATTGCATGGCGCTGTGTATCTGAACAGGTCCGCGCGTCTGAACAAACACAATGTGGTTATCATTTTGCGTTGGGTACATCGATGCACATTTTTGCAATAAGGTCGAGGGGGCTGAGATTGTGTTAATAACTGCCGTCTGCTTTCAATCATCTCACTCTATAATTACATGCAATATCAAAACACAAAAGTGTTCTTATGCTATGTGTAGGTTTGATCCAGACTATCCAGATACATAGTCTGATCTCCCCATATAAATACTTCATTTCTTGTCAAGACTCCACAGGTTGGGCAGATTAATTAATCTGGAAAAAAACCCACCATTTTCCTTCTTGGCTATTTTGATCTTATGGCTGCATTACATAAATAAGATCTGACTGGAGATGTACTCTAGATCAAAACAAATCTTAAAACGTAAAAACCATGCATATATTTTTGTTATCTGAGTTATCTGGGGATGCACATAACGATTCGATTCTCTGCAATCGATACCTGCTTAACTTGTTAGTCTGAACGGCTGACTTTGGTTTTGCATTTTGACGTCCAAACAAAACTCCGGGGGCGGAATACGACACGGTATTCATCTCAGGTGTAAAATAAGCAGAGCTAGAGGACCATCCCAAGAAAGCACCTGTCCCGACTTATTCCTACTTCAACAATTCAAGCACATCGCAATATCGAACGATTCAACGAAAGACTTTTTTATGATGATTCATACTATTAATGATACCATGAGGCGGTTAGAATTCAAGTTAAAAACGAAAAAAACATGAATGATAAACCATAAACTTACTTTTTTCTTTGTTAAACAGAAGGTGTTTCCTGAGTGGGGGGAACAGACGATATATGATCATTCGAAACATTCGTCCGCTTTTGCTGGCACCTGTTCTTCCACACATAAGAGCGCGACGAGATCAGAGTGTCTCCATTAGAGTGACAACAGCAACAGGTAGTTTCCAAAAAAAATTCCAACCACAGCAGGATCACTCAGCAGTAATAGTAATTTCCCACACGACACCGTCAGATAATCAAAAATATGACTAGATACAATTCTTTTTTATGCTTTTTTTTTCTTAATCAATAGAATGGGACGCACTGTTTGCAGACTTCTTCATTTTCGTAGCAAACGGAATCCAGCCAATGACTTTCAAATTATAAAAACGTTCACGTCACACGGAAGACAATCCAAGGCGAAAAAGGCGGGAAATCAATTGACGTTTTTCTAGTTCTTTGAGCCTGAGCCTTACGAAGGAGCTACTGATGCTGTGTGCCACGAAGACATACTGTAATACACGTTTTGCGGGAGAGCGGCATGAGAGCCAGTGGTTTAAATATACCGTGTACGTGTTCTGCCAAATCTTCCCCAGTCCGCTTCTGCATTAATGCCACCGTGCAGAATAGTAGAGACAAGTCCAGAAGGGGCTACAAAACGTTCATCCCTCATAATTAAGGCTTATTGTTTTCTGGGCTAGCTCGTATGGGGTCTGGATCAGTATGAATATTTAATCAATCGTTCATTTAGACACGGTTTTTGCAACAACTTGTGAATATAATAAGAATCCATTTCCTCTCTGGAATGTATACCTTCTAATCGAAGTATATTTAAAAAGTGCGTAATTAGCAAGCATTATCTAAATACGCATTGACCAGTACTATTATTACGCAATGATCCGGTGTACCCTGTGCACACACTCAATACACATGCATACCCCATCCACCTTTACTATTACGATCATACTATCTAGTAGGACATAAATTATTCTGTATAACTTGCTAAAAGTTTTAAAGATAAAAATAAGTTACTGCATATTAATGAGTAGCACAAAAAAAAATTAATTATTAATAAAAGAAGCAGTAGTCTAAGACACGTAAGCATTACTTGGCAAAGTATTTTGAACCGACACTTGTTGAATTCCAAGACGGAGTAACTTTAGAAGGGCAGAAGACTCAGTGGAATATCAGAGGGCCAAATACCGGCAGTACGCTGTCGGCATACCCTTCATCAGCATTCTACTTATTCGTGTACAATATCCATATATCATACAATCAATGAATGCAATCATTCCCTATCGCTGCAATGAACTAACCCATCACTGAAGCGGGCTACAGCGGGACCAAAGGCCGAGTTTTAACAGCGTTGTTATGTTCTGTCATGAAATCAGCGGATTTCTTATGATAATCACACGAACAAAATTGTCTAGCGCTGTTCTCTGGTGAAATATGGGAAATTCCTTGCTATTAATTACAGGCTCTTAATTCATAATTTTAAGTAGACATCAAGTGTTTAAGGGGATGAAGTAATACCACGATATTTAGAAGATTATTCAATATTAAATGGATTGCATTTGGTATGAATTTTTTTTTCAGATACGTTAGATTTAAGGGTCTGGCTGCCCGATGATTGGTAAATACATTCATTCTCAAATTCTTTAAATTTACTTCATACCCTAATTCCATTTTCACACCATGGCACAGTAAAACACTTTATTTTTTTTTAAGATTATACAAAAAAACTCATTGCTAAAACTTTAAACCCAAAATGGCCACGACCCTCTAGCCTCGTTAATGTACGACATATTGAGCCACATCCCAGCTGGATAAATGTTGGCAGCAGGAGATCAATGCACAAGTCCTTGTAACTAACCAAAGAAGGCGAGAGCCTAACTGACCATGTTAACTATCGATATGCTTAATGGGCCAACCCTCCATGGCCAGTATGGCACAGTAGAATATGAGTTTAATAAACTGTTGTCCGAGACCATAAATTCAAAGGCCAAATCTGACATAACACAATTATAGTTCATAATTTGAATCTGCATAACAAGCAAGGATTTTTGTTAGCTAGTTAGCAGATCTTAATTTTCTGTCGTGTTGCCCAATTACATGTACTGGCGAGGATCCATAATTCCGATTCTCTATTTATCATAAGCAATAAATAGTTAAGGATGGACTTGCTGGACCCATTGCCACTTCATGTATAAAACATGCTGACTCTCGTCGTTTAATATATTTCTATTATCTGCATTGACCCCAGACTACAGCATGTGTAGGTACAGCACGGAATGAAATTAACGTTAAATGATAATTCGGAAATTGTTTTCAACGCAGACATGCATCAACAGTGGTTATTAACGATTAAAGCCAACTATTTGAGATAGGCATGTATAAGTTTATTCTATGTTAGCTAAACCTACATCTGCACACCAACCCTAAAAGAACTGTAAATCTTTGAGAATGAGGTTTATGATTTTATGCAATACTGCAGAAAAACAAATTATTCCATAAGTACCCCTTTAAAACATAAAGTGTTTTGCGTCGATGAAAATATCGAAAGTTTTCATGATTATAACGTCTTGGTCATACATGTATACCTTATCTTAGTTCAGAGACAAAAAGGACCATTAATATTCAAACACTACAATTAAAGATAATTTATCTGAAATACTGAAACTTGTAGCTCAAGAACCTTCCCTCGTTTCCTGGCTCCATTCTCAAATTAGCCTTATTGCATTGAGTGGAATCTCACGAGGAAACACTTTGGGCAAAAATGAACTAAAACAGAGAGTACCACTGCTCAGATTGCTAGAAAACATTAATAGTTCACGTCCTTTTTATTTGAATATAGATTCATAACTTATAACATCGGGCTTTCGATTGCGATTGCTGAAACCAAACTTTACCATTAAACCCTCGCAGACCACTTTTTGGATGCGACGAATTTTATACCGAATCGATCGACATTGGAAGGATTAGAGTAAACTGATCATAAAATATATCGAGAGGTCCCACTGGACTACCTTCAACAGGCTTTGGCAACAATATGCTACAGGAAAATACACAGAAACCGTGTACAAAGTGGCCGATTTTCCGCCGAACTGATGCTCTTTTTTGCAAAGAGATAAAACACACGGCTCAGTCTCCAGAATCGGGAGGAAAGCTGTATTTTTCAAAACATTCAACTTTAACTGTTAATTTTATAGGATAAGCGCATTGTAAAATTGCAAGCTTTGCGCCAATAGAGCGATATTCTCTTTAATTGTGGAAGACATCTCTAAGAAAAAATCGCTTTGGGTATGTGCAGGCTGTCGTAATTTATTAGTGTTGCGCAAGTTCAGAAGACATCAATTACTTAGCATATCTGTGTCGACATTCGTTTGGGAAATGACGAGTGCTTGAAAAGGTCGCCACCTATCTTATCCTAGTACAAACAAAGAGTACAACAGGCAAACAGAGCTGGAAGATTTTTGGCAGTCGACTTTCAAAACAGCCTCCCACCTGCTATTAAATTCAGACCCTGCCTCACCTCAAACATACAAGTGCTTCTTGTGAAATTTGATGGAAAAAAGATGAATTTGACTCAGTCACATTATCTATAGACAACTGACATGAAAGGTGGGAGAAGAAACACGAATGGTCCCATCCACAAAACACACTGTACTCATGTACATTTGACATGTAGTGAAAACTGTTATATCATTTACGTATTCCAATTCAAAATTAAGAAGTCGTTAAGAACTTGAATTTAATATGTTTGGCGTATATAAGTAGAGTTATTTCGTTTGAATTTATGCATTATCATTCTCACAACGTCAGGGGTCCTGAGTCCACTATTGGCCGTGGACTCGGGACCTTTGACTTTGTGAGGATGATATGTGCACAACGTGTGATTGTGTGAGTTGAGAACACCAAAGTAAGACACCCCTTTCGGCTGTTTGTGCACTGTTAATACAATACTAAGTGTTGGCAATGCTAAACCAAAATAAAACGTCAGCACCAGATTTCTATCTGCCGCTGGATCTCGACATCCTCAAAATCTTCTAAGTGTGTTACTGGTAAGAGAGAAATTGGAAGCAAATGGGTGCAAAAGCAATTTATATTTTCGGGAACAACTTTGGTTGTCGTAATTTAAGATTTTTAAATAAGTTGTGCGTGACATGACTTACGTTAATCATATGCGTCTTCGAAATGCACACAGACAGAGAAACAAACGAGATGCAGACTGCGCAGTCGGTGTTAATTAGGAGCTTGTAAGGTTTTACAATTTCAAAATTATTTTCGATCTAATGACTAAAAAACTTTGGGGCACCTGCCGAGCACGGGATTTCGGGCGGTACTGCGCCGGTGAACGGTGTACTGGGAAACAGATCGAGACAGATCAAGCATTTAGCAGCCAGTGGTAGAAACTGCAGGGCAGCTTTGAACTCCGCGTTTTTCAAATTCTAAGAATTACCCCCCAACGCAATTTTAAGAATGATAGGCAATTGATAAGATGAACAACTGCAAAGAAAAGACAAACGAAATATCAGTTAAAAAGTACTAGTATACGTAGGTGCTAAGTGTATTGGCTGCATCGGCTCCCTTGGGTACTCGGATATCTTATGATACTCTAGGTACAAGGTGGGTATATAATTAGATAACGGATTTCCGTTACGGTCTGACAATTGGTGTGTTAATAGAGCCACTTGATACATAATCATTTAATCATGACCACTAAGAGATTGTTAAGTGCTTACTCGGATTAATCTCCATCTAAGAAAAAAACCTTCACCCTTAACCAAACGTACATACAAAGAAATCGATCTAGAAAGAAAGATAGAAAAAAATGTAATGTATTTCAATGCAAGCTAAATCATCTTTAAACAGCAACATTATTAAGCCTTTTCAAATTCATTTCTCGTTCCATTTTCCACAGAATACTGATGAAAAAACCCTTTAGTCGCGCACTGCTGTGAAAAGCAATGGATGGACCACACGGAGTTATCGGACTTCCATTGAAGTTTTTAATCAATCAGTAGTGAGGGAGGTTATTTGTGTGCTGACATTTAATAAAGGCAATAAGGTATGATTCCTACAGACAATCAACGCCGACATCGACTATTCTGAAACACCCATGCATGTCGTTTTGGACATTACTCCTGGGGTTTCTTCTACTTAGAGAACGCAATGTGGAGATTGTATATTCCCTCTCGTGATCAGTAATGTCACCAAAGTCCTTTCTAACACAGTAAAACAAGGCTACATGTACACGGGAATATCGTCTACTTTGTTCATCACAAGCATTCATAACTGGCATACTTTTCCCTTGAGAGAAAAGAAAGTGTCGTTTAGAGTGTCTTTCGGAATACAGCAGTTCGCTGTTTTAACCATAAGATTTAGCTTAATGGTAAAATTGCTTTGTGACCTTTTATGGATAATTTACTGTACTTTAATAACCCTCATCAATAGAATTCCAATTAAATCCTGAATTCATTATTTCAATAAACATTTGACTTTTTGTCAATAGAATTAATGAATTTCAAAATAGAACTTGAAAGTTTATTTGTTTTGGGAAAATGATTATCACTGCAAAGTTATTTGAGCTTAAACAAACCTTTTCAAATCCATACAGAGTCGAATGAAAAGGAAACTTTGATTTTCATTTCCAATCATAATGCCTGGAGAATTATTAAACATTCTTCAACCCAGGAGAGTCGCTTTAATTCCATTTAAACAATTAATCATTCGTTTCCTGGAATCCTTGAAAACGACACAAATGTGTAATATTGATGAATTTAAAAAATGCTATGACGTCAATTCTTTATTTCCTTTTTGGAAGTCCTTTATTAGTAAGCAACAGGCCAATATTTATTATCATATTAGTATCAGTCTGATTTTAAATCTATTTTCAGACTATCTTCGTTCTGATATTCTTCAAAATTAGACTGGGACTAGAAATTCAAAAGACAACTGATTGACAAGGTAGAAGCATTTAACTTACAAAAGGATTTAATTAAAAGAACTTCTTGTTGCTAGCAACCGATTTCAAGTTCCTTAATATGAGTCAATATCTCGGTTTTTCCTCATTTGAAATATTGCATTTGTTTAATGTTGCCTTTTCAGTTTAATATTAAACAACTAGACCACTTATTCTTCCAGAGACTTAATTCTTGCCAAAAACAACAGATTCATATTACAGTGTACTTCACTTTTTGAAAAATATGATTTTATCAGAAACAGACATTTACTGAAAAAAGGATTGTCTATTTCAATATAATCTCAAAATAGCAAATCTCTTCCTTCTTTTAAGCATCCATTTTAACCAGCAAATATATGCCTTAATTGCACGAGAAAAAATTTCAATTTCTTTTAGTTGTAATTAGGTCGGGTCGAGGGGTGGGATCACACTAATTATGTTAGAGCTAGTCTTTTTCAATTTTTTTATTCAAACCAAAAACCAATCGCAACTTCTCGGATCTTTCTGAACAGGCGGGAAAAAAACCTCGAATGTATTACGAAGGCGTAGAAAAGACCTTTTTTTATAATACAGGGTAGCATATCATCTGTTGAGATTTGAACTAAGTTTCATAAAATTCTGTTATACACTCAAATACACCACAGAAGAGAAGAGGCATTCAAGACTCGCTAGACAACACTTAAATTAATGGGAAGTGAATGCATTTTGTATAAGATTATAACATCAGGTGATGTTAATACATCCGAGCTCTACAGGAAAGGCCCGAGAAGTTGCGATTGACCCAATAACGCCAATAAAGGTTTGCAATGCAATTTTCAGATAAAATAATTGTTCAAGTTTTACTTCTATCTAATAGATTACTCTGTAAAAAATAATTTGATGGTTTGCATTAGGCTGTATGCACTATTTGTATTACTTTAGGAGTGAGGAAATTTAAAAATTGAAATAACTCTAAACTATTGATGTTTTATTAATATCTAAATACTTTATATTTTATAGCTATTACCACTGTTATGAAGAATGTCATTCCCAATATAATAATGTTATTTTTCCAATGGCTAGGCCAAGGGAGGAAAACTGGTCAGTTTCAAACTACAATTTTTATTTGTTGATGAATGAGGTTTGTTTTAGTAGGTTTGCCGAGATATTGTCAATTGCATCCGGTCTTTCATGTATGCCAATACGTTCTTGCAAAATAATTCACAAAACTTATTTTGGTGGTATTTTTTCACCGAGAAAGGACAAAGCTGAGACACCATTCACCAACTAACAAAGAACAGAGGGAAGTGGAAGAGAGTTGTTCGTGGCCTATGCTCCATAGGGGATTGATAAAGGAATAAGTCAAATCAAGTCTTTTCCTAAGTACAAATCAGCAAGATGTTAAATACAACCAACATTTATTTATAGACATGTATTTGTTTATTTTGCTTTTCAGCGCAGAATAGCATTCAACGGGTTCTTTTGAGATTTTATATTGAAGAAAGTTAAGTTCTCCGAAATTTTCTGAAGAAGCTGTCGAAAAACTGGTTCCGCTTTACAATACGTATAGGTAGCCCTAAAGCCCTGTTACGATCATTAGAGATAAGGAATTCCACAAGTCGGCTTCGGCTGATTCTGATGCAGTATTGACATTTTCCTCACAACGCGACACTACCCCAGAGCAAAAAGCACTTATTGTTACAAATTAAAATTCTGTCCGAACTCTTTATATATAGCAGCATTCTGCTCACCCCGACGACCAAATGTCTGCTCTGTGACAAAGGTACCATAAGGATTGATTTTTATCATCAAGGTTAACAGTATGATATAATTGTTTCATCCAATCACATGTTGATATTCATGTGAGCTACGTTGCAAATTTCGTTGCAAGATAAAAGATGGACTATATTCAAGGCTTACAAAACTTGAAGAGTAATAAATATATCTAACATAATATTTTTCGATAACTTATTATTCTGACCCTACATGTTAGCCATTTTTCTAAAGATTTTGTAATTGTCAATATTTATGATAATTATGTCGACATGCAACGTCACTGAACAACAGTATGATAAAATAAATAACTCTTGAAATGCATATTTTATGCAATCAGTTGAAGATTAAGACAAGTTTTGGTCATAATTGTTCATTGCCAATGTTGGACATCCAGCATGCAGTTTGAATAATATTTATGTTGATATGCATCTTTGTTTACGTCCACATATATCTTTTTTTTATTTCAACATGCAACTTTATAATGTTGATTTGCAACTTCTCTATCTTGACATGTAACTTATTCATGTTCAACTCCTTAGTGTATATATGCCACTTATTTTATCTTGATATGTAACCAACTAATGTTGTCATGCAACTTTTTCATGTTGTCATGCAACTTTTTCATGTTGTCATGCAACTTTCACATGTTGCCATGCAATTATTTAATATTGATATGCAAATTATCTTTCTTAATATGTAACTTATTCATGTTGACATGCAACTTTTGAATGTTTATGTGCAATTTTATAATGTTGATCTGTCACCTATTTTATTATATGTAACCTATTCATGTTGTTATGCAGCTTTTTCATGTTGACGTGTAGGTTATTTATTTTTTCATGTTGACATGCAACTTGAAGGAAATTGCAATCAGATCAATTAAGATAATTATGTCTACATGCAAGATAATTATGTTGACATGTAAGTTACAAATATTTAAGGGAATCAGGTAAAATCAATTACTAACGCCCGTATCTGACATAATAGATGCAAGATGCAACATAATTATGACAACATGCGACTTATGTTGACATGCGAGAAAATTATGTTGACATGAAACTTATTTATGTCAACATGCAACTTAGATATGTTTTCATGCGAAATAGATATGTGTAAACAGATAGCCATGCTATGACCTTGAATTGCTAGTATTACATATTGGTCACTATGATACTTATGTATACCTAGATACTGCGCAATGAATTGTAGTAATGATAACTAACAGAATGAACTCTGTGACTCTTGTAGCACTGCGTAGTATTCCTAAATGATGTTATGCAACCAGGCGCAGAATACGGGCATAATAATATCCAAATTGAGAGTTTATAAATAAGTTGTCATATTCGGCGATTCTGTGTCTGCATCGATAGCTCTGGTACTCTATATTGAGTCATGTATTGCATATTCTATATAACCTTTGTAACCTTCTAGCCATGTATGAATGAATGTATTATGAGTAAGTGATGCCTCATACCCAGGTGGGGGACTCCGAGACTCAGGACTCGGAGACTCAAATCCTGCATCCATACTCTTTGATAGGCAGTTCTGACAGTTTTGTTACTTTATTTAGAAATAAAATATAACTCTGGAATTTGAACACTAAATGTTCACTCATGATCATCGTAGATGGGCCGAACTAGTCGGAACTGTCCATCATAAGTAAAATGTTATATATACTCATGTAAAATGATGTTAAGCAGATCTTGACTCTTTTAGGCTTAGAATTTTTATTTGGATTTGAAATTAAGATCTTTGATTTGGGCTGCTTTTAATTGATGTAATTTTGACTATACGATCATGCTTGTTAATAAACTACTTGGTAACCAACAATTGGACTTGGTGATTACTCCGTTTGAGCTGACCCTTGAGTGGATTCGAGAGGAGGAAGGCTTACATATGTTGGCATGCAACTTATTTATGTTAACAAGCAACTTTTTTTCTCAACATGCGAGATCAGTATGTCCACGTGTATCTCGTTAACATAAATAAATTGCATGTCAACATATTTATCTCTCATGTCAACATAAATAAGTTGCATGTCAACATAAATAAGTTGCATGTTGACATAAATAAGTTGCATGTCGACATTTTTTTCCCGCATGTCAACATGAATAAGTTGCATATCGACATGAATAAGTTGCATGTCGACAATTTTTTCCCGCATGTCAACATGAATAAGTTGCATATCGACATGAATAAGTTGCATGTCGACATATTTATCTCGCATGTCAACATAAATATGTTGCATGTTGACATAAATAAGTAGCATCTAACATGTTGGAAGTTACATGTGGGCGATATTTGATACATTTCACAATTCTTATCTGATTGCAATTTTCTTGCATGTCAACATAGTTATGTTGCATGTTGACATGACTATCTTGCATTTCGACATATTGATCTTGCATGTCGACACATTTGATAGAAAAATAACTTTCACACAAGGGGCAGAAGTATGCCACAATAAATTATATAAAATCTCCAAAAGAATCATATATCGCCCACATGTGACTTCCAACTTGCTAGATGCTTCTTATTTATGTTGACATGCGAGATAAATATGTTGACATGCTAGATAAATATGCTGACATACAACGTATTTATGGTGACTTGCAACCTGTTTATGTCAACATGCAACTTTGTTATATTGACATGCGAGATCAGCATGTCCACGTGCATCTTGTTGAACTATATAAGTTGCATGTCAACATATTTATTTTGTATAACAAGATAATTAAGTTGCACGTTGATATAAATAAGTTGCAGATCAACATATTTTATTTGCATGTCAACATAACTAATTTGCATGTCAACATGATAGGTTGCATGTCGATATGAATAAGTTGTATGTCAACATATTTATCTCGCATGTCATCATAAATAAGTTGAATGTCAACATAAATAAGTAACATCTAGCATGTGGGCGATATTTGATTTTTTTTTTTCGATTTTTTATAATTCTTATATGATTGTAATTTTCTTGCGTGTCAAGATATTTATGTTGTATGTTGACATATAACTACCTTACATGTCAACATATTCATCTTGCATGTGTACATATTTGATGGAAAAATAACTTTCACACATGGGGCAGAAGTATGCCACCATACAAATGCATTTAATTGCAACATATGATGTTGCAAAACGACGTAATAACGTTAATTCTTCATAATATACGGTAATTACCTTGCATATCGACATAATCTATAACAAAAAAATTGCATATAGAGGACACAAATATACCACCGGGTGGCACCCGTCACCACCTTATCCTATGACTAAACCATTGCAGTCCTTCAAGAAACTCAACACAGAACAATGAACAACAAATATCGTCTCTTTTATTATAATAAATACCATAGTTTCTTATTGTAATTAACCACTGCTATTGCCTATAACTGACCTATCTGCACTAAGCCTTTAAGAAGACAAGCAATCAATAAAATCTTTCTGTTCTAACTGCCAAATCACATGCATATCGATATATATTATAATCTCCTTAAGCAAAACCGACATCACAAAGTCTATGCCATAAAAACTAGGAACTAAAATGCCTCTTTATGAGTGATAAAAAGGAAGGAGCGACTAATGTCGGAAATTAACCAAAGACTTTATTCGTCTCCCGGACATTAAGTAATGATCGCTGCATTTGTGATGGGAATTTATGATTAATAATAGGAATGAAATGAACATGCAATGCAATGAATATGAATGAAAATGACTAAATGATAACATTTGCATAGGAAAAAGATGTTACATTTACAATGATGCGAAAGTAAGGAAATTAAAACTGTCTTACCTTTAAGAAGCAGCCATAATGAAAAAAAGAGAAGAAAATGTCAGTAACATATTTAAGACAGATGTATAATATTACACACATTCAATACAAAAATATGAACGACAATAAAATATTAAAAGGGCTCGATTGTCTTGGCCATTTTTAGACTATATTGATCTCCTTAACAAAAAGCTCCATATAAAGATATAGGAAAATATTTAAATTTCAAAGCTAATATATATGGAACTTTTCTTTACCAAATACAAGTTTATAGGCTACTTAAAAATTCATTTCTAAAACGTTAAGGTAGATCTGATGGTTAATTTGTTGACCATCCAGCCTCCTTAAACACAACATTTCATAAAAGCGTCCAGGACAAGAATCGTCTCATTATATCAACAAAATGTCAACGATGTAAACGATGTAAATGTTCTATGCATAAAATTCCAACCCTCTTTGTGACTTCATTTCATTCTCATAGTATAGTTGATGGTCTCCAAAAATTGATTTTCTTTAATATAGCCGGATAGAATGGTTTTGAGTTAAAGTTAAATCCTTCTCCGAGCCATAAATTCGCATAGGGCTGTGTGGACTGATACAATGTAGATAAAATGCCTTGTCCAAGGGCAAAACACACAACATCAAGTGACCACAGCGGCCTTGAATCATAGGCTTTTGGGTTATTAGCCTAACGCCTTTGACCACTGACTCACAACTGAGCCATGTGCTCCGCGATTTGGATTTAAAATGAAAATATAATTACAACGTATTACCATTTCCTGTTGTCATTCCTTATATACATATTGATCAGACAATGGGTTTGAATATTCTCTAAGATCGCAAGTATTCAGTGCGTATCTATTACAGAAGGTACAATATATATGTCTGATAGAACCTCCATTTCTCTTAATTTAACAAACAATGCATAACCTTTCAAATTGCAATATGATTAAATAGTGGGACGTTGTAGATGACTCGTACTCATATTTTCACCACACACACTATATCATGGTGGGTGTTTAATCAAGCTTTTTTTTTCTCATATGGGAATTAGGTGGTGGTTTATGTGGGATATGGAAATCTCACCATTCTCCCACTGGATGTTCATATCCCGAGATTTTAGTGTAAGTAGTATACACCTTGCGGTGATCTACCGTACCATTTATAAATAAGATGCACCAGACCAATACATTCACAAGTGCATTAAAGAGCAAAGAGGAGCAAGTCTCTGAAAATGTTAGTTACACGGTTTCTACTGTTCAAAACAATTAAACAAAAAACCAATGAGCTTTAATATAGAAAGACTCAATGCAAGATGCAACCATCTGTTAATCTACCTCATTTCTTAATAATAAAATTACAACCGAACTCATTTATTAATTCGTTAATAGATCACTTTAATTTACGAATCTATTAAGTGCAAACGAATACAAATACATACTCTAAACTCTAACAGACGTTACTAAAATAACAACTCAAGCGCAAATGACACTTTGTACATAATTCATATATCTAAACTCATCTGATGCCAATTTTGTATTAATTTTTAAATTGAATTTACAACAGAGCAAGAAAAAATAAATCTATCCCGACAGCATAAATATTAAAGTAATATGATTGTATGATGAACATTTATACGAGTCGATGCCTGTTTTGTCTGTTGATTGATCAACAGATGACAGACTTTCCAGAAGATTTATGTCCAACCGTACTCGGCTTAACGACAAATCACATTTCTGCTATTGACTTACATGTACATTTGTTAATACAAGGCAAGTCTTTTCCGCGAACAACCAAAGTTGAAACATTACTTTAACAATCATCATGGGAAAAAATAATAAAATATTAATGAAATACAAATATCTATCAGTGGAATAAAAATAGCGTATGTAATGCGAGAGTAAAATTATGGATTCTATAATAAAATCAATAAGCATGTACCCTGAAAAAAAAAATTCCCGGAAAATTAGTTCAAACTGTTAATTTGCCAGTGTAAGGTAACATAGATTTTTCTATAAACGAAAGCACTTGAATATTTAGTTTTAATGCAATTTTAAACGATTTTCTTTTTCACTGCATAGATTTTCTTTTAAACAAGTAGTATGCAATTAAAAAAACCCACATAATCAAGGTCACAATTACACAATGGCACTGAACCATTAATTTATACATTAGTATTCTGAGAGTTGACTTTTTGGTTAAAAGATTCATTTTAGATTTATTTTTGCAATCAATGAGATAAAAAAATGTCCATCTACAAGGAATTTCATTGGCTTTTGTGTCGAATCATTTTATGATATTTCTTAAAGGACAAGGGGGTCATGCCCCCTCCACTTCTACTTTTTGCAAAATTTTTTATAAAAAAGGGTGCCCCCTCCCCGATTTTTAACTCTATTGCCGGGTAACTTCCAAGTAAAAATATATTAGAATTTGACTGACACTTTCCCTACACCACCCTCTATTGCCACCACCTCCATCCCCCACCCACGCTGGTTTTGTCTGCATCTCTATATAGCCCCGTTAAAATCGCCGCTGTACATGCATAGAAGACAAAATTAAAACTACGTCACGAGAATAGATGACCAACATGTACATGTAGACTATCGGCCAGGCTGTCAGCAAATATATTAATATTTATTATATTTAAAATAACAAGTATTATTATCATTTTGTTTGTTTGGAACTTTTTAATCAAAGTGTTAATTATAATATTGAAACAGCTTATGGTGTGTGAATAAGTTGATTTTTTTAGGGGGGGGGGGGTGTCAGGAAATAGATCGAAATGACTAATCAAAATTGTTTTTATGCTTTTATTTTTGGGATTATTTCGTTTTGTTTACTTTAACTTCTACTGTATTTGTCACTTTACCTATATCAAATACTTCACAAATGGAACAATATTTTTACATATTATGTAATATTCATTTAACATGCAACCCTTAGATTCTCTACGGAATTATTCCATATCAAGAAAAATGCTTCCAAAAATGGACGGATAATTAAGGCCAATATCTAATTTCCAGACTAGAATACGGGAGCAAAATGACTGGTTTCAATTATCTAAGGTTCGGAGCGATTATTAATGTTCCTCTGATTGTTTTCCAAAGGTTTTGTTGTTCTAATGTTGCATGGACTTCAAGGAACAATAATTGAAATGTAACTCGATCCGACTCTGTCCTTCGGTATGATCAATGCTATAATTACAGCCATGTTTGACTTTTGCATTTTGCGCATATTACAATTAAACGTCGCGAAATGAAATCACGTATATTGGGCTTTCAGGGCTTTGAAGAATTTATCACGCAAAGCATCTCAAAGGGAACATATGCATTAGGTTAATGAATCCACAATTAGACCCATCACTTGAGAACGTTTTCAGACACTTGGCAGATATTTATTGATAATCTTGACGAGCAACCTCATGCTTTGCCGACTTTATGATTACTTTCTTGAGAAAACATTATAACGGTCCTGCATCTTACGTAACCTTTGATTTATTCGATTCTGTCTATGTACCTAGCGGTTTACAACTGATTACAGGAGCCAAGACCGATTGCCTGTCATTATTTCTTATCTCTCACCCGGTACCTGGCACTTCCGGTTCTGCCGGGCTGGTTGACTCCTTACTCGAATCATAGTAATGTTACCTGACAAATTGACATAAAATCATTTTATTCTGATTTTACCCTACATGCATGTCTCAACATATTGTATCGAACCGGAGGAATTTATCTGTGAAATGTATAAGCTGGCGACATTTTACCTGTAATGTGCTAAAATCTCGAGTGTTTTATCTTATCTTATGCAATATCTGCAATTGCAATTATAAAAAATCCATATTAAATGTCTCTGAACAGAAAGCCAGAAAAGCAAGTAATTGTCTTAAAAGCATCAAATTGCATGTTTTAAGATGACAACTCTTAATCTTGGTTATAATCGCTCTTGTTGATAAGAGGTGTTGTACATACAAACACGATTTTGATTTAACAGTTATTATAATGAGGGACATAGAAAGCCAGTCAACGTTAATGGTGCGATTAGAAAATATCGAATTGACTTACATCACCTAGAGGGATAAATATAGGTCATATCATCTCATCAATTTAATGTTTAAGGTTTTTATTGCTACGCAAAATCCGTAGACAAATAACCGATTGATTCTGGTGGCCATACAGTTTAAATATTACGAAGCTGATGACTGTGAGAAGGTTTCAAAAAATGCATCAGCATGGAGTCTCAATACCACGGCAGACAATGGTACTAAGTGGTCTAAGAAATCAAGAAATTGGCATCTAGGTTGTATTGAAAGCTCTGAAAACTAGCTTTATGCTAAACACAAATGACAAATGTCAATTTTTGTTTTAATATGATTTCTTGCACAATAAATTATGGTAATATCTGCAAAATGCATAGTGAGAAAGACACAATTTAAAGGACAAACAACTGATCTATGGATCTATGATTATTTAAGCCAGGTGGTACACAGGGTTGATGAATAAATGTACTTTTTGTGCTACCTGGCATTTAATATGAATACCTAGCTGCATCAATATTTGTTAGCAAATTAAATATTGGATGCTCACACACAGAGAAAAGAACGAATGTCATTTGATACTTGTATTGTATATCAAAAAGAATAGCGTAGATACACCATTGTAGCATGATATTCACAAAGGATATTGAGTTGTTACATAATACATATATCGTACATGTATATCAAACAAAATTGCCATATGGTATTTAAACAAACGTTATGCTTAAAAGGTATTGATGTTAAGAAAAATGCAGGGAAAACAATTACTAATAGTAATGTTTACTGCTTTAAATAGCACAATTTTGTGCATAGAGAAACTATTTTAAAAAATCATGTGAGTAACAAAGTTTAATGATGTTTTTCTTCAGTTTAAAAAAAAAAGAAAGAATTATTTTCTTTTTTTAAATCGGCATCCCGTCTTAATATCTTTGTTTGAATGGTGAGCTTCAAATTTCAAAAGTTTCTAGATTAATTTCATGTACTAAAATTATCTCAATATTTTCACAGAATTTAACAGGAAACGTTTGATCTTACACCTACTGTGTATACTTATGGTAATCATGAATTTTTGATTTTTTTTTCTCTCTCTCTTCCTAGCACAGTGACCTGATATGAGGCTTCTTGCATGAAACTGGATGTAGGCATGGATGGAATTTGTGCAGCCACAAATGTCGACCTTTAATCGACAGTACATGCACCTAAAATGTTCAGACGACCACACAAATCAAATAGCACCCATTCTGCCCACATCGCAGAACTTTGGGTCTTTTTTCCTATTTAATTTATTGTTCAATATCCTCTTTAGAGTGGGGTTTTTTTTATAACGAGGGGTCGCCAGTAAAGGGTATGCGGGTCATAAATACTGTAAATTCCTTATTTTACGCGAGTACTTAATTCCGCGATTCAACCGTTTTGCATCAAATAGCGAGAATATAAAATCGCGAACGCCGAATGTTTATTATACTAATAGTTCCATTTAGTATACATCTGTCCAAAAAAGCGAGATTTTAAAATCCGCGAGATGTGCTTCTCGCGATTTTACGCGGATATTAATTACTCGCGTTTAATTAGGAATCTACTGTATATCAACTCTTAACAAATCCATGTGTTCTATGAATATGTAATTCAATTTGAAAACTTCAAATCAATCTCGACTTATTCTGTGCTATATCAAATCAAACGATTTACATTTAGTTATTTGTTATCGAGAGCTTGCGAAGGTAAAGCTTATAAAAATCTACTGATCGCTAGGCAATAAAAGAAGTAAATCCAATTGCAGAGAATTATATGACTCCAGTTAGGATTAACCTTAAGTTCATGAGCTTGTGAGAAATACATACCAAAGAAAACCTTATCCCAGTAATCTAATGATTTTCACTAATTACCTTGGTGTACGGTTATACATGCCTACGCTAAATATCAGTCTGTATTTAATTCACAGTCATTGGCCTTTTTAAACATGCACAGTGCTGTGATTCTTAGAAAAAAATGTCTAGACAGGCATGCAATTAGTACATGCTAATAATCTATACGAAGAGTCTGAGACTACCACAAACAGTCTTCAGTATATATGTATGTACATGTATATAAAAAAGAGACAATTTTCTGGTTGCAAGTACGCTGTGCTGACATTTTTATATTGATTTTTTCTTTATTTCATTATTATCTTAAGGCAAGAATAATTAATTTTACTACTTATAAGAATATCTCAGCAGATCACATTACCACTGAATTCATCATAATTAAACTAATCTTTGAATCTAAAAATGTCAAGGAACCTTACAACTGGCATGTTACTTGTATTTCAAAATGGGGATGCTATTGATTTTTCCGTAGCTCCGTAAAATCAGATTATACTTTTTTCCACGAAAGAAAAATGTCCTTATTTGTATATTGAATGCAAGGTAGACTAACCTCTTCAACGTACATTTCTTCCTTTTTTGTTACAGCTTAATATCATTCAAGATGTCATACAGATGCAGGCATATATAATAGAATGAAACTTGAGAAAACTGGAAGGTCCTGTCCCTTTTTTTCTAGAACTTGAGACGAAGAGCTAGTTATAAAGATATACGGGAAAATACAAAATATATTCAAATTTGAAACCTAATACATGTATATTGGGATTTTTTTAAATTACAAAATAATATTGTTTATGGATGATAATCATATTCAACATCCTAAGGCAGATTTGATGGACAATTTGATGAGCATTAAAATCGGGAAAAAAACCCCACGTTGACCATGAAATATTAAGAACTACATCCCCCCCCCCCCCCCCCCCCCCCCCAAACACACACTCGCCTTAATAAAACAAACTAGTTTACTTTAGAAGAGACCAGAAACTGTTTTTATGTGTGTGTATCATGATAATTAGTTTTCCTGCTTTAATAGCCAGTTTCTATAGATGATGGGCATTGAAACAGACACACAATAAAGATGAATTTACATCAAAAAGCTATTGCTTTTCATTATGAGGTTGATACAGCCATGTAGAATTCTTCTAAAGAAAATTAATAACACGGACAACAGTTTATCAAAGCATATTAGAATCTTGTCATCGCATTCAGTATATTAATTTGTCAAAAGCATATCAACACAGTGCGTAATTAATGCTCATCTAGTATAGACTCTACAAAATGATATCCAACTGATCCTAGTGTACTGAAAAGACATGCTTTTATGATGTGGACTTCATTGCCAATGCAAGACACCTAAGTCTCTGAAGAAGAACAAATCTTAACAGTGATGATTGCTCAAAAGCCCGTTTTAAAAGATCTTTGGCAATCAAAAGGAACTATGTCCAACTAACAAACTGAAAACTTTACAAATCAAATAAGCAGGCTTATGTAGGAAAATACTGGTTTGAATTTAAGAGTTAAATGATGGAAAAAGGAACCAAGAAGTAAGCATGAGAGAAACCAAGACAGTCGTGAGCAGGAAGATCTTTGGCCGATTTCTTGCAAAAAGGATGCCCAAATCGTATATAAACAGTAAAAGCATTAATAGATCTCTGAACCCATTAAGGACTTGGGGGAAATCAGATCAGTGTTTGGCTGACACATTCCATACTCCTCTCGTCCAAATTTGAGGTTGTGAGTCTTCTAGGTGTTAAATTTCTCTGGTGTGTGTTATTCGAGGATTCAAGGGGCAGTCAAATGTGAAAAAAAATGACAAATCTTCGGTGAGAATTTCTCCTGGTGATGGGTTTTTAATGGAGGAAAGTCAATAAGGTTTTGCGTATATATACGATAATTCTCTTTTTCGCTCTTAAAATTCATCATAATTAGAAGAATATCTATCTTTACATTTATTGCCTTTCAAGTTTTTCTTTTTTAAGGGGGTCAGTGACTATTTTATCATTCAATGTGAATGAAAATGAATAATTCCTTAACAGCTAGTTGAGCACATTTATTGAATCAAATTAGAATCTTTGAATATGTGATAATTCCACTGCACTTACATTGTAAAACAGGGCAAATTACTTGCTACAGTATACTAATCAATAATCTGTGAAGTTAATTAGTGATTACAATTCAATGTATTTAAGTAGATTTTCCAAGATTTTCTTGTCCTTTTCGTCTTGTGCAGAACAATCGAAACCCATTTACCATTTCTCTATTATCACAGCCACCCATACTATTAACGAAAATGACATTTGTTTTCAAATAGGAATCATAAGAACTGATCTCGGTTATATCAGTAATTATCGGTACAATCTTCATTTGATTCCTAGATAGTTAAATTCCCACACTCATGATCACTGTTAATTTGCATACGACAAACCAAAGAGAGCGTGAGACAAAAAGAATAATGCTTACAAGTACCTTGCAGTCATTTTCTACGATTACAAAATACAAATTAATGTTAATCCTCGAATGCGTGTCACAGAAAACGATCTTTCTATGAAACATTAAACCCTGGTCTTACATTAATCACAATTTGAATGGTCGCTACTGGTCCAACAATTTCATTAATTGTACTATTTTCTCTAAAGGTTTTAATGGCTATTCAGACATAAGGCATTTATTTGGCTGGAGCTGTTGGCACTGTTGTGGTCTCTTATGTAACTATTGGACAAAGCCCCGTCCGATAACAGAAGCCACTGAGTTTCTGTAGATAGATCGATTAATCGTTTGCCCTCAGACATTATCGTAAAATGAAAATATCAGAGATTTTAAAAAATCTTTTCCTAAGACCTTAGATCTCCAGTCATAAACAGTTCCAATGGGTTTTTTTTTAATTAACCGGGTTGCATTGTTTGATTATAATTAGCTCTATAAAGTATATATATCCATTAATTCAAAAGCATTCACAATGTATTATGCTCGAGAAGAAATGATAAACAAACGAGGTTATAATGTTTAATACTAACAAGAGTTAACATTTCGAACACGTAGAGATATCAATGTTGAGATAAGAGATAAGATAGTTCCTTTGTAACACTATCCTGTCAAACATTTCATATATTGGGTTCGCAATTTTATGAATTGTTAAATTGTATATGAAAACTTGTTATTTTTAAGGTTAAATATTGTGAATGTGTATAACTGATGTTAAAAGCCATGCCATGACCGCTGTCTTGAAAAATTGTGAAAGCTATCACGTGGTGCCTTCTGAAGTACTTTCAATGCTCGGTTGTATTTTCTTTGGGGGAAAGCAATGATGATTTATGACCTTATAAAGCCAACATAAAAAATCTGACTCTAATTTTAAAATGTCACTGGCACTTATAACGAGTTTCCAGTATCTGAATTTACTGACTAATTGGCTTATGAAACGAGCAAAACATCAATAACATCCTATTGCCAATTAATCATCACGGTTGTACCTAATATCTGAAAACAAGGTGCTCACAAAAAACATTTTCCGAGAGCGGAGCAGGAAGAGAAGTGTGCATACATGATACCGATAGTCTCTGCAGATTTCTTGCAGTGTAAATATTGTGAAACAAACTTTAAATGTTTCTGGAAACAAATGGTGGGGTGTTTTTTTTACCGTATTAGCTCGTTTTCGTGACCTATGTGATAAAACGGGAAACATTAACGCTCATTTGATTCAATTAAGATAAAATGAAAGAAAAAACCCAAAAACGATTTGACTTTTTTTCCAGCTTTTCCTTTGAGATCAAGACTCTCTTTCTCCCTCTTTTATAGGAATTTTTCACTCTAAATTTGTAAAGTGAGTTTTTCTAATATTATGAATAGTTAATCAGAACCTTTTAAAGCTAATCACACTTCAATAAAATACTGACTTTTACATTTAAATTATTTTTTTAAATACAAAACAGTGTTTAAGAAACTCGCAGCGTAAGCTAATTAAAATTATTATCATCTTATTAAGATTTTACATTTAATCCCGTGTGCATTATATAAAATATACATGGAATGATATTAGATACGTAAATGACAATAAGGAGAATTGAGAGCACAAAGAGGAAAGGAGGGGGGTGTCATCTTCATTCTTCATCATTACATTTCCATCATGCAACCCGTGATTTTGTCTGTAAAATCACAAAAAGTATTAAACTTTATAAATCAATCAATAATTTGGAAATGGTGTGAAGGGCATAAGGTTCCAGCATTCCTAAAAGATGCTGATTTAAACGTCTCTAGCATTGCCATTGCCAGATAATAAAACGTAGACTAAAATTTCTAGGGGTTAAAGTTTTACGACAGATGGGAGAAGCAGAGTTCGTGCGTCTTGTCAGCTACATTTAGGAAGTCATGAAACACTCCGAGATCGATAGTATTTTGTAAAGATCGTCATTTAACATAGTATATAGGTGATAACATTAAAATGAAAACCTCCAAATTATCCCTACAGACCGACGTCCTTGCCAACATTAACTTGTTATATGTCAGTTAATGTGTAAGTATAGCCTTATAGTTCTCAGACGTTCGTGTTTTACAGAAAAATTCATTCAAATCAAAATTACAATGTCACTTGATAGCGATGTTGATTGCTATATAACACCCTTAATATAATATTTATTCAAATTTTCAAAATGACTGTGTACAAGAACACTTAATAGGGATGTTGATTGCTATATAACACCTTTGATATAAATTTTATTTAAATTTTCAAAATTACTGTGTACAAGACCAATTGATAGGGATGTTCATTGCAGACACCTTTCTCCCCAACACGTTACCTTAAAAACATTATGATTTTACAGAGAGAATTAAGTTAAAGCAATGTCTTGAGCAGAAGTAAGTACACTGTATCTAATCACAAACTTTTTGTAGCCTGCCAAAAAATATATTCAAAATATTTTCCTTAAATAGAAAATGTTAGTTCCGCGTTACTTGTGACAAGTGGCTTACTCTATAAGGTACTCGAATTTCTTAACAGCGGGACACAGATTCAGTTATCAAGGACTTTCACACTAAGATACATGTTCATTGTGTTTGGCTGCCTTTGGTTCTTAGCGAAATGGGTTAAAATCGCGGCAAGTAAAATAAAGATCAGTAGGTATAATAACTTCTTGCCTATAAAAGAGCATCTCGTGTAAGACTATAATTTCTTTTAATGTATACTGCATGTCTATATTAGAACCATTTTAACAAGACCTTGGACTTTGGGTAAGACGTAACTATC
>WFKH01010211.1:21867226-21887142 GCA_016163765.1 Magallana hongkongensis
ACACACACACACACACACACACACACACACACACCATTCCGGTGCATAGTTTTTACATAGTCCCCTCTGACTATGCATTCCCTATAATTTTGACCGTCATTGTGGTCCTATTCTCTTTTGAGAAGTGGACAGGGACAGGCATAGCCTACATCCATGCCTGTCCACTTCTCAAAAGAGAATATTGGACCTGGTCCCACACATAAAAAACCTAAAAACAGAAAGAAAAAAAAACAACAAACGAGACAAGTGATCGCATATTGCTAAATTTTGTGATTGTGTGCGATTGTTGGGTGTCAGAATGATAAAAGCATCCTTGGGATCGGAAAGAGCTCTTCGATATAAATGTCGCTGTTTACAGTTATCCTCGGTGCTCTGCATCCAAAAAGACGCAAAGACACACCGGGTATGGATCTATGAAATTACCAGGAGAGACACTCAACCAAAAAATAAGCCACTTTTGAATGACTACTAGTACATGCCCCATTCGTTGCTATAATCAAACATACAAAGCATAGGCAATTACCCTCATGCAGTGTTGCATTTCATTACGTCTATCCAACGATTTCCATATAACAACTACTAGTATTTGATGTAACTTGAGTGTCATTTTGATTATTCGGCGGATATTCTTTTAGTCTATACATGTATGTTCGCAATCAACGCAGATGTCTTCATTTGGAGAGAAGCATTTTAGCAGTAGTTCCCTTAAGGTTTAATTATAATCGACTGTCATGTTTCTAAAAAGTGGATCAAACATTGATTCTGTTTAGAGCCTCAAACATAAACAACATTAACTTGTACTTTGGAGGTATAGGGGCTTTTAGGAGTATTTGAAAATAAGAGGTTGTCTTGTAATTACAATGAAAGCAACCCCTCGTAGTTGAATTTTCCTACAACCAGGAAGATATTGAAGAATCCCAAATATAGAACACAAAGTGACATGCAATATGTCAGGACTATATCAAAATCACTATCCGATCACAGGACATATTTCTATATAATGAAGTAAAACGATAAAAATCATTGCAAGATATGTTCAGCTTATTCCTATGTTGCATCTAATACAAGCCTCCAATTTGAATTCTGCTGGGGACATAACTAATTATGTTATACTTTAATGGATCAAATGTCCATATTCTAACAGCGCAAGGATGCACGAAACCTTGTTTGTGGAACCTGGGGTTTGGGCTTTGGCTCCATGGAAACGGTTCAATTACCGCCATGTGAGGAAAATAAGGTGTTGATTGTTTGAAATCAGAGCCTGATGGCTAGAAAATGGAGACATTATCTCGTAAAATTAGTATAGTCCATTACTGCACATGTCTCCGAAGTTTAAAAATAAGTTTATTCGTTCACTGAATTCCAATAGAAAGAGAACATGTGTACATTACATCGACAATTACTTGTTTGACTGCGCTAATGATTCTGCCTTTTAAAAATAACTGCCAGAAATCGGGGTTTTTAAAAAATTGCTCATTAAATATTGAAAGTGAATAAAAAACTTGGTGCAAACACGTGCAATCAAAACAGAAATCTGTTTTAACAACGAATATAGTTTACATCTTCCATAAATACTACCAGTTTAATGAAGTATGTTGCGAGTCCGAGTGAACTTTAATTTGGAGAAGGACTTAAATATTGTACATAAAATACCCCTTTCATGCCTAATAAAATGGGTGAATGATTAATTCAATGGGTAAATGTTCAATTGAATTGGATGAGTGTCCAGTTAAAAGGGTAATCGATGAAGATTCTCTGTCCTTGTCCCATAAAATTTTTTTAATACTCTTCTAATGAAAGCTCATGTCAACCGTCTATATATAACGTGTATTGCAAAAGTGAAAACTTTCCTTTTTTGTTGCAATGAAGTCATTGATTTTGCAAGTATAAAAGTACATTAATTTTTCAACCCTCGTTTATATATTTATAAAACATGATTTCTAACTTTAGGCTACAGATTAGTATATTTTGATACACTGAATTACTAAAAAATGCTATGGACATGAATTATTTATCAGTTTAAGATTTATTGCGTTAGAAGAACGTCACCATTGTGATTGTCTCTGTATTAAATGTAAAAAGTGGGACCAAATTAGATTTAAAAATCCCATTTACATCAGCAACTTTTATATACCCCCTTCATAAATTTGGTGCTTTCGGTACACAGTATTTTAGTGTGTCAAAACAAGGAGAGAACAATATAAATGTTGTATTTTCTTTATGAGTTTCATGATTATCTTTGAAGTTTGATGTCATATTGGTAATATTTTACAATTCAGTTCTTGTTTGAAGCGCATTGTTTAATTTGTGAAGAGAATTATTTTAAACATGCATATTTTTTTGCCTACTTCACAATGTCTTGCCCTAAAACGTTTAAACTCGTATGACTTTTTGAGTATATTCTTTTATTTTAATGCATAGTACGTCTTAATATCAATATTCATTGACAGAAATTAAATTATAAGGGATAAATTTGATAGCAATTGATTTCATTTTCTGAAATTTTTCAGGCGTTGGGATCTAAATTTACCAAGCAGAAGGATATACATAGAAATTTTATGTCATATTTCAAAGTTTGTATTTGCCATACACCAAGTCAATTTTAAGATTTCCTAACGACGGATATTTCAATCCATCACCAAAATAAAACATATTAGAATCGAATAAAAGAATTTCGTATACAGAACAACTTTGAAAGCTTCAAACCCCCATTGCTGTAATTAGATTATGTTTGCAAACATTTTTAATACTCGAACACTAAAAAGGTAAGTTTAATTTGGTTGAACCAAATGTGATAAACCAGAAGATCCTTCGAAATATTAATGCCTCACTGCTCAATATGCCCGAAAAGGTTGCAAATTATTTTGACGCTTTTCATTGCATTCTCACATACAGAAGACGGAAAGAATCGACGAACCAGCAAATTGATTTGTCTGTCTGAATCAGTGACATGAAGGGAAAAAGTCGAATTTGGCTTCAAACGTTATGCAATGTATAATGAAGCTCTAAGAAAGGATAACGTTCTTTACTATGGAAGTCAATATTGAAAAACCAGCTCGAATTCTTGGAAAGTAAACATCTAAATTTTATACAACCTGGTGCATGTGCTTGAATGGCGCCATATATAAAATTAACGCCATTTATAGCTAATTGATTAGGGTATGTAAATATCTCTGTTCCACGTTGCACACCTGTTGCAGACGGACGGAGATAACTTTGTTTCAGATATGGACGACAAGCAAGGTGTGACTTGTAAACTTACCTATATCAAACAAGTAGCGATCGATCATCTTCATGATGCGACTACCAATCGCACAGATATAATTCATTTCTCTTGTTCGCTGTTTGTCTCGTACGAAGGGTGTGGTCTCTCTGACGCTGGCAATCGCCTCACTGGAGGAAGACTCCTCCATACGGGCTGATTTTCCCGCCAAAAATATTGAAAGTTTTTCCCGGCAACCTACTTTACGCTTTGATGATTTCACGGGATCCGCCAACACATGATCCAGTATGTACGATATAGATCTCTCCTGACAAGTGTGTTTTAATTAAACAGCGCAGTTAATCCTCATCAGCAATGAACAAATCACAAGTTGTATAGATTCACAAAAAAATCTCACATTAATGAGCTTGATTACAGTTCTTCTTCGTGGATATTTTTAACACATGAAAAATGAAAGCAGATCCAAACATCGATAAAATACGATTTCACACACAGTACAACCTGTTGCTTAAAACGTCAAAGAGAAAAAAAACCCTCTTCACCAGGTTCCTAACCATGAATCTGATAAAGCGCTGACAAACCTTGGGTTTTTTAAACTCTCCACAAATATCTCAGGAAATTATTCCCCGGGGTATAATCCTGACACGGAATCTGCAACGCTGTCGTTAACGACGATTTTTTCCAAAAAAGCAGATGACATCATTATAAAGGACATCCAATCTAGTCAGTTGCACCACAGCGGGTTAAAAATCGTTTTCCTGTGTACCTGAACCATGTCTGTCCTTCACACGCGTTGCTTTAGGTTTTGTTAACATGAATCAATTACTAATATATTTACATTAAAAAATATTTGAAGAAGAACTTTGCAGCAGATGCGCTAACGACATATTTACAAATAATGCCTCCTGGATTGACATTCAATTTTCACCAGATTATTCCTTCGAGAATTATGACTCTAAAGCTTTTCGAATGCTTACGAATCGTCGCAATGTTTTCTCTCCCTTTTTTTTCCACGGGTTTATCAGAATCATATGTTGTCTGAGACTTGTTAAACCATGATCCAGGTACAATAGACGATGAAGGCGTCTTTTATAAATCCAATCGCTGGTAATTATCCAACTGGAGGGCTATTTTTCATCCCTGTCTATCGGCACAGTGAGAGCTGGCTACTGTCACGCCTGTCCGTGTAGCCACAGATGACAGATATCTGCAGTTTCTGTGACTGCTTCATTTTTGCACTTTGCACGCAAGTGTCTCTTATCAATCCATAACGTTTTTACTTTATAAAGTGATTTTTTTTTTTGGTTTTCTATAAAATTCCCTGCCCACACTCTCTAACGATCAACAATCAGCTCAGAGATGAGGCTCGGCTGTCCACCAAGTCAAATGTTTTACCTTAGTATTTTCTTCGTTAGTTATGATTAATTATTGGGCTTTTTTTTCAATAATCGATAAATATTTCAGCGCCATTCAACGCACCTGTAAACATTGGACGTTTCACCCACTTGTTGTATACGTTTAACAGAGTAACTGGTTGCCCTCTGCAGATTTTTATAAACGCAGTGCAGCAAAAGTGCACATTATTCACTTTGCAGGCTTCTAAACGCGATGAGGATTTTGCAGCATGTCTAGGCGCTGTTGGATGAAGACATTGATCAGAAAAAGGCTGAGTCCATACGAAGGGCTTCGCGGCCTCGAGAGTTCTTGACTATTGTCTCTAAGATAATTGTGCGACATCGTTTTTAAAAAATCTGATATTTGTTTTGTTGAAGAATTGGCGACAGTCTTAAGCCATGACATATAACAAGAGGCATGATCAATGAATAAATCTTGACAAATTCAAAACGCAGAAATCGACTTTGACTGCACATTCATCGCCAAGACACTATTGGGAGAAAAATATCTGCATGCAATGCACACAATCTTTTAAAATGTTTAGCAAGTTTTATTCGATAAAAATTAATTTATTGATCTGTGAAGATTATACTCACTTCCGTGGAATTTTTTTTTTTTGCGTGCGAGTTCTTGCATTGTATTATATGTGGATTTGATCTTTTGAAGGGTTGATTTATTAGCGGACCCAGTTACCATACACAAAACTCACTGGTTGGACGCAGGTTATCTATAATACTGCTTGGTCTTAATTGTTTTTTTGGTTTTTTTTACAATAGTAGTACATATTTTTTCTGCACAAACCAATTTTCATTGAAAGCTATTAATCAAACAACACCCTAGAACGGGTCTCTTTTCAAAGATTTGATTAAAATTACTTTTTTTAATGAATATACTCCGAATTTATATGCAGTTAGCGAACGTCAAAAACGGTGACGAATCTTGATGAAATTTCTACATATTCACGAATTCTTCTTAGTTAATCTTATTTAGTAGACATATGTTACAAGAATTGCGAAAACATAACTATACATATAGACCAAATAAAACCATCGTTTTGCAGCCTCGAAGTAAAGCTTTAAAACAACTTTAAAATTCGGTGTATGGGAAAAAAAATTACCTACATTTAACTCAATGAACCTTCTTGAGAACAATTATTTTCGATGATTGAAGTTCTTTATCATATCTAACTACTGGATGAAGCTCGATCCGACATTAACTTGCGTGACATTTTGTTCGAAGATAGTCTTGTCTTCTAAACTGAGATGGCACTTGCTATATGATTGCAGAATCACAAGCAACGGCTAATAGAAAACCTTACAATCTTAGATTTAGACCCATTGGTGATTCAAGAAAAAAGGAAGTTGCAGCCATAGATCACGACAACCAGGGCTGTAAATTTGGATTTCTGGAAGCGTTTCTGTCGTAATCCTGCTCGCTACTTAGACTCAAAAAACACGCCGGTCACATCCACTGAAGCCCGATGTATAATCTGTCACGTCGAACTACTGGAGACAAATGCTTGCTTCTGGTTCTTTTATATTCACATATAGACTACAGAAGGAATTAGTATAAAAATCCTGCCACTTTAGAAAGCTTCAACGGACATTCTCCTTTTGCAAAGATGGGGATTAGGCCCCATGCTAATCTTTACTATATTGCTTTAACATCGAATGAACCAGTTATTACAGGTAAGTTCAAACATCTATCATAGACCGAAGTGTGGCCCGGAACCCCCCCCCCCCCCCCCCCCCCCCACATCCAGATTACATGAAATTTACTATATTAAAATAATTTGACCAAAAAAATAGGCCTTAGATCACAATCTTCCCTCTCAAAGAACCCTCCTTAAAAATATATAATATCGTGTTAAAGTTCAATTTATATATATTTTACTGTAACTGTGACGTTTCCTGGTCGAAGAGAGTTCGTAAAAAGATTACATCTTGGTCAATTCCCAAGCCTAAATGCGGACAGAGAAAAAAGTCAACTAGTCCAATTAATATTCTTTAACATTACTTGTGGTCGAAGGAAATCAGATTAAAACTTTATGGAGGTCTTGAGTTTTAGCGTCTTTTACGAAAGTTCATTTTTCTCTCAAGTAATTGAGTTGTTTCAACTCGTATTACAAAAGATGACCCAATACGGTAAAAAGAATCAATTTTGAGAAACTTCAAAAGACTAACTTATCCTGCGTTGAATAAGTCTGGACATTATAGATAATCCAAGAATTTGTTCTGTTTCTGGAGTGTGATAATATTGAACGCAACGCTTGGTCGACTGAATTTAGTTATCAGCTTTTTCAAAATCAGAACACCATACCCAATTTTATAAATATACTATTAAAATGAGACATTAATTGAATATTAATACATATCATAAATGTTAATTACAAAGTATTGTTGACAAAAGATGATAATATGGATGTCTCCAGATAAGACTACAATATTAAATATGAATCAATGCAATTATTTGTCTTTTATTCATACAAAATTATTCATTCTTCCTTTCAGATTTACTAGCATCCATACAGATGTCTCCCTACAGGTCAACTACATTAACTCTAACTGTCTGTGTTCTATAGAGCTCATCAACGGAGGACTCTGAACATCAAAGCTTTATAAATGTCCTTGTACTAGGAGGGAGAAACCGTCTAATTCATCTTTAAAAGATAAAAACTAATTAAATCCGCCAGAGAATAATAAGACATTTCAGCTCAGAGTGGCTTCTAGTACTATACTTTAATGGAAACTAGCTACGACGATAGCTAAAAACCGACTGAGTGCTTGTCGCAGAATTACATTGTCTTCTAAAGGTTGTCATATAAAGGACAGACAATTGTTGACAACGAAAAAATGTGTAAGATAAAAACAAATAGATAGTAATTATTCTAATAAGTGCAAATCAAACTTGCTAAGTATGTTGTGGTTATAGACATAAGGGGGTGTGTTGTGTGAACATTCCATCAGACGAGTACACCAAAAAGTAGACCGTCTCAGTTTGGATTACACATATCGTGCAACTCGAAATCAGATTGAAAAAAAATTCGTGAGGCGAAAACGTTAACTAGGAATACTGATTGAAGGCGATAGCAAGTTAATGCCATTAAACAAATGGGGTGTTAACTTATGTGAATTAAAGTACGGTGGTTGGAATAAGGTCAATGAATTTTTATTTTTATTTTTATTTTTTTTTTTTTTTTTGTGCGCGCGAGAGGACAGTAGTCCTTGGTTCGAGTCCCATTCACAACCAATTTGAAATATTTAAATAAACAGATTACAAATAGCAAAATAAATTTAGTCAAAGTTTAAAGTATAGCCATTTAAATAACCAACAAGTATAAACTCAAAGGATTTGGTGTAAAAAAAAAAAAACCGCAAAATGTTTAATGTTTGCACTTCTTTAATCGATGTACATTATTTATAATTTTAAACAATTTATTTATTTAATTGCCAGGGAAAAGGCAAGTGTGAGCATTTATATTAGAATTCGATTTTTTCTGGAAAAAATGTTATCATTAGATCAAACTTTCATATGTTAAGTGTAGAAAGGGTTCATAAACCTACACGTGCCTACATCTGTATATCGTCATACTGAGCTCCGTTATAAATTTCACGCTTATCAGCATCGTAGAGGTTTCTTTTGGAATTAGTTAATGGAATGTAATACATTAATTATTCAGTCCATTATAATTATTCAACAACCAATGATTGGAATAACTGGTTAAATGAGAGATAATTGCTTAAAAATGATATCGATTCAAAATTGTTAAACACAAAATTCAAATTGTTCACGTTGGGATGTTTGCAGAAGTGAAAAAAAAAAGTTCATATTAATTAATAATTGTTGCTTTCACAAGTATACAAATTTCACTCATTTTCAGATTGGAGTTAATTAAAATTCTCTGAATTTAAAGAGAAGCTTCCACATGTTCCATTTTAAAACCAGAAAGTGTCTGTAACATCTGTAATACGTAGGCAATATGATCCTTTTATGTAATGCTGTTCATAAGAGGATCAAATTGTGATCATGTGTGTATCATATATGGCAAATCATATTTGGATCATTAGGAAGCAATATACATATGATACATATATTGAAGGTCAGGCAAATGTGTTGAAGTTTCCTGTGTACGAGGCTGGTCAGATCCAATCAATGTTTATAGCTTCTTTATTATTTGAGTAATAAGTATTTCCCGAAATAATTAATAACAATGATTTTTGTCTGCATCCATGACGTCAATGCATTTCCTGTAGCGTTCGATGGTAAAGAAGGATCCAAAAATATATGCATCTTGATCTATGAAATGATATCTTTTAAAGGACTCCAATACACTATATGATTGTGTTAATCACAATAAATGCAGGACCGATAAAAAAAAACCCCAAGTAAACAAACAAACTTGTAAACATAAACAAGAACTGGCGATTATCAAAACATTGCACGAAAGTGTAGTGCTTTATCAACCAAATATTGTGAGATACTTTTCAGACAAGGTGCCAGCTACAATTGGAATACCTGGTTTATCATTCGGATGTTTCATTTGAGAGCATTAACTTTTATGGTAAAAGGTGCTTCCCTGCATACTCATGCACATGGGGAAGTTTGTGATAATAAACTTAATGGTCATGCCAATCCTACATGTATATTGACCACAATATAGTTCATGTACGTTAGGAAAAAACCCAACTGTAAATGGATTAATTGAATTACCATTGTCTTATCGGGACATTGTGTATATGACATGCATTGTGGATTATATTGACACGTTCGTAAATAGTTACTATCAAAATATATGAACATGTGTTACATTATTGAAGTTGTTTTTTTAATGTAAGAATAATTATACAATACTCATCAATACAAACATTTCTGAGTGTGTCTAAAGGTCTCATCTTTTTCAATAGATTCTCAAAAACACATTATAAATGTTGTGTCTTTCAACAAAGAAATCTTATTTTTAAGGTTTTCTCCACAATGAGTAATTTTCCTGACAGCTGCAGGATCCTGATAATGATTCAACTTATCGCCATGTGTTGGCCCCACTTTCAGGCTATCTCTCTCGCTATCACTTCAGTCATTACATGTCCAGTTCATCATTGACACAATCTGCCGACTAGCGTCATCTCTTGCATGATGTCAATAATGTAAAGATCGTTGTGGAAATCATAGACCGCCAATTCCAGTATTAGAAGTCATTGCTCGACATGTGCAATGATTTTTTGAAAATGTATTTTAAGTATTTTTGGTTTTGTGCAATGATGATTTAAAGAATGTTTTTTTTAAACTTAATCTCTGTAAGGATATGTTAAATATTTTCTGTAACCGTAGCATTCTTCCCATTACACAATAACCACTTTTCCCCCTCGTTGCAAGACCTCCGGTCTACATATAGAGCTCTTTGATCTGGCAGAAAAGAATACCCATTTCCTGGAGGCAGCGTCGTTAATTTCAATGTACATAATTGAGATGTCACTTATTGCAGCTCGTTCATTAAGGTTCCTATTCTGCTCCTTTGAAAACAGACATGTAAATCACTTAATTGTCACGAAGAATCATATGGATTTCCGGCTTCTATACGTGTTCACGTGACCATCGTCATGGAACTCAGGTGATAAAACAAGGTTGTAGAAAAGAAATAAAGGGGTCAATCAATATGGGGACAAAAGTTCTCATGAATGGACCCTTGACAAGATCATATAAACCGTACCTTAGCCAATAACATTACATAGGAATTATAATATGAACCAAAACTTAATATTCTATGAGTATATATAAATACGCTATTAAACAAGTACATGTGTATACTCAAGATGAATTCGTAATCGCTGCAATTGAATTGCTTTTTAACAAGAAGACCAGAATCTATACATTTTATTTCTAGGAGATTGACATAATACATGTCTATGCAAAAAGAAAGACAACCCGAAATAAGACATTCAATGCTACAGGTCCCACGGCTATTAGCTCATGCAGCATGTAGCTCTTTAAGCATGTAGCATGTAGCTCTTTAAGCGTGTAGCATGTAGCTCTTTAACAGTTTAAAGTACTGTTTTCTCATATAGCAAGTCCAAACTATCGCAGTATTTCTTCACTCACGAAAATTTAAAAATATGATCGGTGTTTAATTGTTATCATCTGTCATAAACATGCATACTATTGACAAAGAAAAAATTGGTGCAAACTGATTGTTATCTATAGCTATAAAGGACTGCGGATAAATTAACGAAGACAGTTCACAATATTTTTCTTTAAGAATACCCGCAATATTGTGTGTGTGAACACAAATGTTTACACGTGTAGGATGCAGGTTGAAAAGAAGTCCTAAACATACTAGCAAACTATTTTCAACTAAGCTAAGAATCGTCCCAATTTTTTTTTTCTTGAGAAGAAGAGCTAAGTATTAAATTATAGCAAAATGTAAAATTTCAGGGCTAAAAAGTATGGAAATTTTATTAACTTAGTGATAGTTTATAGCAAAAACAATCATTCGTTTAAAAATATTAAAGTAGATCAGATGAGTAATTTGTCGATTATCAAGCCTCCTTAATAAACTGTTATAATAATTTCAAATCTTATAATATTCGCTCTCGACCTTTAAATGTTTACAATGTAATACAAGTATATACAAGGCGTCATAGATAAACTCCTCTTGTATTCAGTTTACTAAAAGATGATTCAAAACGTTGTCTAAAAAAACAACTTTTTGTAGAAAATTGCATAATACGTGCACAGAAAAAGAAAACAAATGAATAATAAGATTTTAGATCAATTCGAGAGATTCAGCAGTCAGATAGTGCCATTCTGTTTTCATAGTATCTGATGCAAGGTTAAAACCTTGATTGATATCATTTGGCATGTGGTGCTTCTAGCATTGCAGGTTGTTTGATGCTTCACATTCCCCATTGTTTTAAACAGTGCATCTTCCAGTGTGCTTAATCTGCTGAATGCAACAACGTCATGCAATTTCATTATGATCTCGTTGTAAAGCGATTACCAGCCAAAAGTCGATCTGATAGCAAAAGTGCATATAGTAAGGCACTGTCTTGTTTTTGTGTAAAGTATGGCTCATCATCAACTGATTTCTAGAATAATAACAACTTTGTTCCTGCGATACTGCATCATTAGGGTATTGAACACATAGTGAAAACGTCAGCCAACGCAGAATTACACAATGCAGCAAAATAATAAAAAACGACGCAAGAACGATAGATTAGGAACTTTCTGTAAAGATCAGACATTAAATGAATTCATAAATAGGAAAAATACAACTCTAAATTATGTTACGAATATTAATTAGAGTAAGTTTATACCAGTTTAATGTCCAGATATGATCGATGATCGATTATCGATCTTGCAGGGCCATTCTAATTCTGACTCCGGCCACAGAACACTACCTGTATCGATCCCTGCAACATTACAAGACTGCGGACTGTCCAGGGGCCGTGTTTACAGCCATTAAATGTTGTTAAATTTTGTAAATAGATTCCCACTGAATATACTCTATTGACCATCGTTATAAAGTAGGGCAAAAGCCAATATAGGGGTATAAACATCAACCAAATGCTCCGATTTTGACCATAATTTGACAATGGACTACTATTATCTTAAGATATATTGGATGGGATCAGAATCTTACAAACACACGGCAACAATTTATTTGGGCGAAGGACAACACCCTTTTTAAACGCACTATAGATATGATCATGAGATTGGCTAATAGTTTGTTTAGGTCTGTGCTTATTTTGCATTGAGGCATAGTTTGATATACATGTATATTCAATCTTTTGAACCTACTATGGTAAAAACGTGCAAAATCTGTGTTAATTATATTCTTCTTATGTCAAAAATCGTCACAATCTATAACATGAAGTCAGGTCAGATTAAGCGTGACGATATAGAATAGCTGTTCATAATTTAATCATAACAAGGCTCAAATTCACATTCGTGTCTGTCAATAATATGCTTTTTAAAAGTGATTTTTACTGCCGACAAAAACGTAAAAATCCATACCATTGTAAACATAGTGGGTATATTTAGGGGCATGTGGGATAGCCTTTTTCGTGCAGTTGCTACCTGAAGAAAGGTGTGTGGAAATTAGAGCTTGTCTCTATTTACGTCACCGCGACACATCAACAGGCTTACCTTTGGAACAAAAGAGTAGAATAATCCAATTAAGCAGACAACACTTGTAGCGGTACGTGTTAATGAACCTCTGTAAGAACGTTCCCTTCTTCTCGGCTCTTGGAACATCTCCGTCCAAAAGTTTCATTTCTTCGTTCTTACAGTTCCTAATCCCGTTTCCCGCCATTTCGGATGTGCACAATTATACTTTACGAGCCGTGGTGATCTTGAAAGGTTTTTATTTCCGGAAAAATGATGACAATTTCTTCATTTTGCTCTTTAACATGATAGTTAAAAGACCAAATAAGGTATTTACCCCTCTGTGGCTGGAGGGTATCGCTTATAGTATTATATCCAATCGATCCCAGCATCCAAACATTTTTTTCCTTCCTTACTAAGCTCTCGCTTCGACAGTTCTTTGCTTCGTTATCATCAAAGTGGTATCCCCCTTTTAATCCCGCTCCGATTCAGTGACTGCAAAATTTATAGTGACCGGTAGAAAAATAACAGCATTCCTGGCAAGCATTGAATCTTAAATATTGATGAGCTTAGGTCCCATTACGTTACTGTTTATATATTCCACCACCGATGACACTGGGACTCCATAGCTGTCGTCTATATCAAGGTCTCCGTTAAATTTTGACTCCTCGTCAAGATGTTGCGTCGATTAGGACCACATGTCATCATTTGTAAAATCAGAGCCTCGTTTAATCGCTAGTTTATGACAAAGAGGGTCTCCTGGCATTCATTAGAACCCCAGGGGTGTGGAGTTTGTATGTTGGCCCGTCTTGATCTTCACACATAAAGATGATGAGCAGCGCATGAGCACAGTAGATGCTTCAGTACTGCATATTGGTGGCTGATATAACTGCCGAATTGAAGATTTTTCTGTCATGAGTTTCAGAATTATAAGATTAAGAAAAATCTACTGTCCTCCTTTGGTTCATTAGCATGAATTTAAAATTACATGTTACACATTCAGACGCCTCAATTACATGTGCATGATTCGTATATCAATAAACATAAAAGCGTACTAATCTCTCTATCAAACAGAACATGGTGTGCAATAGAAAACTGTTGTTTAAGAGACCAAAATTTGGGTACAGTATATATATGTTTCATTTACAGTGACATAGCGACACATTTTAAACAAATATTTAACTTCTAAATGATTCTATCATATTAGATCTATAACCGATTGTCAGAAAGCGGTTGGTTGATGGATATAAAAGTTTTAAGAAGTCCCACTCACTCGGAGCTCCTCGCGTTGCTTGTCGCACTCTTTGTACAGATGATCGTGCGTTTATGTGGAGTTATTATGGACTTGTTAATTTTAAGGAAGTAATAAAAACACAGAAGATATAATTATATTTTATGGAATTTGCGTTTCTTGCATTTTTGCATTTTCCAACATATATTTAACCAAATGTTAAATGGAAGTAAACAAGTTTGTTTTTTACGACTGCGGGACTATCTAGATTATATTTGGCATAATCTAAAACAAAGACAGTCTGTCTTTCACACGATTGTTACTTTTTGCTTTCACAAGAATATAGTATTGAGCTAAACTCTGATATTGTTTATGTAATTTTTGACTTACAAATCACCCAAAATTCTTATGTCTTTTTCTCGCTGTGTTAATGATGATGTAGGTATTTCTGCACATTGCAATCACGTGACACGAGTATCGTAATCGAACACGACATAAACTTTTGGGTTTTGTTTTATTCAAACGTGTTTCGTGTAAGTTGCAGTTTCTAAAATCATGTATATTTCATAAAATACATTTAATTTTTCAATTTTATCACAAAAGTCGTAAAGCGTATTCACAACTGTACTCTTTACTCATAATCTTCTTAGAAAAACTATCGATCTTTCGATCTTGTTTCAAATGCGAATTTAAGCTTCTGGTAAGGAACAGAATATTCAATTTCCTTTTATAAAATAAATTAAAGTTTTATAATTTACACGATATTGTCTGGATAAATGAGCATAATTATGTCCTTTGGGTGTACCAAGAACTTTTTTTTTTTGCTTCGATTATTTTGTTCATTTAAACAAATAGATTTTAATGTGAATAAAAACCACAGAGCTTTTAAACACTGACATTTCTGTTCCTGTTTGATTGTTATTTCTGCAGATCTGTCTTCTACTAGTCTCGCGAGTGGCTTATCTTTTCTCTTTTATATGCATATTGTGGTCGCAAACTGCGCGATCAATTCTGCCCAAGACAAAATGGATCCAGACGACTGGGAAATTAATCCCTCCCTGAAATGTCCATTCAATATACACGACTGTCTTGATTCTTTGTATTTTGCGTTCTTCCTGATTTTTAAAATCAAGGTTGGAAATTTAGGAATGAATTTTTCAGATTCCACAGAGAGAGAGAGAGAGAGAGAGAGAGAGGACTGACATAATGTATACATGTGCACGTGCGTATGTTTTATTAGTTTGCATATAATCACACCTGCCATGTGTAACTACATGTGGAACTGAGTTCAATTTTTCATTATACATGTATTTATGAATTATTGAATTTCATTCCAAATTTTTATCACATTTCATCAGTGTTTCTTAGTGCTTTGTTTATGATTTTTGACTGTTTGGTTATTTGTTTGGCTAAGAACAACTGTTAAAAAGCGTGAGATTCAGCTGTATGATACAGAGGTCGAAGTGACCTTTTTCTATCCTCATTTTTGCTGTAGTTTATAGCATGTACTCATCAAGGATAATGTTTCAATATTCCCCAGTATATCTATTATTTATCGATGTTCGTGATAGGATCATGTCGCCTCTATTTCAACACAAACAATGTTTCTAGGATTTTTTCTCGCCGTTAATCTTATTCTGGCGACTTCTAAGACAACTTAGATCTATTTTGCATCACCATCATTAAATGAATAACAAAGATAATCCAGTGAGTCGATACCAGCATTGATTTCTCTCTCTCTCTCTCTCTCTCTCTCTCTCTCTCTCTCCATACGTGCAAGCAAATATATTATTTTTTTATCGAGGCCACAAAAAAGTGAAACAATTGTCAGGTGACGACTCTAAACTGATTAGTGCCAATGGCGAACTATGATCGTTGATTTGCAATTGATTGGATCGTTGTGATGGACTGGGGGGTTGTCCTGGAGGTGAACCCACGTATTTAAACTAGAGTCCCCATGTGACCGAATCATTGCAGACAATTCCTGTATGTATCGAATACATTTCTGCGATTACAATTACAATATGTATGACATCATCACTCTTTGTGGCTAAACCCTCATCATTGTTTTCGCCATTATTGTTATTTTCAATAAGACAACATATTGACACTCCTGAAATACCTGAAAATAATTCTTATTATTTTATATTTATTTTATATCCTGTATAACATAAATATGCATAGGCGTCGGAACCGGGGGGGGGGGGACCCCCCCCCCCTTTTTTGCAAAGTTATACATAACCTTAACCGAAGACTATTTTTTTTGCTTGTCAAGGTTTTTGATAAGTCTTGCCCCCCACTTTCAATTTGCTTCCGACGCCACTGATATGTACAAAGTATGCGACCTTATTGAAATAACATACTTTTCTAGATTTATTTGATTTACTAGGAAAATAAATCAATGCGAGACATCATCACTGGGTCACGGGCACTAACTCTTTCATATTATCCGTGAAGTAAAAATGGTTGCATTACTATTAATACTTAATGATGGCTCAGGATAATGTGTGTTGAGGATATGAAAATGAACAACGAATGAATTGATGCTCAGCATACATCTGTTCAGAATAATCCGTAAGCTTGAACATATTAACAATACTCAGTTCCGGATCAGGAAATTCCAAGATAAGGATAATAAAGGAGGCTCGGTGGTCAGCAAATTAACCATCAGATCTACCTTAAATTTTTAGAAATAATTTCTTTAGCTATAAAGAATTATTTAGTAAAGAAAATATCCACAAAGCTTTGCTTTAAAGTTTGAATATTTTTCTATATCTTTATACAGAGCTCTTCTTCTTAAGGAGATAAATAGAGTCTAAAAATGGCCACGACCATCCAGCCCTCCTAATCCGTTAACATGTACATACACGTACAAAATTGCAATGTTTGGTATTGGGTAAGAATAGTCTGTAAACATGTAAATGATTGCAATATTCGTTATTAGATAAAGATATTCAGTACATGTAAACATGTACGTGATTACTATGCCCAGTATTGGATAAGGATAATCCGTATACATGTACAGTGTAGGTCATTACTATGTCCAGTATTGGATAAGGATAATCCGTATACATGTACAGTGTAGGTCATTACTATGTCCAGTATTGGATAAGGATAATCCGTATACATAAACAATGTACGTCATTATTATGCCCAGTATTGGATAAGGATAATTCGTATACATGTACAGTGTACATGATTACTTTTCCAGTATTGGATAAGGATAATCCGTATACATGTACAATGTACGTCATTACTATGTCCAGTATTGGATAAGGATATAATCCGTATTCATGTACAGTGTACGTGATTACTTTGCCCAGTATTGGATAAGGATATAATCCGTATACATGTACAGTGTACGTGATTACTTTGCCCAGTATTGGATAAGGATAATCCGTATACATAAACAATATACGTCATTACTATGCCTAGTATTGGATAAGGATAATCTGTAGACATATACATGTACAATATACCTCATTACTATGCCCAGTATTCTGTGCACAAGTGCTACAATACATGATAATCCGCATTCACTGTACAATCGTTAATAACTGATAAAGATAAGTCACTTTTAAAATTGTTCAGTGTCTAAACAGGATAATCCGTATACATGTACAATACATGATTACTTTGCTCAGTATCGGATATTGATAATCATTGTACGTGATTATTAAGTATTGGGTTGTAATAATCAAATATTTACATCGTCAATTACATGTATCAGAAATTATAAAAGATGATCGGTATACACAGTAGTAATGTTCAGTAATCCATACATTTGATCTTAGCAACGGATCATGATAATCCATTTACATGTACGCGAGCACAATGTTCAGTATCGGACAAGCATAATCCTTATACATGTACGATACAACATCGCAGAGTACTAGATCTGGATAATTAATATAAAAAAAGAGAGTAAGAATGGTCAATGCTTGCCATGACTACTGTTTTCTCGTAGTAGAGATAAGAATTTCAGTTCAGGAATACATGTAAAACATACAATTATGTAAACCAAGAGTAATTTTGCTTGAACGCGGAGGGAATGCCACCGAGTATTTTCAAATAAACGACAGATATCGTCAAAAAATACTTCATGTACATTTATGTTTAAATTAAATTCTGATAGAGTTATGTCCCTTAGACCAATGAAAATCCGCTATCTATTGATCGGCGTACTTCAAAAGTTGTCCGAAACTCTAACATTTTACAGCACACTAATATAACAATCAACTCATTAAATGTTAAAAGAATGACCGTAAATTCGCATCATATGTTTTTTCTTTGTGTATATAAGCCTTCAAAATACGTAATTTTAACATTTTCTATCCGTTCATGTACATAAATAAGGTTCCTTCTGTACATGTATTTTTCATCGAGGGAATACTATTGATAAAAGTTTTTGTAAAATTTTATATGCTTAAACAAGGGGTCTTTTTATCGATGATACCAGTAAAATTTTGATAGAATAATTCTTCATTTATTTGTAGATCAAATTATTGTCCACATAAACATATGTAATAATCTCGATCTAGCTCTCCTTCCAGACTTCATTAACTACATGTGTGTGCATAAACAGCGATTTAGGAGATTTATGACCTTGTCGTAATGAATGCAAGGTCCAAATATTAGGGTAGACATATACATGTTCTCATTTATCTTTGTATTATGAATTTTTACTCCTGAATTCCTAGTAGACCATTATAAGTTGTTGAGACTACAGTGGTAGAGACTATAGTGTCTTGAATATCACTGTGCCCCTACCCCAAAAAACTACAGCGGCACTAATTTTACGAAGGAAAAAAGTTTTCTGTAACGATTTTACGTGACACAGTTAAAAGGTTCATTAAAACCCAACATTCTGTAAAAAAAAACCCACAAAAAACCATTTTACTGTATACAGGAAAATATTCGTCCCCGTTTTATTTTCGCCCTTTCGCCCTCGTTGTCAGTGGGTGAATTTAAGACTGAGCAAATTCAAAACAAAATTTAAAAAAATTACTGTGTTAATTAGAAAGAGTATATTTTTCAAACTCTGTCTGAGCGAATTCAAGAAGGGGCAAAACCATTTGCAAGTATATATGGGCGAAAAACCTCGTATATAGTATACTTCATTTTATACGAATAGCAGGCGAGATATATCCAATTATTGATGATCAAACCATTTTGATATCTAAGAAAAACTTTTCTAAAAAGTGTGGTCAAAACAAAAGTGTTGGTCAGACTTTTTGTAACACAGTGATATTATATTATACATATTGGTGAAAAAAACAATAATCAAGAGTAATAAAAACAAGAGGCCCGTGGGCCACATCGCTCACCTGAGGAACAATAGGTATGATGAAATCAGCTTAAAGGAGTCATGATACAAACTATCTGGACAATGTAGTATAATACATTTAGATCCTGTATAAATGAAAATCCATTTTCCCCCCTGGATATTTTTATTTTTATTATCATTAGTCCCTTTTGTAACAGGATGATTTTATAGTCATAACACATGTTGAGCATTGCAGTTCTCAAAAAGATCCTAAACAATTGTTTATGTATGGGATATAAACCTACATCAAACTCTGAACCCCTTGTGAGGCCCAAGAATCATCAAGGGGCCAAAGTCTAAACAATTTTAAAGAATCACCTGGCTGATTAGTTTCTGAGAAGATTTTTAAAGATTTACTCTATATATTCCTATGTAGAAATTCAATCCCCAATTGTGGCCCCACCCTACCCCGCTACCAGAGGATGCTTCCACAGAAGTTTCAGCTTTCCATACTAATTAGTTTCTGAGAAGAAGATTTTTAAAGATTTACTCTTTATATTCCTATGTAGAAATTCAACCCCCAATTGTGGCCCCACCCTACCCCCCGGGGTCATGATTTTCACAACTTTGAATCTACACTACCTGAGGAAGCTTCCATACAAGTTTCAGCTTTCCTGGCTGATTAGTTTTTGAGAAGAAGA
>WFKH01010211.1:21887242-21899179 GCA_016163765.1 Magallana hongkongensis
GTTTCAGCTTTCCTGGCTAATTAGTTTCTGAGAAGAAGATTTTTAAAAGATTTACTCTATATATTCCTATGTAGAAATTCGACCCCCATTGTGGCCCCACCCTACCCCCGGGGGTCATGATTTTCACAACTTTGAATCTACACTACCTGAGGATGCTTCCACACAAGTTTCAGCTTTCCTGGCCAAATGGTTCTTGAGAAGAAGATTTTTGAAAATTTCTCAATTTTTTAAAATAAATTCTAATTATCTCCCCTTTGAAAAGAGCGTGATCCTTAATTTTCACAACTTTGAATCCCCTTTGCCTAAGGGTACTTTGTGCCAAGTTTGGTTAAAATTGGCCCAGTAGTTTTTGAGGAGATGTCAAAAATGTGAAAAGTTTACGGACAGACAGACGGACAGACAGACAGACGGACGACAGACAAAATGTGATCAGAAAAGCTCACTTGAGCTTTCAGCTCAGGTGAGCTAAAAAAACCTCTGTAGCAAGTTCCCTCTAGAATCGACCAAAAATATAAAAATAGACAAAATCAGAGTCGGTGCTAATAAAATCACACTCTTTTATCACAATAAAGCTCCAAGCAAATTCATCGTAACATTCCATGCACCCTTTTTCATCAGAGACACATCAGAGAATTACGAAGGGAATTACGAAGCTCTGCAAGTAGAGTATTGCTGGAATCATTGATATTTTTCGCCGTCAAGTCTGTGTAAAAGCAATGCACCAAAAAAAAAACCCAAGTGCCAGTGGTGAATACGGCGTATACATAGTTGAACGTCTAGGGACGAGCGAGTTTGGATTGGCAGTTTTGATTGATGGTAGACATGGTCAAGGCATTGAGCGCAACTGGTTCTCCCACAACAGCCAGCGAGGGCTCTCTCAATGAGAATCCGTCAATGTCGGAAGCCAAGTGTATCTACGTTTCTGTGATTTTATTTCCCTTTTTTTCCTTAATCAGATTTTTACTTATTTCAATAAAGAATGTTTCTGCTTAGTGCTTGCGAGAGTAATTCGTCTTTTTTGTGACTCTATAAAACCCTCATTTTTCAAGCAATTTCTGTATAAATATACTGTTGAAATGAGACTGAAAACTTTTTAAAATTGCTCTGTGATATTTTAAATTCCTTGTTTTTCAAATTGCTATATTTCCTTTTTCTAATTACATGTACCGGCATTGCTCGTTTTCCATTTTCTATAATGCGTAATTGTGCGCCTTACAAAATTAGATGCAGCACTGACGCAATCTGAACAACTCGCAGAATTATCACGTTTCCAATTTAGAAGTCAAATCTGCAAATTTAAATAGACTGTTATTGACCCTATTACTGCACCAAGAGAATTTACATTGTTCATTCTATTTTAGAGTCAGGCCGCGAGAAAGAAAATGCCAATGACATCCTCAGATGTCAGACATTATCACGCAAGTAATTACACATCCGCTTCATCTAGGCCTATAACAGATATACAACTTTTAACTTCAGCAATTGTGCACATTATCGGGATAAAAGGGGCTTTTACTAATCCGATTACGTAACCATTAATCTGATCTGATTATCAATATGTGGCAAACTATTTGATACTGTAACCAATAAATGTACCCCCCCCCCCCCCCCCCCATCATTCTCCTCCTAAAAAAAAAAAGATGAAAAGCAAACAAATGGTTTCAGATAATTGCTCGTTTATGTTTACGTCCCTATTGGATGAATCTGAAAAACCTTGCCGAGCTTGAGAGCATGATCATGAACACTGAGACAAGATTGTTTTATTTCATTATTTTCAATTCCGGTCATTCAATACTAATATTGCTCATTGTGCAAAATAGCATATGCATGTTAAGAATAAATATTGAATAGTTAAGGGACGGTGTAAATTTCATATAAAACATCTGTGGAGTGTAAGAAAATCCATATTCATATGAAATATTCATTTGGTGCGTTGTCATATCTTTAAAGGCCAGACTTTGATGTCATAATTTACTACCAGATTGGTAATCCGTGTGCTGTAGTAAATCAACTGTCAGGTTCAAAAGGTATAACTTTTACATCGGTTGTTTTTTTTCCTATTGCTGCTCTGACGCAAAAGCTCAAAAATATTATATCTCTAGCTTGAATTTCATGATAACCACCATTTAATCTTTGTTGTTTTACACATCGAATGTCGAAAGTTATCAATGGGTAAAAACATGTAATTGGTTTTTAGCTCACCTGAGCTCAGCTACGCCCGTCCGTCTTTTAAACTTTTGACATTTTCGAATTCTTCTACAGAACAACTGGGTTAATTTTAACCAAACTTAAAACAAAGCATACTTGGTTAACAGGGAGTTCAAATTTGTTCGAATGAGGGGGTCAACCCTCCCCTGCCTTAGACCCCCTCCGAGTTCTCTTCACAAGTAGCAAGCAAAAGCTTCCCTATATATAGATTCTAAAATAGACTTTGTTAAAACATGATTGCCAGGGGTTAGGATATACCTTAACTCCTGGGGTCGGAGGTAAGTCACAATTTGGGTGTGTATGTCCAATATGCACTTACAATAGGATAGATTTCTTCGGGTGGAAAAAGAGAGTTTTACTAGGTGAACTTTGACATGGAAGCAAAAAAGTTTATGTGATGAGGAAGTTTAAGGTTCATTGTTTATACTATAACCTCTTTGGACTGAAGAGGGCAAAAAATTGGGCGGGGGTTCCAATATCACGCACGGTTCTTTATTAATGAGTATGATTAAAACATTTATTTTTAAAAATGAATACTAAGTATTGAAGCAAGCTGGTATAAAAATGAATTAAGTGTGAACCATAATTTGGAGGGGCCAAGAAGTGAACACAACTGGGGTTCCACATGTGACATCCAGATCAATATGTATATATATACATATAAAACAATTTATTTTGAGTAACATGGGAAGTGGAATACAATTTGCGAAAAATGATTGTGCTATTGTATACACTGTAGTAGTTTTTGTGAACAATCATTGCATGTATTCAGAATGTAGCCATCATCGTATCCAATTTTTTTTTGTAGATATATGATGTACATACATGATAGATCAAGTCACTGGATAGCAAATACTATAATAAAACTAGCCAAAAAAAAGTTCTTACAAGTATAGCAAAAATACCAGAGAGCTTACGCAACAATCAAATCCGATTTTACAATGATTTTATTTCTTTTATGCCTAAAATTTAATAGAAATTAATGACAGTTCTCAAAATATAATATGAGCGTTACTTGACAACACAAGAGAATTGTGCCGGGCCGGAGGAGGGGGGGGGTCACTCATTATTCCAATTGTAATCACTCTATTCTAAAATTAAATTGGTCTGCAACGGAATTATTACACCAAAAAAATCAGAATTTTTCATCAGTGCTAACTTTATTTTAAAATGTCAAAGAAAAAGCGTCAACCAATTCACAGATTACGTCAAGAGATAAATACGCCAAGACTTTGAGTAAATTTGTCCCAAATCTCTCCAATATACTGAACGCTTCTTTACACCAGCTTTTGTCGCGTCCTCTCCAAAAATGTTGATGTATTCATCCATACTAAACAAAATCTTTATTTTTCATCTCAAGAAGGATGAGGAAAGATGTGATAATCAGTATTTACAAACAAGTATTTCAATCTTACAGTAGTTTGTTATGGTTTATTTTTAAAGATTGCAATATTTTTTTCAAGATTCTTTGGAGAATTGCCCCTTTACCTTACAGTCTTTTTACATAGGGCTTATTCAGTTGCCATCAACTGATTATTTTTAAACTCTCATAGGTGCCAGTTTTACACAAATGATTGAGACAACCATTTAAAAAACTATGACATTCTTGACGTTACAATTGATACATATAATTGGTATTTAAACACTATCAGCTTTTTATATTCTCAATCATCTCACGTCTTTGCATTTCAAACAGTGTGTGATGAGGACTCTATTTGACATCCTTATTAAAGCTGCTGAAGAAATAAACTACTTAAAGAATGGTAAATTGGTGGGCTTATTTAATGTTTGGGGACCGGAGCTGCTTGCGTCAGATAGAAATATTCGACATAAAATCTCATCTATGAGGATGAATAAGTGATGATTCTAGTTTCTTTGCCTCGCAGGATAGCTATCGACCGAACATGAAAGAGAGAAAATAAAAAAACACACAAAACATTGAATATAGAACAATCTATTAGGATTGCAACTTTTCTATTCTATTTATGAATGAATCTTATAAATATTAAAGTGAGTGAATCTATAAAGTATGCCCCCATTCAGTTCCCTAGAGGACAGAACTTGTTTTCCCAAACTTATAATACTTTGTTTACATGTACATGTCTTCGACCGCAGATGAATTCGTTATCTACTTATAGAAATTTTTTTTCTGGGATTTGGACCCCCGATAATAGGTTTATATTGGAACTGAATGGCGGTAACTCCACGCTCAATCCAATAACAACAAAATACTGTACATCCCTTATTTTACGCTAGTACTGAATTCCGCGATTACGCCGCTATTTGCAAGAATATTTATAAAATCGCGAGCGCTGAATTTTCGTAATAATTCACAGTTGCCAGAAAAAAAAAACGTGCTTTTTTTTGTTCATACCTCGTGTTCAATTAGGAATTTACAGTACCATATTACATCATATAGAAATGTAAATGAAAACCATTTGCTGGGAGAAAACAGTGAATGTAACAAAGCTGTTTGTCGGAGTGAATTTGCAGAATATTTTCAAAATTTGATAAATTGTCAAATTCTGACAACTTATGTTCCGCAGTATTCACATACATGTATGTAGGTATACTGCTAATGAGTTTATATGTGTTGAAAAAAAATCTTTCATCAATTTATACACGAATGAAATTTTTTAAAGAAAACTTCATTTTATGTATAATCACTCAGAAATATTCAATATCTTATTTTAGACAATAAGACAATTTATGTGTTTATATAATAAATACATGTATACAATTACACAACTAATAAGACATACATTCCTATTTTAGTTTTTATTTATACTGAATTAATGTTTGCCTAGTACGTAAAAATTTCAGGCAACACAACAAGCTGATTTTGCTACATATAAGATAGGAATGTCGGCAAAGTCATGTATCGCTAATATCATTATTGTGGATGATGGAGCAAGCGAATGGGTTATAATAGATAATCTACATGTCAAAGTTAAACAACAAAATATGGTTCGGCATTTAATATGAAGCAAAAAAAGGATTACATACAGTAACCTATTTATTCAATCTAAAAACTTCTTTTTGTTGCCTATCCGGCCTATTCTCATGAGAATACGTAGCTAGTTGATTCATAGCCCCCCGTCTCAAGAGATTGCCCCTTTGACAATGTAGATGAATAGAGATCCCATGAATATAAAAGAATTACGCGTGTCCCCAATAATCACATATGAGGCATAAACAGAATTTTTCATCAGCTTGCTCTAACAGGCGGCTGAGGACACGCAGGGTCGCTTTAGTTTTTCAATCAGTCAGCATCGCGATGCTTTGTGTTGTAAGACAGCCATATGTCTAATGGCACGTTTGCATGAGAAGATAGACATCATCGATGCACTTTTCATTCTCACACGCCCCAACATTTTGCGTGTAGGGAAATAGGATATATATTTGAGCCATGCTTTTCCCTCTCTCCTGCTACTAAGCTCCTCAACAGTTTTCTATGAACGTGCTTTGAGTGTTTAGGTGTGCAAACATGCATGTATACAAGTTGTTTGCTTGCGCTGAACTCTGGACTGTATGGCATTCATATTTTTCGGTTCCCCGATTTAACCTGTACAGTCAGGCAAAACTGTTGGCATTTTGAATACAAAATTACATTACCGTTACTGTATATAAGCAAGAGGTACATCGCCCACAGTGATAAAAATTGCTATGACTTATCCACTAGAAGTGTAATTGCAACTTTTCACGATAAACAAACGTTACATCTACTTGCTATAATTGGCATTATGATAACAGCAATAAATGTAGCATATAGAGAAAATCGACCTTTACGTCGCACTGTTTACATGCAATGCCTACTTATTTCTTTCGAAAAAGACCCATCATTTGTGATTGCGAATGTTTCATTTAAAACTCTTTCTGGTATCAGAAAAAAATAACACTTTTTGGTTGGTACCAAAAAGAATCATTGTTCTATGACAAAATTTCGAACCTTTTTTAAAATTTCTGTTGTTTCTTCACGACACAAAAACCGTCTACTTTACTTTTATATAATATAATGGTCTTATAGAATACGAGAGAAAGAACACACCTCAGCACACTGTAACTACATATAATATTTATCATTCAGTGGAATTTAAATTCTCTCAGAAATTTTGAAATGGTCCTAAATCACAGATGCACAATGCATATTAAATACTGGAGGACTATTTTTATGGTTATCAACTTTAAACAATCAGTTGAACCATGCATTACATATAAAAAGCTATAATTCAACATCCAACATAACCTAGGTGTGTAAAGGTATATCGACTTTCTAGCATATCACTTCTAAATGCCACGGTATTAATACGAACTGCATTGTTATATTCGGTCAAATGTGATCGATTTCTGGAATTATCAACTTTCCGCAATTGATCCATAACACCCTATTTTACGAGTCGGTAAACTCGATACACAATTAAGAAGAACTCCAAACCATGGCGCTAAAACATCGATTTGACCCGTTTTAGCTTATAGTCTGCAAAAGTATAGTGAAAAGTTAATTGTCAATATGATGCATATTACGAATATTATTGTAATCCGAATGATCAGTAAATAAATATCCTGTCTCTATCTAATATTTTAGAGTTATTAGTTGTTGCATTCAAATACTCGACACCCATGTATATATTTAAAACACTGACGTTTCTATCATTATTTTCTTAATATAAACCTTTTTATTTCAAATTGCTATGTGCGATTCAGATTGCCTATTTGTTGAAATTGTAGAATGGAGAATAAACCTTACATAAAATGCATGTAAAACTGAACCATATTGTGTCGAGTTAAAGCTGCACATAGTTCGATTTGAAGTGTATAAAATATATTGAGTCAAACTTGATAATGAAGTATAAGAAATAGAAGAAGTCAACTGCAAATTAATAACAAGAAACACTAAAGGAAACACATCTTAGTGTTCTGTAAACAAGAACGACCTCCCTACTACATAACCGTTTGTTCCATACATGGTTTCAAATAAAACCGTAAGTTAGTTTTCCTATTTACAAATATTTAAAATTTTTTTACAAATATTTACAAAAACGGGTCGAAATCGATCAATTTACGCATGAGCTATTTCTTTATATTGACGACCCCCATAATTTCTCTTTTCTCTGACTTTTGTTAACTTTTACCAAAATGTACTTCAGAATCGTATAATTTTGAAAACTTTCATTATTTTGGTAATACTGACAACATTCATGATATCCAAAACATGGTTTTTTTCAAAAAAATAATCATACAGCTTCAGCTTTATTAAGGGACTTCAGTTCTTACTTAGTTTAATCAACTCTAATGAATTTCATGCAAAGAATTTAACACCGTCTCTGTATAAGTTTTAACCTTTCCTAAAGATGCACATAGAGTATACACGGAGAGCCACTGTGCTCTTTACATAGATTCTTGCCGGTATCTTGACCCTGTTGTACGACATATCAAAGGAATGCCGCTGTGTGATAAAATTTACAATAAGCAGAATGGATCTGTAAGACCTAGCAAACAAAACAGTGCTTTCATCCCTCTGCGCTCACTGTAAACCGAAAAGTGCCCGTTATTGTTTTTACTGTTTTACAACAGAGGGTAAAACACTCGGCTAATAAACACTTGCTTCTATCCTTTTATTTTCCAAATGTGCTATGATTGCTTGGGTTTATCTTTTATTTTATGCCACAGGAGCCACATTTGCACTTTTCCAAAGATACTTAAGCTGTGAATTCTAGTTTTATCACAGTCGTTTGCATTCCTTAGGTACCCATTAAATAGTTTGGTTGAAAAAGAACACTAAATATACATGTACAGGGTACTAAATAGTCTTTGTTGTTCATAGTGTACTTGTACTCAAAACAGAGCTGAACATATTGCAAACTCGACGTATGTTCACCTTTCCATCTGTTCGAGCACTCCATTGAGTGAATATACGGTATGACGTAAAACCTCAAAGCTTATTCTTTTTAAATCTGAATCCGTTACAACTTGTAAACGCGATGCACTCAACCCTTATGAACCATAAAAAGCATGTTCTTGTGTTATCAGGTTGTATTTTTTGAAAGAGATTTTTTTTAAATAGATCTCTTATTTCTTCTTCTACTACTTTTTTATAGATACGGAAACACTTGAATTGAGTGGTTCTACTTAGTTTCAACTCATTCAGTAGAGAAGCGACAAATTTACAGAGCCAGAAAAAATCATTTTTGCGCTGACAATTTCATTGCATACTCCATCAATGTTGTATGAAAAAGCCGATTCCACTACCGGAAACTGTTTTGCAAATATCAGACTTTACATAGCGGGATTAAGGAATAACGGCATTGATTTATCAATATGGCATAATCAAGACGTTCTAATGTATTGTAGAGACGATTCAAAATTATAAGTCCGGAACTCAATCCATAAATAAATCATCGGTCGATCTTTATATGAGAAACTCTCTCTCTCTCTCTCTCTCTCTCTCTCTCTCTCTCTCTCTCTCTCTTACCTCCAGTAGACATGAATGACTGACTTGACTGTAGCCTCTTTCTCACAGATCCCCTTTGTGGAATTCGAGCTCTCCCGGGGGAAGATTTCCGAAGCTTTAACTTCTTGATTGCTTGTCCCACTGGAAACAAAATATCAAACATTCCATTAATCTTGTTAGATTCTCTCTCTTTATAACCCTCAAAAACGGACATTTCAAAGGCCAAGCGCAATGCCATTTTTGTTAGGCATTTTTAGTAGTTCCTGTATTCCACTTTATAAATACTACGATAACAAGCCTACTTCTTTGCTTAATCCTGGACATGCTTTTGTAACTTTCCAAACTTAATTAATGAAATACTTCGGCTCGTCTTCGGGCCTCACATAATGCATGTGAATGCGTGGTGATACACTATGTAAGTAAACACCATCCCAATACCAGGATACTGCTTCGCACACACAAAAAAATAATAATCGAAGATTCTCTTCACTTTCGGCGTTATATGTATGTTCTGGAGAGACCCCAAAAAATCAAATTTTAAAAATCCCTTTTACACGGAGACCTGAGAGTAGCAGTTGAGTGATGTTTGCAGTGGTTGTAACATTTGCTTTTGAGATCAACACCGGAAGGCCAAAGCAGTAGTGTATGGATGGAAACTGGTTAAGACCTGCTCGGATTCTGATAATTCTATCATTGTATTGGTCCTTGTATTGTTTTGCACGTTTAAACAATTTGTAGATCTTATTAACACTGAGTTCCATTGATTTCTAACCTCCAGGACTTTTTCACTCGCATACATTTATTTGGCGGACAAATAAAAATTGATCCATTCCAAATCTGAAGTGAAAGAATGTTAAGTACCGATCCCAGGTCTTTTTTTCATTTTAAAAGTGATTTTTGCGACAAAACTACAACCTTTACATCTTGAATTGTCTATGTAATCACTATACGATGCACATGAAATCAAGTTAAAATCGATTAGATGGTAGTCACTCGTTAGCTGTTTTTATAAAGATTTTATCGGTGTTCAAATATGCCAAGATATTTATAGTACAATGCAAACCTCCTTCTGTGAGCAAATTACTAATTTATTCATTAATTATGGGTTTTCCCTTTAATTCAATCATTATACATTTGTACGTAAATATGTGTAAGTTTTTGGTGTATGTGAGCGTGTGTATTACAGAAAGGTTCTTAAAAAATTGTTTTATAACCTTTCATTATACCGACGGTTTTACATTAGAAAATAGTCAAGAAGTTAGAATATATAAGGGAACAATCAAAATGCACCGCATACACAGGGCTAGATTAATTTGTATTTTATCCGGGTTTGAATGATAAGTATATGAACATATATATACTTGTGATTTACATTTAAATTCAATTATAAAATAAAACATATTCTATTTGTAAGACAAACTAGTATTTCCAAAATAGTGGGAGTACGATTAGAATGTTTAGGAAACAGAGCAAGCTCAGCACTAAAGAGCTCTGTAGAAAGGCAATAATTGCAAGTGTTGGAAAAACCATGATCTTTATGGACTCTCTCCTAGAACTTTGTTTACTCTACCAATAAAAATATCTCCAAGACACACCAGAAGGCAGTTTTGTTTCCGCGCCATAGAGCACTCTTCCCAATGATTTCCCTCCAATGCTCTCTGAGCGTATCGCATGACGGGGATCTTAATCACCACGGGGTTTTGCTAACTTTTAGTCGTTCTACGAAAACTATGCATCAAAGTCACTTTTATTTTTGGTCATATTGTAATTTTTTATCTCCCAACGAACAAATTTGACGAATGTGGTAAGTAATCCAATTTGTCATGCTAACCGGGTTTTTTTAGGACCGCGGCACTGGCATGACTTATAAAATTATCTGAGACACGTGCATGAAAGCCTCCAGCGTAGATTTTGATACACTGCATCACTAAACCAAAATTTTTATTTCTGTAGTTGTTTTTAAATAAATTGCACTCCTGTTATTCAAAAAATGAACTAAACTATTCGGCAATTTTTTTGTCGATTTTCACAATATAGCAATAAACTTCTACCTTGAATAACTCTTTATCGATATGAGTGGCATACACCCATAGAATAAATGAGAACAATAAACCAATACTAGTATTATTAGAACCATTTTAACAAGACCTTGGACTTTCGGTAGGATGTAACTATCTTTTTCTTGCGTCAAAACAAGTTAAAAATGACGCTGCTTTCAAGTGAAATATACACAGATTGTGTAGTCTTAGCTCAAAAGCCAGACAAATCTTGTTGATTTCAAAAAGCCATGGCTGAGTGGCCAGCAATGAAATTAACAGGCCTACGTCACATTGCTGTTTGACACTACTACCCATAGTCCAAGCTCTTGTTAAAATGGTTCTATGTTCAATTAACTTGATGTTCCAAGTTGTATTTCATATATACATTACTGATAATACTTAAAAAATATATCACTGTAACAAAATGTATTTTAAAAAAAGACTTACGAAGTCTTTTCTCCGGGTTTTTATCGATGAAATATCCCCCTTTTCTCTATTCTGACTAAGCACAAATAAAGACGTATGATAAAACTTGTAACAAGTATAATTAATTTATGGGGGTGGATTTGCTTAATATGTTCTTAGATTGCTCATCAGATAATTTAAAACACCCTTGGGGACAACCTATGGCTAATAACGGTATGCAGAGTTTCAATGCCAGACTGCTTTGGGAAAATCATTTGCTTCTTCTACTTAGTACAGTAGTAAAGCAGTTTCTCAGAGGAAATAAAACTGACTGTAAAAATACTTATACATGCATTACATGTAATTAAATTGTGCACAGGCTTTACCAATTGTGGAGTCTTTATCAGAAAATACAGTTACATCAAGGAACTGTACTCCCTCTGGTGGTTTTATTGATAAGTTACAAAGTAATTTATAAACCTTAATTAATAACTACACGTTTGAGGAAGCAGTCAGAAATGCAACTATCCATCCGCGACGCTTTGCAGTCTCTGTAGCCTTATTTACACGTGGACGGCTTTATTTGACAGAACGAGTCATTTACTATAAGGTCATGTATAATCCACTGGAAATGTACCGAGCATATAGTTTTCTATGCTAGTGAGCGGGAATTTAAGGCTTTTGAAAATGTTTGTTTCTTATCATGTGCGGATTCACAAAATTTTTTAGGGGGAAGGGGAGGGGTCCGAGGCATATTTTCGGTAAATTTACTATGTGAAATTTATGTTTGAATTTTCCAGGTAAGGGTCCGGACCCTCTTTCGCCCCCCCCCCC
>WFKH01010211.1:21899279-21919677 GCA_016163765.1 Magallana hongkongensis
GGGCCCCCCCCCCCCCCCCCCCCAGATCCATGCATGTTCTATGAGAATTGATATTCTTGATATTGGTTAGATTAGAGTATTGTTTGACGTCAACATTTGAGAATGTTTAACTCACATCGAGACAATGCGTTGACCTTGGTTTGGCTCTCACGGTAATTTGCTTGTAATCGAAGATCTGTATCTTGCCTTCGCCTTTAGTAACAGAGTTTTAACTTAAGCCCTATTTACACAATGTGATTTTACAGATCTGACTTCATATATGATTTCACATCTGATTTCAGTGTTGCATTTACACGATATGATTTGTAAGACATGTAGTTCATTAATATTTCCCTCCAATTTTATTGTTTACAATATAATATCAGAAGATGGCTATAACTTACTACCCATTAGTAATATTTCACAAATATAAAGTTTAAGTACAATGGTATTATCCATAGAGTTTATTCTGTTTCAAATTTTTCATATTTAGGGTCTTCCGTTTCCAACGGAAGACCCTATTGTTTTTGTTAGGTTTCTTTTTCTCTATTTTTCACTATTATTATTATTATTCTTTTTTTTTTCTTAACATTTTTCTTAAAACTCAAATATCTCAAATATGCTACAATGGATTTTTTTATGAAATTTTCACGAATAATACAAAGTATCCAGGTCTTTTATCATGTACATTTTTGTTGATGACGTCACTTCCGGTCGACCGTCATATTCGTTTTTCTTTTTGTAAAAAGTGATCTTGTCCTCCCTTTTTCTTAAAAACGATTAAAGATAGAAAATTGAAAGTTTCAGGAATGATAGATTTTTGAATTCCTAGGGCCGATCAGGTAAAACCACAATCGTCCGTCCTTTCCGGTCCGCTCAAACAGCATTTTTGGAAAATTGTGTTTTAAAAATTTTTCAAATTAAATAATTTACAATTTTTTTCCATCAGAATATGTTTTAAACTTATCAAATTTAAATATGAGCAAGTCGTCCGTCACTTCCGGTCGTCACCGGAAGTGATTTCAAAATTTCGATTTTTGGAATTTTAAAGCATATACGTTTTGTAGACATTTTTGTACTGAATACAAAACTGAAAACCGTTTAAAAATTGGACAACGCATTACAGAGATATTGAAGTTTAAAAATGACATTTTCAGGAAATCTTAATTTTGCAGTGTAGGTCAAAAAATTAGTTTAAAAGGAAGTTAATATAGTAACTCGTACCAAATGTCAACAATTTAATTCAACCCTATCATTAATTCCTAATCAAACGGAAGACCCATTCGTTGCTTGCAACGAGATCGTGTCTAGTTATTTTTCTTTTTTCTTTCGCATTTCAACTCATTTGTGTAGGATGTACTAGTACCTATGTAGGTTTAACACTTCAAACTCAAAAATGCATCAAATTCACCTTAAAACTAATCTAAATCAATCAGTTGCAAAAGTTCAGGAAAAGTCCATTGTACTGTAATTGTACTGTATTTAGATCAACCTTTCTGACCTTGTTAATGATTGGTCAAAAACCATCTGACTTGCCAGACAGAATAAAGCATGTCTCTATTTCATCTGACTCCATCTGACTTCATATCTGTCTTATGATTTTCCTATTTACAGGGTCTGATTTGTAAGATGTGGCGAGTCAGATCTGAAAAATCAGATCGTGTAAATAGGACTCTGTCTTAAAACAATAGGCGCGCATCCTTTCCGTAAAAATGCGTAATAGAAAAAAAAGTTGCCCCCAGGGAGGAATAATCAGGACATTTTTGATAAACTTACATCCACTAATATTTTGCCTCTATTTCTTACGATAATCGATTGTAATTCATATACATACATGACACGACAGAAGATCCGGTGAAATGACCTTTCTGTCGGTGTAAGAATATATTATACGCATTCTAAACTGCTTTTGGGTGCATTCTTAATCTTTAGATTTTCAAATGACAACTTTGATTCTAGTAGTTTAAATAAATGATTTTTACATCGTTCATTGATGTCTTTTTTATACTTTGCTTTTGACTTTGAATTAAAACTAAAGCTACATTGAAAGCACGGACTTGCACGGACTGACCTCAGACTTCCGGGTAGCTGTAGTTACTATGGTTACCTTCACATTTTGTGTAGCGTTCTTATCGACAATAATAATAAGTTACGTACTTTTACTCACTTTTCATGGATATTGATTAAATAATTTAAAGATACAATGTAGATGTAAATATAAACAGACAAATGCTCTCTTTGGTGTTTCATGCGAGTATGAAGGTATAGCTAGCATTGCAGGAAAAAAAATACAAAAGCCGCGTTAGCAATTTTGTTCGAATGAAGCATCAAAGATCGAACGCATTTTATTGTTTAAATGACTCGTAAGAAGTGATTGTTGATAGTAAAATTAATTAGTCAAGAGACTCTTTTTGAATGAATGAATGAATAAATGAATGTTTATTTTTCTCTCAAACCATATCAATGGTACATGAGGTATAAATTTAAAAAACAAAAATATTTACAAATGTACGAATGCAAGGTCAAGTAAGGAAGAGTAGAGAAATTTAAATAAATCGAGCTAATATTTTTTTTAACTAATATTGACAACTTTTTCAATAAATCAATATCTATGGTATTCATAAGATTTCCAAATTTATAAGTTAACATTTGTTGAGTAGTTTTCATCAATTTAATTTAAAATGTAACATGGGGGTTTTACACGATCGATTTTCCAAGCTCTTCAAATGACCAATTTCTTAAAATATCTGGACTTGCATTGACCATCGAACCGGATATTAAATCATATTATGCCAATTTAGATACATTACATGGCAACAGTACTTCACTAGTGCATGTGATGACGAATTGATAGAGATTGGTTTAAGATCTAAAAGCTCTTACAGTAGTTGTTTGATGTAAGGAACAAAATGCTTCAAAATCTTGATCATAGAAACACTTAACTCAGCTAGGCGTCTAAACCATTAATTCATTGTCACATTATTCATTCACGTGCATGATATTTGTGAGGGAGGAAAGCGTCACGCCTATCGGGTGGTTGGGGATGGGTTTTTTGGGGCAACCTTTCGATACTCGATGTTCTGTCAATCATTGCATGTGGTGCCAATTAACAGCAAAAAAAGGTTCTTTATCGTGCTAATTCTTATACAGGATCTCGTTTAATTTTGTCACAATCACCAACTTCACTCTTTGCTTGACGAGCAAAAAGCTATTCTGATTATTTTTTTTTCTATGGGCTTCAACGTCCTCACTTTCGAACCAATTAAGGCTAAATATATTCTCCAAAATTAACATATTGCTCAAGTTTATATAAGGTATTCGTATAGAATGCACATAAATACCTTATTCTAAGTAAATGTCAAAAGTTAAAATCAATTTTACTGTGTCTGAAAGAAAAATTGTATTTCAATGGCGAGCAAACTGTTCGACATTAATTTTAATACCTTTTTTGTAGGCAATGAACTACGAAGGCATTCTAACTGTTTTAAAGAGTATCTGCACGAAATGTTGTTAAACAATGCACCAAAATGTCACGAGATTAAATACATGTATTAATATTTTTTTTATCAAAAGCAAGTGACCGGTCGTTTGATAATTTAAGAGAAAAGTAAAAAAAAAATGTATTTCTAAAATCGTAATTTAAAATTAGTTCCATCTGAAAATTTCATTAAAAGTGAAAGTTTTATAATGGTACAGAAGTGTTGGGTAGGGATTGCATTGAAGATTTAAATATCTTTAACAGTAAGATAAACTTAAATTTCATGCTTCGATTTGAAGAAAACAATCAATGAATATTGCTCTATTTCATTTTCATCTACAGAGAGTGTGATTTCAAGATTTGTATCGTACAACTAATGATACAAGAGATACTTAGTAGTAAGTCTAAAAATTGTGCGTGACTCACTGCACTGCTATATAAAATGCCAAGGATGTTATTGATATAATCCCAAAAATCCCAAATTAATTCCAATTATGTATTTAAATTAACAAACTGTTTAGCTTAATTACATATTTAAAAACAATATTGTTAAAAAAATAATTGTGCCGAAATCAAAATTAGAAAATCTAAACATGTTGTGCTATTAATGACTTGACTACAACGATGTTCAATGAAATTGAGTGATGGAAAAATTCGAGTTTCAATACTCACTTTTATTTAAGGACAAATACCCTTAATGTGTCCCAACAGGTTTTGCATGATGCAGATACTAATTGCAGTTTACGCTAAAATCTTAACCCAAGTCTTATCCACTCTCGCGAAGTCTGCCTGTCTGGCACTAGCTACACTAAATTACCCTGGCATGAATACTTACTGGCAATTGAGGAAGAAAAAAGAACGCCCATGACATCTGTAACCAACACGCGAGGCAATGCAGACGGTGACAACAAAACTGTCCCACCGAAAGACACCGCCTATGTACGCTAGCAAGCGGCAGATGGAAAAAATGATTTTCATATATAAAGGACGTCGGACAAAGGCTTGACGGTCATATAAAACTGCGTCTTTTATACGGGAGGAGGAGTGAGTTTATACATAGATATTTATCTGAGCCGAGGGTAGAACGGTGTGAAGAAAACTACCAGTCTCAATGACACCGACGGATTGATCGTTTTGCAACAGTCGGCTCAGGAAACAAGTATAACTATCTTATGTGCGGCCTGTAAGGTTATGATTGGTCATATTTAATTGATCAGTTGGCAATTACTGTATCAGATTTAGGTTTTTTGTGTTACATCTGTTAGGGTGCAAAGCTACAACAACGTAAAAAAGTAAATGACCAGTGCATGCATGTATCGGCTAATTGACGTTAATCTTGCAGATTGTAGAATGTATATATATTATTGCGAAGCGTTGCTATGCAAAACCAACACAACTATAATGGATTATTGCTCTAATACTGATATTGTGATCACTATATTATGATCTGTCCAGCCTTAAAATATAGAAAAATCTACTTACCATCAATGTATTTTAGACGACCAAGTGCTTTCAAATTTTTTGAATTATTTTCATGTAAAAAAAAAATAGCTGTTTTAAATACATGTAACTTAAATAAATTTATCAATATAATAAATAAGAGGGTCAACTCTCCAGGTTGATGTGTACAATATACACTCTTGCTTTTTGTATGATATTGTTTGTATTGTATAATTTCTCCATGCTGTTTTATACAATATGAGAATAAATGAATTGCACTGAATTGACAATTTATGTTTTTGCGAAAAGAAAATTAAGCATTTCGATATTATCTTTGACAGATCAAATATTGGTTTGTGATTCTTAGAATGGCACGGTTTTTTTTAAATATACTAGTTCCCGTGCTTATAATTCTAATATGCATCTGCATCTGTATATGCTTCTCCATGCAAATATGTTTTTAAAATTTTCTTTCACGAAGCATGTTGTGTATATTTTCTCAAGATTTGAATTGTACAGTACTTTGATGTATATGCAATAGTACGAGTACTTGGATTTGTCTCCCTTTATTAATGGTGTATACCTCTGCAGATCACTTATCTCTCGCATTGCAAAAAATCGTCCTGTTGAAACCTCATTAAAAATTAAATTGGGAGGGATAGAGAAATGGTAAAGACGTTTAAAACAATTAAGTTAATGATAGGCATATATATGAAGAACGAGTAAGTTTCTTAATCATCGGACTCGACCACAAATCACGCGCGCTTTTTTCACATATTCTAGTAATTTCGCGGTGGTTAATTATATATTAGCGGAAACAATTACACACTAATATACGGCGGTAATTAGTGTGGCAAGACTTATCCTTGGTCATTACAGAGCAACCCAAGAAAGTCGATCCCCCTTATTTGCTCTAGCGTGAAAAATGAAAATCCAAAATCCTACGTTTCAGAGAGAGAGAGAGAGAGAGAGAGAGATTTATCTTCCAGGCATGGCGAAATGGCGAAAAGACGGCAGAATGTCCAGCTGTGTGCATCAAGTTTGTAAAGAATATGATTAAAAAAGATAAAAACAATATCAACAAAGAGTATTTACCCCAAAAATTCATACCTCTGCTTAAAAAACTTTGAATAACAATACATTAGAAATAAACATTATTGAATTGTGGAGAAATAGTGTTCTAGATTAATATTTGATATGTAAAACAGAGACAAAGAATAGATTGTCGCTGAAATGATGATGTCAGATTCAAATGAAATTTAGGCGCCAGTCCATCAATGGTGTTTGCGATGCATTGTCGACGGGTGTATAGAACCAACAATTGAAATTAAAGTGTCTAAAAGTGTGAAAATAGAACGATAAGTGCTCGGTAAACAAATATTTGCCACTATAAAACTTATCGCGAAATTATTCGACCGAACTTGTGTAGGATGGTAAGATGTATTATATTAAACATTGTTAAATAACAAAGGACAACCAACCATGCAGTAATAAAGAAAAACATTAGGAAAATTAAAACAAAATCCTACAATATGATGTTGCATTTCAACATATTATTTTGAAACAGTATCGCTTGATGTCGACAAATTTATAATTTCAATTTACAAATAAGGAACATTTCTGAGACTTTCCACACAAACCATATAGAATCTTGCACCAAAAAAAAACAAAACAGACATAACATTTGAACACTACTGATATATTTAGATTGAAATGAGAAAAAAAACTCAGCTGATGCATTGATTGATTGCGCATGAACTGAATTCCCATCAAGCTGCATTTGGTGGGAAATCGTTTTTATGTCAATCGCAATAATACATGCTATAAAATGATAACTCGAAAGTGGAGTGATAGTCTCCGGAGAATTTATGCAGTCTGTGAGAGAGTACCACCGAGAACTGCGGATGGACTTCGGATCAGAGATGGAGGAAGACATAAAATCTATTCAACTGTATACCGCGGTTATTTGTCCTCTTCAAAATTATACGCTGTTTTTTTTTAGATCTATTTTAAAAAAGATATAAACCAAATATAGCACGAATATAATGATAAAATGAATGCGCCAAAAATGCATGCATCATCGGCTGACTCATGCATTGTACTCTTTTTTGTCATTGATCTACTAACGATGACGAAAATAATGATAGTGATAAAGAATACGTCACAATTGAATAACTACAACAATTTTTATGTCATACTTCTAAAACCATCAGACCGGTTCAATTCACATAACTCAGAATTCTTCATCCAAAATTTATTTTCAAAAGTTTTCTTCGTGGATGCAATACTTATGTTTTTGTTTAACAGTGGACAGTAAATTATATATGAGTTGCAGTGTCTGCCTCCCTATGTGTTTCCCGACAAAACCTTATAATCCAGAACACATTTACTCGGTGAGTTCCTTTCAGTTAGTATATTAGACGTGACATAAAATACTGTCGTAAGAAATCAGGGTAATGCATGAGCGCATACTATACTTTTTTGTTTGTTGTTTTCACCAGAACAATAAAACAAACTCGGTTACTTATTTAAATACTGCATGATCATACGTTTAACATATAAACAAATAATTCTTATTTTGTATACTTATATAAATTTTAATGTACAAAATGTCCTCTACGATGAAGATATCTCGAATAATGATTGATTCACTCATTATGAACATGTACCAATTGCTATTTTTGTTTATCTAACTTCGTACTATTGACATTTTAAAACAATTTATACATTAAAGTAGGATATTTGGTATTTATGGGCTTACCTGCAACTGCCGGAACAATATTCATCCCTGCACTGGTACGAAAAAAGCAGACGACACTTTGTCCGGATGAAACGGAATGGGAATGAATGGAAGGTTCTGATTATCGGAAAAGAATGACAGTAACAATCAAGTAAAGCCGAGCATGATATTGTTTGTTAATTATTTGGTGAGACATTCTTTACCGGAGTATATAATTGAAAAAAGCGAGGGGAAAAGTTTATTGCCGAAACTATAATATTGGTGGAAAATAGTTGGATAACGCGCGCGAATTAACTTCATTATAAGAAACATTTTGGCATTAATAATTCAGATCGGGTTCGGTTTAACGGCATTGTTACCGCTTTGTTCGGTATATATTTGAACATGACTTGACACTCTCCACCAATTTACAAAAAATTACAGAGAATTTAATCTCCTTATTGACGAATGAGCCAACTTCAATCATTCTGAGCTTAAGTCTTGAAATGTATTAATAAAGTACATGGTTTTGTATGTATAATTTAATACGATTTATAAAGAATCAATATGTCATGCTTTTAAAATTTTTGAAACAATTTGATAATGTCCTTTAATAATTCAAAATGCTAAAGCCATTGTGATAAAAGATTTTTTTTTTTTTTAGTTTTTACAGAATTTGAATAATGCTCTAGAAGTCACGGTTTGATTAAACTTTCATCTACGTACAATTAATGCTTGTAGAATTTTCATGTAAATTCTGGGATTTTTTATAAACACGGTTCTTGAGACCTTTTTTGGATTTTTACCGTTACATGTATATACAATTTGAAAACATTTCAGTTCATTACTTTAAAACGTAATGAAAGCACCCAAAAGCAAGATTCTCGACTATAATCACAAAGATTCTATTAACAAGGAGTAAGAAAAAGTTCTTATTGGGATCAAAAGCTCAAGTTGTTAAGACAAACTTATGTTAAACTTTAACCACTTAGCCATATCGAGGGTATTAATGAAAAAGCCCCTTTTCAAGAAGGCATGTTCCTTCATTTGAACAAATTTTAATCCCCTTCCCCCCCCCCCCCCCCAAAAAAATACCAACTTTGAGACATAAGGGTTTTAAAGAATAAGAGAACGCCCATTGACGCCAATAAGACGTCGAACAAATTCTGATCAGAAAATTTCACTTGAGCAATCACCTCAAGTGAACTTGAAAGCCAGTATTTTATTTTTGATCAGTACGTGTACACTGAGGAAAGGAAATATTCGATGAATAAAATAACAATGTGCGTGATTGTCAAGACCCCTCATCATTTAAAATAGCACCCCGATACTTACAAGTTATTAGCTTCCGTTTACACATATCGATAAAACCATTTAATAAGAATGCTATGTATCAATATATACATTTTTCAGCGTCTTTGTTTGTGATAACACTACGTATTGATTTTGAACTATACAGTCCAATAAATTCAAATGACGTATAATTGGGGCGCAAGCGGGGTTTGCTTACTTACATTCAAATATTTAATCGTACAATTGCTGAAAATTATATGAATATAAGTAATAAGAAATCATTCTTTGAATATTATGAGGTGATAAATTCGGTCGGGGCGTGATCAAATCTATCATAAAGCCCTTCGGGGTTTATTGGATTTGATCACACCCCGACCAAAATTAGCACCTCATAATACTCAAAGAATGATTCCTTATTCCTTAAATATTCTCTAATGACCCACACAAATATAATACAGCAGTAAATCTAAGTTGGTAAAGATTTAAGAAGGCTTGGTGGTCAACAAATTAACCATCAGATTTGCCTTAAACTTTTATAAATGATATGTTTGGCCATGAACTATCATTTTGTAAAGAAAAATTCCAATCATTTTAGCTTTAAAATGTTAAAAACATTTTCCGATATCTTTATACAGAGCTCTTTGTCTAAAGGAGGTAAATATAGCCTAAAAATGGCCACGACCATCCAGCCCTCTTAATATAAATGAAAATACACGAAGGGACACGTGGAAACAAAATACATGTTAAATGGACCATTTTTTCTCATTAAAAATACATAAATCTAAATGTTCACGGACATGCTTTATTCGTTCAACACTATATACATTGTTGTAAACTGTTTTCATCACCAAGATAACAAAACAGAACGATTTAAACAAGTAAATAATAGATATCCAAAAAAGAATGCATTACAATTATGATTCAATATCACATAATCATGAATGAAGAATGCTCACATGTAATTAAAAACATTATCTAACAGGTATACTTTGAACTATACATATATAAGGAGTATTTCATACAGAGACTTACACTGTACATTCAACGCGCAAGGTTTGCAATAACAACTTAAAATACAGAAGTGGTTGGGTGCGGCTGCCAACAATAACTGCCTTAAAACTAGATTTAAGACAATGTTGAAGATATATTTTGATAATTAAATAAAATTTTCTTTACTGAAATGAAATTTTAAAAAATTGACATTAATATCTCTGTTTTAAGTTTATGATCTTGAGGCCAGGGTCTCTGTTACTGTCTTTAATTGGTATATTATACATGTACATGTATAGTTTGAGACAACTACATATAATAATAAATCGCAAAAATAATTTGATTTGCATTTGTATTGAATTTAAAATCAGTAAAATGAAATTCTAATGAACAGGCGCACGTTACCGGGTGATTCTAATTGACTGTGGGGGGGGGGGGGGTTGAAAGTTACATAACTGTATTGTCAATGAATGAAAAGGTATTTTTTTTAAACATCAGACCAGAGGCGTTTCCTTTCCTAAACCCTGGTACGACATTTCCTAAATATAGATGGACGTGGTATCACGTACACGTACATGTATATTATAATGTTTCCTCATAAGTATCAGATTACTTTTTAGAAATTAAATCTATAAAAGTTATTTCATTGAAATGAAGAGACTCTCATGAACAAAGTGACACTGATCATACAAATGATGAAAATGCATTAATGTACAATAAAACATGTAAAAATGCACGTAGCATCGTTTTTCAAAGTGGATGGTCATTTGGATTGCACATTTATGTTTCTAAACAGAATATTTTAAATAGGGTAAATATAATTCCCAAAAAGGAGGGGCTAGCCCCTTATTGCTACATGCATGTGAAATGAAAATCATATATATACGTATCTCGGTGCCATTTTGAGACCTTGTCTCAGGTGGATTTGTTGTTGTTGGTAATTTTTTTAACTTTCAATAGAATTTAAAAAAACCTTAATGCTCTCTTCAAATCACAGAGAAAATGTGTTGGATGACGCAATCGCTGACATTTCGGTACCTTGTGCCTTTATCTTCTGCTGCTTCAGACTTCGCTTCCGAAGAATCAGTCTTCGCCGTATGATGAGGTACACAACCAAGTTCAGAATTCCTCCGATGTTAGAGAAAGTGGTCACCAGATGAAACAAAAGCTGGGGAACATTATCTGGGGCGACGTAAGCCCACACACCAAAAATGGACATCGCCCACCACTGAATGAAGAACGCCACGACAAATAGAGACATGTTCCTGGCAGCCGTGAAGTTGGCGGACATGAGTTGGGAACTGTCGCCAAGATGGAGGCGTTTGGTCTCTTTGTGGATCCGTATCCAGGTAAGGATATACAGTACGATGTTCATCACAAGAATGAGGGCAAGGGGCACCGTGGTGAAGAAAAGGTTGGCGACTGTTCCCTTCACACCGTCAAAGTAGCAACTGCAACAAAAACAACTGGACTATGTTCTATGTTCTATGAATTTGTTCTATTTTTATTGAGACTTTGCAATGAAAATTGTCAAAACGATAGAGGCTTGAAATCAAAATTAGAAGTATATTTTCAGAGAGAGAGAGAGAAAGAGAGAGAGAGAATATATGGTACATACAATGTTCCGTTTGGTCCAAGTTGTCCTAGGATACCAGCCAAGGCAGAAAACAGGAATGGTACCCCGAAGGTCCACAACAGAAGCCTATAGTCCTTCTTGCCAAACGGAATTTGCTTACTGAAGTAAATCAGTACAAAAGCATTGATAGCCACTACATTGACCATTAAATTCTGGGCACTTATAAACACTGCAAGGTTAAAGCCGTAAAACTCGCACAATTCTTTGGGATACACATGATTACGGACAATAACGATATGCAAATGGTCCGTGAAGTGAGCTAGATTAAATCCACCATCACAAAGAGCAAGATACACCACGAACCGTTCACTCCTAGTCCATCGGAAGAAAGTCTTGTAGCTCCTGTGACGAAATGATAGTGTCAGGACAATAACTACACAGATAAAACTCATAGAAATGCAGGTCAGAGCCGGGATATGGATGTACAGTAGCTGACCATTGGCCAGGCCATACACCGGCAAATCGTACCCAGTCAGCAATATCGTCTCCGTTACAGAGCTATTGGACGCGTTCATGGTGTTGTGGTCAAGTAAACATGTCCATCAACAAAATTACATGTACCAATTTCTACGACTTATCAAAACACCTGTCAGTAGTTAAACTGGACACTGTATATTAACGTTGTATATATATAGGACCAACCTTTACTACTAAAACACCGCGCCTGTTTAATTTAATTGGTTTGCGTATATATGGTATTTCCGTTCCCCGGATCAGAAAAAGGATTATTGTGAAGATGTACCACCACTGTAATTGTATGTCGGTCGGAACAAAGTTTATGTGTTCAAATGTTTAACCCAACCTAAATTCGCTTCTTGATGTCATTAATTTCCCTATTAAAAATTGTAGTATTTGTGTGTTATTTTTCAATTTTGCGTGTGCATCTAGGAAGGAAAATATCTGCAGGGGTTAGACTAGTGTTACAGTGTAATGATCTCCAGGGTTTGATCTTGTGATTTTCGCAGGTCTTTGTGACTGTTTATCATCAGTGTCAATATCCTAGATTAGTTAGTAATCCTCTCTTAAATGGTGTAATGTGCTCTTCACAAGTGTTATATTTACAATGCAACACATGCTCAACACATTTGAATTATATCAAGTCAAATAAATCCCATTTTTTAAAACTATTTTAGTACATTTTGTTCGTAGCTATATATAGACATTGTGTGTACTTAGGACGCATATAAGTTTAAATTTAATATTTATATAGACAGAATATTCTTTATATTATTTAAATTATATATACAATGTAGCTAGAATTCCGTGATAGGTGGCGTTCGACATAATTGCTAGCGGGCCTTGGTCTTCGTACCTCGTCTAGGCGACGGGATCGGCCGAGGTTTGGCGAATTGCTTGCGGCTGCTAACGTCTAGTTCGTTTGTTTGTTTGTTTGTTTTTGTTTGTTTGTTTCGTTTTTTGTTTGCTTTTTGCTGCGAGTCATGAAAAGGAATTATGCGGGAAAGCGCATAAATACTGTAGTATCGTGGCAAATTCGAATGTTGTTTTCTTTAAATGAGTATGCTTAAAATGCAGTAATTAAGCTGTTTTGGCAAGTTTTTCATTTTCATATTTTAGGTCCAAAAATGCACTTTACATACCTGTATAATCTGTATATAATTTTATTTGCATTTCTTGAGATGTAAGGTATTGTACATCGTGATGTTAAATATAGCTTGAAAAGCAGTGAAAATAAAGAATACAGAAAATAAAATCATTCAATGAAATTTTAACGAAATTCTGTTACTTATCTCCAATTGCGCGATAAACTTCCTGATATCATTTTTATATAAGCTTTTAAATATACATGTACATGATCAAAAGAACACCACTCTTCATCATTTGAAAACAATATCCATGTACATGTAATACTTCACGATATTTTCGAGACCCGGTAGTATGGAACGCCGGGACTGTCTTATATGAGGATTAAACATTATACGCAGTGTTCTCCTCATTATATTTGGTAGTATATTCATTATATAAAGTCTTTTTTACATTATATCGTGTGCATTTTCCATTATATACAGTACTTCTTTCATTATATGATGTAGTTATATCACTATATTATGTACATTTATCATTATATGAGGTGCTTCCAACATTATATGAGGTGCTTCTAACATTATATGCGGTCGTTCTAACATTATACGCGGTAAACACAACATTATATTATGTACTTCTCACATTACATACAGTATATTCATTATTATATGTAGTATTTCTGTTATTATGATGATGATGAGCGTTAAATATTATGTCCGGTCCGGTTAGCATTCTGTGCCGTAGATTTTGCATTTCGTTGTGATGTAGACACAGTATTATATGCTGTGCTTTCATCTTTATGATGATAATCTTTCGGAAGCTTATTTTCGGAAGTCATGCTATGAAAATAATGGATGATGTTTTACGGGACCTTAAGATGGCTCAATTTATAAATGGGTGTACCCATTGCCGGGCAATGCTATTTGTCGAGCCCTGCTTAAACATTCTTAAAATACTTGATGAGAATTAAAGTACAGTGTATATCTTTCCAATTTATAAGGCATGAAAATAGATCTGCACATTGTCTATTTAAGTTTTTCACCTGATAAGTTTAAAAAAATTATTTCATTACTACACAAATCACAATTCATAATTTAAAGTTAAGTTTTCTATCCATATTTCTATGCCTTGTCAAAATTTTAAATTCTCTTAGAAATACCCATTTAGCGTTAAAGGAATTCTTATTTCTTGGTTTTGGAAAAGGGGTTGGGGTGGAAATAAATATTCGATCAGTTTCTGAACACCCAATACAATATTCAATGTTGTGCCTTCCTGTGATGAACATGTTCGCTTGCCAAAGGTATACAATTCGTTAGTAAGCGCAGAGACAAAAATTTAAGTTTATAAGTTTAAGCTTTTTTATGCCCCCGTAATCGCATCTTCGCAAGCCAAGGGTTTTCGGTCCACTCCGTTCCCCATAAATGGGGAGCAAAGTGGACCGAAAACCCTTGGCTAGCGAAGATGCCGTAATCGAAGATTCGGGAGTATAAAGTTTTTCCCCAGTTTGTCCATCTGTTTGCCCGCAAAAAAAACCTTGGCCTTAACTTTTGAGTTGGTGAGGCAATTGCTTTCATATTTTACAGATGTATTCCTTGTGACAAAACTTTTCTTAAAGTACAGCCAAATTAATAAATATATACATGTACCGTTTGCTTAAAATTAGTAATTTAGATTATATTTATCCCAAATAGTAAACTTTACATCTGCATTAAATGAAGATGAATGAGCAGTTTCTGAAATTTTAAGACACCCCCTACCCCTTCCATTCTTCTCTCAATGCACGCCATTCGAGCTTGAAAAATCATCGGTTATGTCTGCATAATATATAATTCGCATATTGAATTCATAAAGAAATAAGACCTTTATTTGCGCATACATACAGACTAAATGTTGACAACTTATATGTTTTCTTTCTATTATATTTTTATATTTTGATAATACATATTTAGTAACACTATATTTTTATGGATTTTATGTCCACGTGTCCGGTTTGGAGTTCATGCACACAGGTACGAGAATTCAGTTTCACATATCTACTTGCATTCAATTTAAATTTTTAAGTGAACCAAAAAAGTGTGCATGTACAACTCTCCTGTGATAAAAATGGAGTATAAATGTACATATTTTTGTTTTCATACGGAATGCCCCCTCTCCCCCGGCATATTGTATCCTTCTGTTGTTTCAATAAATAAAATGGAAATGATGTTACTTCAATTGTACCAAATTGTAAATTGTCAATATGAAGTTTATTCATCTGCCTGAATGATCTCCAATGATACTAGATTTACAGTGAAGTCGTACCCAAACCGAGTCGTACCTAAACCGGCTTTATCAAATGGTCCGTCATACTTAAAACTCTGCGTTTATATTCCAGAGAGATTCCGAAAATAAGCTTCCGAAAGATCATCATCATAAAGAGGAAAGCACAGCATATAATACTGTGTCTACATCACAACGAAATGCAAAATCTACGGCACAGAATGCTAACCGGACCGGACATAATATTTAACGCTCATCATCATCATAATAACAGAAATACTACATATAATAATGAATATACTGTATGTAATGTGAGAAGTACATAATATAATGTTGTGTTTACCGCATATAATATTAGAACGACCGCATATGATGTTAGAAGCACCTCATATTATGTTGAAAGCACCTCATATAATGATAAATGTACATAATATAGTGATATAACTACATCATATAATGAAAGAAGTACTGTATATAATGGAAAATATACACGATATAATGTAAAAAAGACCTTATATAATGAATATACTACCAAATATAATGAGGAGAACACTGCGTATAATGTTTAATCCTCATATAAGACAGCCCCGGCGTTCCATACTGGTGGGTTATGTTTTAAAGTCGTCCTTAAAGCTGAACACCGCTCGTAAATAGGCACCGTCACACAGATACCTGGTATATAAACCCTTCGATTTCGTTACACCCGATTGCACACCTGAAACTCGTGGCCGACGTGTAGTATTCATTTCGTGGTCTTTGGATTTTATGCATTTTATTCTTATTTTATGTGCATATTCTATTTGTAAATAATGCATTGACCAGTTTATTTGATGATAGTATTCTCCTGGCTTGAAAAAAGTGCGTAAAACTTGATAATTTCATCGCGACCGAGTAAAACGGCGAGGCAATGCGAACGTCCACACAGGTGAGACCTCTACAGCGAAATACTTTGAACTGTTAAGAGGTCTGCGGCTTATATAGGGGTTGTAGGGATAGCGGTGATGAAAGAGAAATATGGCGGACAATGCCTATTTACGAGCGGTGTTCAGCTTTAAACACCAACGACCCTTCTTACATTTATGTAAAATAGTTTATTTTATGATATAGTTTGTAATCCGTTCGAGCAGAGACATATATAACATATATGTTATATATGTCTCTGGTTCGAGTTCCATTATAGTATTCTAAACTGTATACTTTTATATAAGACCAAGATAGAGTACATGTAACTGTTAACCCAAAATTTGAAATGAAAGTAATAGGGAAATTTTTTTTAAAGGGGGGGGTGTCTTAGGCCTATTTTCAGTAACTTTACAAAGTGAATTTAATTAGTTTGAATATTCCAGGGGTGATCTGGACCCCCTTTTTTCGAACCCCCCCCCCCCCCCCCCCCCCCCTTTCTAGGTCCACGCATGCTCAAAAAGAATGAACAAGTCTGTTTTAACATGGAACTGTAACCAGATGGTATAATATCGTTGTTTGTGAATAATCACGATTATGTAAAGGAAGTGATTTTATTGTACGCCTTTTAATTTATTTGCTGCAATTGGCCTACCTGCTTTTTACACTATGCCTTTACCACAGATCATCCAAACGTTTGAATTCAAGCGTCTAGAAGACCGTGAAAATGGATTGAAAAATGTCTGCATTTCCATCACAAGAAAACAGACCTCTGAAGAAGCCCAGACTAGGGCCTCCTGATGTTTATCCTCAGGATACAAAACAAAAAGAGGTAACTGGGAAAATTATCCTGGGTCTTGATATCTAATAACCACCATTGTTGTTGGGTTTTTTAACTGTAGTCGCCATTGGTCGGAGATGGAGACGCTCATTGTTTCCTTAAAGCATTAATGATAAATATATGCATTATAAATGTAGTGTCATGATCGACCTATGGAGGCCACTGGAAGTGTTATGCATTATTTTTAATACTTATTGAGAACGTATGTATGTGATGAAACACAGTAGGACATTTCTCTCAGCTACCCCAGAGTGTAGTTTTATTATATACTCTGTCCCAAGTTTCTGCTTCCACCAGTTTTTGCGTAAATATCTCGATAATCGTAAATACCTTTGTGCCTAAACTACATCCATTCACTAGAAGGAAAAAAGTCCAGATTATCTGCCCTGAAATGCCCCCTCTACCACTTCAGGTTTCAATACACAACCAAAAATAGAAAGTCTATGGGGATTTTGCATTGCAATTAATATTAAGTACCCCGAATGATAACGTTAAAAAATTGTGCGAGGTGTCCTGGGTACTTCCGAATGGAAAAAAGATCTAAATATTTCCCATTTTGAATCTCTGTACGATGTTTTTGTTCATGTGAAATTCTTCGGGTATAGACAGATGATGTTTCAATGAAGAAATCTTGGATTTTTTCCCTTTTATCGATTTGAATTGTACTTCATTGACAGGTATGTTTATTTTAATTAAAAATCAACAAAAAGTGATGGAAGCAATAATTTGAGACAGACTATAGTAAACAAGACCACAGATGCTTGTTTCTTACAGTTTGCTAACTTACTATATTCAACCGTATGTCATTTGGGCAGAGCGGAGATTATTTGGTTTAAATAGAGAACAAAATTTGAAACGCACACATTTTTTGGATCTGCCTGACTAGACAAACAAGATATTATTTTCATGCTTGTAACATTCTTTGTGTGTAGGATGAGCTGACTGCTACGAGTGTGAAACATGGATTTAATAACAGCCCACCTATTGGATGGGATGAGGTCTGTATTGTTTGTGTATGTTAAAATATTAAATTGATTATTGAAAATTTCTTCCTACTGATTGAATATGGTTTCCCTTTAAAAAAAGTTTAGTTTTGCATCATGCTTAAACATTTTTTTTTTGTAGTATGGGTCAGCAAGAAGAGAAAACATCAGTCAGGAAAAGGTATGTCAATAGCCAAATAATGCAGTAAGAAATTGGAAGTCTTGAAGCATATATCTATCAAAATGTTCTATTCTTTTTTTTGAAGTGAGTAAATCCATGCAGTGTCAAGTAAACATGGTAAAAAGAGGGGTTTTTTTGTTTCAGTTTGGGAAAGACTTCATATCTGTTCTCAATAAGAAGACTGAAATTAATACCCTGCAAGACACAACAAAGAAGAAGCAAATGCCAACAAAAGATATTTTTTGGCCGGTAAGCTTATTTTTTTCTTCAAAATTGTGTTCATTATCCATGATATATCCATTGAATGTGTACAAAAAAGAATACAATACTCAATTTCTTTGTTTATTTGTTCAGGTATTTGGTTTTTAGTAAAAAACACAAGTACACTTACATAAAACATTAATCTACAGTTTACTACCATACAGTAAATGCCTAACAATATACCCAAGAATAACCAACAACCAATGAATGCCATAATTTGCATATTTTACAAATGTGTCCGTAAACTTAAATTATTTATATCAATGATGTGACTTACTCAGCATTTCAATAAATGTTATTTTTTTCATCATAAAACAGGCAGCTAAAAATCAAGGTGCAATGCGAGCTTGGTTTAAAGATCTTGCTGGAAACAAACCTCTGTCATCTCTTGGAAGAAAGGTTATTTTATTTTCTGGATGTTTTTGTTTTTTGTCATCAGTTTTGTATCTCATATAAATTGCTGCTGGTAAAATTTTGAGCATCCTGTGTCATTAATTACACAATTGTTAATATGCTATGTATACATGTACACATAGGTGCCTACATTCAACAAGAAAGAGGAGGTGTTTTCCACTCTGTGTGAGTTTGCAGTACCCATGACTAAGGCTGCCTGGTTTATCAAGATGTTTGCAGCGTACAATGTGGCTGTTCAAGAGAAAATGAAACAACGCAGACATTTGGTGGACCAGTCCATGGGTAATTTCACAGAGGAATACATTAGTCCTTTGATTTGTTTCATCGTTCTTTGTTTTGAAATCACAATTTTACATAAATTCTAGATTCTGCAGCATGCGTTTACATAAACATTCAGTAAAACAAGGTTACAGAGAACACGCTTAAATAGCAAATTTATTCTAACAGCAAAATCAATAGTTTCATTCCCTTAATCTCAACATTGCATTATAAACTTATTGGATATATCAAATTACTGTTATAACAAATCAAAGTTGTTTGTCACTGGCACTTCACTTCAACTGTGTTTTACTGTAGCATAAATTGGATAGAACAGTATTTGCCCTTGATGTTATGATTTTATTTTCAATGTGTAATTGTAGAGTGGTGTCAGGCCATCACAAAGTATCTGAGGGACCAGGTCCAGAAAATCCAGGAGCCCCACTCAGGACCTGGGTCCACGGCAGGGTTTCTTACTGTGTCCCAGCCAGATCCCAACCAGGCCTTAAAACAGTGGCACTACACCTGTAAACTGGCTAGACATATGTATGATGTAAGTTCATGTGTAAATAGTACACTTTTAAATAACAGTTATTACTTTGTCAATCTAATGAAAATTAGAACTTCCATCTACTCCCCTGTTTTCGATATGTCACATTGAAAACCAGGGAGCAGATGTAAGTTCTAAATTTAACTAGGTTATTGCTCTGTTGGACAACGGTTATTACAATTTTTCTTTTTCAGTCATTTCTGAAAATAAGACTGAATAGACAATATCTATACAGGTTAACATGGTTTACATGTTCTGTACATGTGTGAGCATATGAATTGGAAAATATCTTGTTGCACATATTTTCATTGCATGAAAACAAATGTACAATGTATATACATTGAGAGTTTGTATAAGGATGTTTTCTTTGTTCATAGGAGGGACTTTTAGACAGACATGAATTCCTAAGTTGGCTGATTGATCTTATAGAAAAAATGAAGCAAAATGAAGATACAGTCTTTAAACTTTTGATGGCACAAATATTGCTGGTGAGTATGCATAAATCTTTACAAATGTGCAAAGGAAAGAAAAAGAATTGAAATAAATGAATTTGTTGATGGGAATTCTGATACAATAACACAGTTTTATTCCCCAAAGATGGAAGCTGACTAAATAATATACTGGTATTAAAATTCAATGACATTCATTAAATTAAAGGTCAAATGATTCATAAT
>WFKH01010211.1:21919687-21939518 GCA_016163765.1 Magallana hongkongensis
TAAAATTCAATGACATTCATTAAATTAAAGGTCAAATGATTCATAATGGTAAGGTTACAACTATTTGATGAGGCAAACATTTCATGTTTTCTATTTAGTACATGGAGGAAATAGCAAGATCTGTGATCTTGTCCAGGAGACTGGCACATTTCTCGTCCAAAAAAATAGCCCAGCTGTGTAATGAAGCAGACTGCATGCCTCCACGCACCGAGTCACCAATGCTGACCAATGGATCTACTGGGTAAACCTTAGGATAATGTAGATTCAAACATGGCATAATAAAAAGAGAATATATAAACAGTAACCAGCAAGAAAATCTACATGTATGTGATTATTTTTGTGTACATATCCCTTGATCAAGTTATACTTGTATATACAGTGTATAATCTGTAACCTCTGAGACTGTTGAATATCATCTTGTTTTATCCAGCATGACCAGTAGTCAGATTATTACCCAGAATCCTCTGTCCACTGTGTTTGCCCAGTACAACAACTGTCCCCAGCACCGTGGAATAGTACTCAGTCTGTGTGCCACCCTCCAGATCATCACCCTTCTCTGTCCCAGTTCTCTGGTCTGGAACAGCCTGGGGGACGAGAAGAGCTCCTCCTTCCTGTGTGGGTCACCCCTGGACCTGCTGCCCTGTGCCCCCTCTAGTCTGCCCATGCCTCAGGGACCCCAGAACATCCAGGTAAATGTTTTTATGTATTTACTTCTGTCAAAGTCACAGGAACGGTTAGGAATGTGTATTGATATGACATAAGGCAAGGAAAATTAATTTTTAGTTTCTCAGGCACCTCTGCATCAGGCCAAATACAGTTGGATTGATCAATTTAATTGCTATATTTGGGTGAGGGATAACTCAATTTCTCAATTTTTAGTTAAATATGGAAATTGAGTTATCTCCTTTGCAAAAATTACAATAAAAATAAAAATAAAAATATATTCCTGTTGCATTATATTTTTAAAATTTTTGGCCATGGAAACAAAATATTTATATGATAATTTATTTTGGTCTAAGAGGGTTTTTTTGTTGTTGCAATTTTAGGGCAGAAAATGTTTTATACCCTTTTTTCATTTAAACCAAATTTTATTCCAAGATTCGAGCACAGATTCGTATGGCTGAGAATCAAATAAGACAAAGAGGGAGAGCAGTGGAACTAAGATGGTCCTCAGACAAATGTCAGCAATCAACCAAAGGTACTGAGTTAGCAAATACACAGAGAACACATCAGATCTCTTATTTCTTTGGAAAGATTGTTAATATCATTGGAACTCATATTTATTTTTTACTCTTTAAATGTTAGTTTTAAAATACTTGTAGATAGGAAATAAATCTAAAAATTCAGAATATTCAACAGAGTTGAAAGTGTATATATACATTTACAAGACCTTAGAATTTGTTTGTTCGTTGACCATTTGAATCCATTTGATACCAGGAAACACTATAACCCGAGTGTTAGAAGTCTTAGACACTCTGGACAGGCATAACTTTGACAAAGAGGATATTTCTAATTCTTTGGACACACTGTATCACAAAATCTTCACTGCCACACAGACAAAAGACAGCACTGAGGTAAGACCAGCCCCACCCTCCCACATCCCGCCCCACCCACCTCCAACAGAGCCTGCCTCTACTGGCTTAATATCTATTTTAGTACATTTACGGTGACTGTCCTAGAAATAGACATGATTGAAAGCAGTATCTAAGAGCTTCTGTATTAAAGGATATAGGGACAGCATTAATAATTTATATGCTTGATGTACTCTGACCCATGTTTTTCATGGTGGGTAGGTAAGTAGCTCTTTTTTTTTTTTTTTTTTTTTTTTAAATTTTCTTGCACATAGATAACCTGATAATCAAACATAATCTATATGTGTTTTTAATTTAATATGACATGGGCAATCAATTAAAAAAAATAAATTCAAATTTATAATGCTGAAAAAAATTATTGGGTAGGGGCAATTTTGATGGGTCGGTCGGGGTACATCAAACAAATCAATTTTTAATTTTGGCCCAGACTTTTTATTAGACATTGTTTGAAGAATGTTATAGACTTATATGTACATGTAGATGTTGATTTTGTACAGTATGATGCAATAAGTATTCGTATAAAATGGCGGCGTGTTTACATCACGCTTCGCATCGTTACATTGCAACGGGGATAAAATGGGTTATAATTAGAATTGGGATTTTGGTAGTTATTTATAGTATTCTGTCATCAATGACGTTTTATACGTCACATGATTTTTTTTTCGTCTGCATTTGTAAACAAATCTCAGACATCGAAAGTAAAATGGGTTGCAGAGGCAAAGAATTAAGCAATGATGTAAAAGAAATCACTCAGAAATTATTTGAAGCAGGTAAAACCATCGATTATGTGTCAAATACTTTGCATATACCAAGATCTATTGTTGGGAGCTTAAAAAAGCGTATTGAACAACGGGGCTCCATAGAAAACATCCCCCGAAGAGGAAGGACCCCCGCAGTTACAGCAAGGGACTATAGAAAGTTGGAGCGGTTAGTAAAAGTTAACAGAAGAGACAATTACAAGACATCACATCAAAATTCAATGAGAATAGGGAAAGACCAATATCAAAACGTACTTTGCAGTTTCATTTACATAAAAATGGGTACAGAAGATAAGTTTCAAAGAAGAAAGTAGTTGTTAAAGATGTGAATCGTCGGAAACGTTTGTCATGGTGCCGTGAAAAGCGAAAACTGACAGCAGAGAATAACTGGAAGAAAGTGATCTTCTCGGACGAATCTAAGATAGTGGTGGGGCAAGATTCTCGTGTATATGTGTGGAGAAAGAGAGGCGAGGGCTGGAGACCCGATTTGGTGGGGGCGCTGAAAACCGGCAAGCAATGTTACGAAGTGATGGTCTGGGGGTGTCTCACATGGCATGGAGTCGGCACTATTTCTGCAGTAGACGGTAACATTAATGCAAATAAATATCAGCACATACTAGACGACAATTTGTGGTCCGTTTTAGCCCGTCATTTCCTGACTGGAAACTATGTTTTCCAAGACGACAATGCCCCGGTACATCGTGCACGTTCTACCCAAGATTATTTACACAGAAATGGCATAAGAACAATGAGCTGGCCAGCACAGAGCCCCGACATCAACATCATTTAAAATATTTGGCTTTTGATTAAAAGAAAATTTCAGGGAAGAGTTGGTAGAATAGAGAACAAAGAAGACTTATTCCATGAAATCCAGTGCATCTGGACTGAGATCACGCCTGAATATGTAAAAAGCCTATATCAGACAATTCCTCGGCGATTACAAAGTGTAATTCGACTGAAAGGTCATCTTATAAAGTATTAGGTAAGTTTTAGCTATTAAAAATATTTTTAAACATGAAAACTGAAGTTTTAAGAGTGACCTAATTCCGTCGCGAATGTAAACACGCTGCCATTTTGTACGAATACTTATTGCATCATACTGTAGAATGAGGAGATAACTTTTCATTAGGAAATTAGATGTAACGGAGTTGGACTATTTTTTGTTTGTTTTTTTCCCTTTGTTTATTATTAGTAAAAAACCTGCTTATTTTTTTATGAAAGGGTTATCATATGAGTAAAGATATTAGTATTTCATTGGGCTTTAATTAATTTCTAAATAATCACCAAGGTATTTAATCGGAAATTCTCTTCTCATATATCATGTTGTTATAGAATCCACAGTTTCCTTGCTGAAATTTCGTACATGTACATGTATCTACATGTAGCTATATAAATTATAAAAATTATTCAACAGTGTTATACCATGTATCTTAATTGTAAATGTTCACTACACTACATGTACAAATGTATGCTTGTACTCGTACATGTTTGCATTTTTACATGTAAATTATAGATTTTCAAAAAATCTTAATTGTGTCTACAGTAATAATAATGTTGACAGTCATTTAACATACAATATGGAAATTGGTTTAAAAAAGTTGTGGCTTTTATTCATCATTTGATTTCATTAACTCTTAATTTTAGGAGGATGAATTATTACCAAAAGTAGGTATTTTGGGTGTCTCTCAGAGATAACATGGCAAATTGATTTGAGTATTTGCAATGCGTTATGAAAATGCATATGGCATGTGTTAAGAGTGGGCCTCTTATTCCTATATCATCTCTTATTATGATATATAAATATCAATCACACACACACACACACACACACACACACACACACACACACACACACAAAGTAGGGTCTGTGCAAGGGGAAACAAAATGCTGTATATTTGAGGGCAGCATGAGACATGAAATGTTCACAATGATGGATGCATTGTATTGAACTGCATGCCACATCTGTGTAAACAAATATACAAATGAATTCTTTTTTGTATAAATATGATAAAACTTGACCTTTTTCATATGATTTCGTTTATATGTCCGTTTTCATGTGTCAAGAAACAAGTTATTGCCAAGCATTTCATTAAAATAATATGTAAAAGAAAAAATGGTCTCTCTCATGTATGTATGTATGTATGATGGAAAGAGGTGTTTTGTTTTGCTGTGGCAAACCAGTTTGAACCAGATTTGCTGTGATTGACATGTTAATTTTGTGAACAGTTCCCTTTAATGGGGGGGGGGGGGGGGGGGGAGGGGTTGCTGGCCATTGTCATCAATCAATTTTACATATTAGATCTTGTCACCCCTCTCCCATCAATCAATGTCCTGTGTGTATTATTAAAAGACTGGTGTAACTTTTGTGAATTGTATTGTAATTTTAATACATGACTGTATAAACTGACAAGTTTTAGCATTTACCACCTAATCATATTATTTCAAGTTAAATTCACCTTAGTGTATCACTTTATTCTCTCTAAGCCTATTCTTGAACAAGATAATATTTCCCAGTTCTGTTGGTGAACTGCCTTCATCTCAGCAATAATATATTCACAAATCACTTTAATGTCTCTGTGCCCTTTGTCCTATTTCAAATACATTTTCTTTTTTGATACCCAACTATTTTACTTGTGAAAAATGAATGTTTCCCATACATAAAATAGTTACATGTATGTTAATAATAACCGAGTTACAGTCATTTAGAAATAGAAAGTTTAAAAGACTTTAGATGTTGTAGGAAATTTTTTTACTTTGCTTAATTTTCAAAATATGCTATTTTTTTCTTTTTCAAATCAAGTTGAAATTATGCATCTACTGTTAACTCAAAGTCATTAGTTTGCACAGTGATTTGTAAAATTAATGTCAAGTTTAAAACAGTAAAATTTGATTGGACACTTTTCTAGCCCTTCATCGGTGATGAGCCAATCATACACTTGCTTATTGACTGGTCGGTCAGTACCAGGAGAAGTGGAATATACAGAGCTGTTGTGGTCGCCAAACTGTTGGAGAAGAGGCAGTTTGAGCTCAAGAATGAGGTATGTGTATAAATGAACATGTAAAAGAGTTTCCAAACTCGGACATCAAAAATATCTTGGAATAATAATTGCCAGATAAAATGCTTATTATCAAAATTGTCCATCATTTTTATGCAGGGAATCATGTAGAATTTAAAAAATGGTTTAAAATTTAATGAAGTAAATACCTTGTATTCATGTACGTGTACGTTTATTCTGTCATTAAGTTTTCCAACTCAGTAAATGTGTTTTGTACAACATGTATAAATTGTTTGTTCAGATAATGTTTTAGGGCCATTGCCATTACATTTACAGCCACATACAGCAGAGATATGTTTTGCTGAGACTTTACTTTTGCAGGACTTTGATTCATCTATGGAGTGCGAAGGGGGATTAGGGGATGATGTTTTGGTGTCGTATGAGACTCCTCTCTTTCAGGGGGTCCTGATGAGTTATCTCGATGATAAGGCTCCGGTAATAGGTGAGACCCCTCACTGCTCGGTAGAACAAAGCTTGGTTTGGCTTTATTTATTCTTTTATTTCCTCCTATTTTTGCTTCAGAAATTCAGCGAGACTCCAGCTATTGATGATAAGGAGTCAGTAGGCTCTGATTCGCTTGTTCCATCAGGAACGCCCTACTTTCAGGCTATATTGATGTCTTATCTGGATGAACAAGCTCCTTCTCTGGGTGAGGTTTTGTTCTTCCCCCAACAATGTGTCTTAGAAATTTTGAAAAGTGAAAAATGTTTGTCCCAAGTAAATGTAAATTTCCCCAACTGTGTCTACCTAAAGTTCAGAAATCAAACAGTCATTCATTTTTTTAAGTCAAAAGAAGCTTTTTTTGCAGACAGAAGTTGAAAGAATAGTTAAAGAGAAAAAAAATTCTAACTTTTAAAACAATTTGTAAAGGATATGTGGAATTATAGTGAATTAGAGCATTTGCATATATTAAAAAAATAAATTTTTGTATTCTTGATTGCATTTGTCAATATTCAGAAAAACTTCATATGGTAGTTCTTTCCCTTTCCCTCTGTCTTTGCTTAAAAATGAATATTAATTAACATACATGTATGAACATGTATTATTTATTATTTTATTATTTTGCTTTAGTAGTTTTTATAACAGAGCTTTGGATAGTAACTGCACTAACAATTTTTCACAGCATTATATTTATAATGAATTTTACTGTACGTGGAAAGTTTTGTTTTAAAAAATTTCGGCCAGATTGCAAAGTGAAATTTGGTATTTGTATATTAATCATACATTTAAGAAAGATGGATTTTAACAGTTATAATTCTACCTGTCTGTTGATGTATACATATGATATTGACAATGTGCTTTACTTGATGTAATGAATTATGCAAATATGAGCTTGTTGCAAACTTAAGTCTTACTATCACTTCATATTCAAACATGAATGACCTTTTGATCCTTGAGAAAATTCACAAAGAAATTGTTCACTAGATTATATGTAAATACCATACATAACATTTGATAAGTTTCAGACCCAAATAAGCACAGCAAAGGAGCCTTTTAAAAAATGGGAATTTAGATGAACAAATTTCACACTAATCATAAATTTTTTGGTTAGAAATCATTATAAAAGATGTAGATTTTATGATTCTTAACTTCTAAGGGAAACAACATCATTTTGGTGTATCAGTTTTTTTTTCAGAGTTTGTTATAACCACAAGATTTTACAAGGAATAGTAAATAATACATATATTGTCAGGACTATCAGAACACTTGGTTTTATTTATGATTTTCCTACAGCTGTGTTTCTCCTTAATGAATTTTTCTGTACAAATGACTTTAGCTCTGAGTTTAGTAATGTATATTGAATGGGATTAAATTTAAGCTTACTTAACAATTAACGAGTTCTGATCAATGCTTAATAAGTTTGATTATTTTATTAAATGAGTTATGTATGATTAGCTGATTCCTACATTTGATGAATCAGTGGTACATACTTCACTTAGAGATAGCAGAGCTTTGCAATCTGGCCATACGATGTACATGTAGTTATTAATTTCTATGAATGAATTATTATTGAGTTGATCAAGATTTGAAAAATTCATATCTTTCTATTACATGAAATGATAGTTTTTAGTAACAATGTTAATAAAGTACATATTGATAACAATTTTAGATAAAAAAAAAAATAAGACATTCTGGATTTTCACCACTCAAAAAACAAAACAAACCTCAAGTATTTTTAATGTTGAAAAAGTATAAGGAATAATCCTGAAGAAACTGATTTGTTTTGAATAAATTTTTAACAAGTATATTTCCTTTTTAGAACCTGTTTTAATGGCTATTCAGAATAAGTGTGAAGTAAACTATTTAGCTACTTTTTTTTCACAATTTAATCTTCCAGATGACAACCCCAATGACATTGACCGACAGGCTTTTGCCAATCTCATTCAGCTGTTCAGTGAACTAATACGACATGACGTGTTTTCCCATGACGCCTACATGTGCTTTCTGATTTCTCGTGGCGACCTTATGTCGTCACCGCTGGTGATGACTGCCACCACAGACTGTATTGACTTGTCCAGCATCAAGAGCCAGAGTGAGAGTGTCAAACACGAGGTAAAAAAATCTCCAGATTAGTGTTAAGAAATGGCGAAAAGATAACCTGTAGTTTGGACATACAAGTAGTGACATATGGTCATTTTAAGGTCTCTGAAAATGTATAAATGAATCTTTAGTATTTAGGTCAAAGTTCAAAATACAATATGATAGGCCGGTTTTTATTGCAAGATTTGAAAGATGAATAACTATTTTCATTTTTTAACTGAAAATTGAAGAAAAGTTGAGTTATTCCCTTCTAAAATTGCAATAGAATTTATCAGCAACAGCATTTGACCAGATGCACCTGAAAAACAAAACATTATTTTGTGTGTTTCCTATTTTCAGACCCATGATGACTTTAAGGTGGACATCATGGATATGCGTGATATGAGTGATATTGGTAGTTTGTTTGGGACTGGAAAAGATGAACAGAGAACCAGCCCAGAAGAACCAGGTTAGCTTAAAAATTTACTTACCTGAGGCCAGGTTAGCAGAGTTGGTGTTCACCAAATATTTGTGTTATGGGGATATGAAATTCAGAGATAACTCGCAAGTGCTGGCTCTGCTGAACAGGCCTTGGTACTCAAAGCATATCAACTACATGTAATTTTATCACTGATAAGTAAGAATTGCATGAATCTTTGAATTCTCATTTAACTTCAGCATCTTATATTTCTTTGCTGCAGCCTCTGTGAAATCTGTAATGTCAGAAAAAGAGACCCATCATCCCATGTCTAATATGCTGAATATGGAGCAGCAGCCGAAGGGGCCCTCACGACATATGCTATATGCCCAGCATTTCCCGATTCCTTACGAGGACTCTGTTCATGAATGTAACCAGCGTACCGTCGTCCTGTATGGTGTGGGTAAAGCGAGAGACGACGCCAAGCACGTGGTTAAGAAAATCAGCAAAGAAGTTCTGAAGATGTTCAGCAAGAAGAACTGTGTGGACATTATCAGTGGAGAACTGGGTCGGGTTAAAAAACGCAAGGAAAAAGATGCTAGTGATTCTCTGTCAAATGTCACCATGAACTTTGAGAGTGTGTTTGAGGGCATTTTTAACAAGTTTCAGAAGTTGTCTTTTCATGACCAGCACTTTGTGACCGCCCAGTGCAGGAATCTAGTGTTGGATGAGATAAAGAATTTTACAGCGTGCAGTTCCTTTTACCTCCCTTTGGTGGAGAATGTCTCGTATCTGTTTGACCTGATGGAATATTCTCTGAATATCTATGGACTGTTGGATTTTTCTGTACAGGTACAGTACATGTTTTTTTTTATCTCTATTAACATTTTGAGAGAATCATTCAATATTGTTCTAATACTTCTATGTGCTATATGTACTGTAGATTCCTTATTTTACGCGAGTACTTAATTCCGCGATTCAACGGTTTTCCATCAAGTAGCGAGAACATAAAATCGCAAATGCCGATATTTTATTATAGTTTCATGTAGTTTACATATGTCAGAAAATTAAAAGCGAGATTTTAATTCCTTTTACCTCCCGGGTAAGGGCGGGCTTCTCGCGATTTTACGGGGATATTAATTCCTCGCGTTTGATTAGGAATTTACAGTATTGTAACTATGTTAGGTAGCAAGGGACAGTTTCGGATAAAGTACCCGTCAATATTTTTGTAAAACTGAGAGTTGATGTACTTGAAGGCTTATGAGTGTTGCTAAAATTCATGAAATGATTTTTGGGAGTTGATTTTAATCAACTCTCCTATGCAGTTACTCTGGCAAAACGAAAGTGAAACAGTGTTTGGACCTAAGCACAAATCATCACCGCTGACAAGAGTTAGTTCTTGAAATAATTGATAAATTCGGTGTAATGTATGCTGAACCATTGTTTTTCAAGAAAACGTATTTATAAATACCTTGAAAATAGTCAGGTTTTAAATAGTACGAACAATTTAGATATTTTTTGTAGTCGTATGTATCCCTACGCCAGAGCGTTCAATCAGACGCTCGGCTGTCTCCGTAAATCTCCGACAAACAGAGAGTCTCTCTTGGTAGTCGGAGATTAACGGAGACAGCCGAGAGTCTGGTTGAACGATACTAGAGTTCAATATTGCTTGAATCCAGACATGTGTACAATTTTTAGAAATATTTCGATTACTGATACATAGTTTGATGGAATTAATTATATCTTTAAATATTATACAACATGATTCATATGGGGTTTTCTCGAAATTCTTGTCGGAAAAGTCCGAGAATTCATATTATAAAAATGTACGTAATTCAAATAGAGATAAGAAATTACTTGTCATGCTAAATAACATATCGTTGATTCTAAAATAAATAATAATCGATAAAATCAACTCCCGTCAGTACTTCAGTACTTTGATTAATTATTATCATTAGTTAGAGGGATGTCTCTTGTTGAAATTGATATGCAATATGTAGGCCCCTAATGTTAAGTACATGGGAATCAGGTAAAATGGGAAACTTGCGGCTATGACTGTTGTGTTGACTTTACACAGTGAAATTGGAAGTTACAGACGGGAGGTAAAATATCATGAGAGGTAGGTAGATGGGACATTGTAAACTATACACCGGTAAGTTTCTGACATGTGATGGTGCAACATGCACACGACACGGAAGGTCAACCCTTTGCAGGGAAAAATCGTGAAAAATGGGCGAAATATGAAAGGGTCGAAATCTCAGAAAAATTACTAGGTAGAAAATTTTACACATTCTGACTATTTATTTTCCTCAGAAATTGGTGATTGGCTTTATAAGGAGAATTAAAGGTATTTGTGCTGAATGGGAACTGAGGAAATTCTAGTTACAGAGTTCCGAAGACACTCATCCCCTGGCTACAGTGAATTGTATCCAAAAAATTGCCCCCTGCCACCTTAATGTGGATGATTTATGCAAGCTAGCTCTATAAATGTAATAAATTTTTAATATGCTATTTTATATACAGGAAAACATGGTTAGACCGAACATGCTTATATAATGAATTCATATTTACTGTGAAGTCAGTTCCAAGTCTTGAAACTTGTAATTAAGTTGACAGATATACATGTATATCATTCAAAATGGTTTGTCCATATCACTTTGATATAAGGGTGTTAAACTGGTACTGTAAATACTTAGTGTAAATAATAATTATTGTGATTATTTGATTGTTTGTAATGTACTGTACTGTATATCAATACATGTGATGATGGTAATGATGATGATGATGATGATAATGATGACAATGTTTTACAGCTGTTGAAGGAGCTGAGTAATGTGGAGGAGGCCCTGACTGACCAGAAGTCCAGTCTGGTGGGGAACTACACCACCTCCCTGTGTCTGTGTATTGTGGGCGTCTTCAGGAAGTACCACGCCTACCTCCTGGTCTCCCCAGAACTCACTGTTGTAGCTTTTGAAGGGTAAGCTGCTAAATCCAATTACCATACTCATGATCAAGGGATGTGGTTTTTCAGCAGAAACGCTTATTTCAGCAGATTTGAAAGTCAAAATGGTTAATTAACAGATAAGTGCAGACTCCCAACTGACTGATTTCCTAATTTTTTTCCCCTACAAATCACAATTCTGCTCATCTTTTTTTCTTTTCTTGTCTTGATGTTAAATGTAAGGAACATGCTGTATAATGAAATAGTGTTCACTGAGGACTACATTTCATTTATTTCTTGACATGGCTATCAGCTAAATGAATTGAATTCCCAATGAGATTTTATGTTTATATGTTTGATGTGGCTATTTTTAAAAGAACAAAATTATTGAATTTCCATGAAACTTTTTTGGATTACGAATCAATGAAATATTATTCCTATTAAAAGTTATGGCTCTTCACTATACTTGTAAAAAGTGTCACTGAGCTATGACAGTCAATTTGAAAGTTTAAGAGAAAGTGGGATGTATGTCAGTAAATAATTGATTTATTTTTTATGTAACAGGTTGATCAGCGTAGTGAGAAAGATCTGTAACCCATCGGACTGTTCATCCTCAGAGAGGTGTATCCTGGCCTACCTGTATGATGCCTACACCTCCTGTAATTACCTGAAGGTCAGTACTGTGTATATATATCCCCTCCAGAAAACTCCATATATAGATCCATTTACAGTACAGTAAAGTAAAGAGTGTTCATACATAAACCTTGTACAGACTATATTGTTCATACATAGACCATATACATGTATACAGGGTAAAGTGTTTATGCAACTGACATTTTAAAATGCACAAAGGGTGCTTCTTGTGATTTTATGCAGATATTAATTTCTGTTATTTAATTATCAATCTGCATTAGTTCTTGTGATCTTTGCCCTAGAATTAAGGCTTTTGACACTGATTAACTGTCTGTACCACAGGACAAGTTTTGTGACATGTTCAGTAACCCGTACAGAAAGATGAAGATGACTCTGTATGCCACCATCACTCCCTCTGCCTCCAACAAGCTCTGGGACCCGTGTTTTATGGTGGACTTCATGCAACAGACCAACATCAAGTAAGGCACTCCCTGAAAAGTTTGTTGTCTATTTTACTTTGTATTTACTTTGTGTGAGCTTAGTTTTTTCTCTTTGCCTCTGTAAATATGTGTACATGCTCATACAGGTCAATGATAGGTCATATTTGTTTTATTTATTTCACTGGTGAAAAACACAGAGAGTGAGAGAGAGATAGAGAGAGAAAGAGAGAGAAAGAGAATATTGATGTGTTTTCATGCTAACTTGGTGAATTCTTTTTATTTTTCTTGAAGGATCCCACTTGATGATGGTGTCATCAATGACCTGCGAGAAAACCCCGCCCATCGTTACAGCTTTGTGTGTAATGCTATGTTACACATCTGTAACACACAGGATACAGACAGGTGTGGTCAATCAACAGTCATCTGTTACTTGCTATGAGTTGACAAATAAATATGAAGTATACATAAGTGTATAATTTTAAGTTTTACAGTGAAGAACATTTAATGGTATCCTAAAAAAATACAAAGTACATTTTGTCTTGAAATAAGAGAGAGAGCAATCGATCAAGTTTTTGTTAATTTTTCAGACTGAACGAGATCTCAATTCTGTGTGCTGAGTTGACTGCCAGGTGTAACGCCCTCAGCTCTGAGTGGTTAGGAGTTCTACAGGCCCTCTGTTTCTCTTGTGCCAACAGCTGTGGATTCATTGACATTCTCACACAGATTGATGCAAGTTACTTTATCCATATACACTGTAATATATATATACTGTGGAATCATAAGAATTTGTGATGGCTCAAATTTCATTGATTTCATTAGTCCCCTCACCAGTATACATGTATTTTCATCCTCAACAAATAACAAAAACAGTATTATAATTCATTGATCATACAGTTAATCCACAAAATACGTGTATGTCTATATGAAACTGAAAAGATGACAATCCATAACAATTACCCCCACAAAATTTCATGATTGCACAGTATATAGATATTCAAGTTTTGGAATTAAATTTGTTGTAATTTAAAAGTTAAAAACTATTATTGCAAATAACTTTTTATAAGATAAACTTAAGCTTAAACTTAAATTGGTAAACTTTGACAGATGATTGAACTGTTTGGTCATTTTTAGGTGAGTGACATGTCAATCCATGACTCCCTGGCCGTATTCACTGCCATTCTCATTGCCCGCCATTGTTTCTCTCTACAAGATCTGGTTGTTCATGTTGTCCTGCCCTCATTGCTATCTGCAAGACCCACTGGTAAGAAAGACATTTTGCATTTGTACAGACCTACTGTGGTTGTCTCATCAATATTTGTTGAACACCAATTTTCATGGATATCATTTTTGAGTTGATTCAGGAAATAAAATGTTCATTTAAGAGCAATTTTTAATAACATATTGTATTGATAGGATCATTAGCCACAAATTTATGTAACTTTGAAACTGTGATTTTTACTAAATCCACAAAAATGGACAAATATGAATGAATATAAATAAAACCCAGTATTTAACAGGAGGGTTGAATATGTAACTCATACTCTGGTGTTTGTTGCAGCCAGTGGAGACCAGGATGCAGAGAATGGCGCTCGGCTCACCTGTCACATCCTGCTGAGGCTGTTCAAGACTTCAGACATGACCTTGACCTCACCTAGTCTCAGAACGGGAAGTAAAGGTCAATGCAACATCAAGAGGTCATGTGACAAGCACCTGCTGGCCGCCGCCCATGACAGTATCACAGTGGGCCCTGTGTTGGCAGTACTCAAGGCTATGCTGGTGCTCAGTAAGCAAATCATTGAATTCTCTTAGTTTAGTTATTACTCAGTTTATTTTATTCACGGTTTATCTTATAATGATAATCCTTTTTTCTTGACGAACATGTACATGTTTATGATTTGATTGGTTCGATGGAAACATTTTTGATAAGAAGGGCATCAACACACAGCAGGGGTACTTGTATAATGTAGAAGTATACAGTAAAACACGGTCATTGGAACATGCTTATAGCAAAATGAGGCTTTCAGTGAAGTCAGTTTCATTCCTCTAATCTTACAGGTGTATTATAAACTTATCAAATATAGAAAATTAAATTTTAAATGGATCAAAATCACAAGTTCCTGGCACTTTGCTATAGCATGTTACACTGTAATGAGGTAACTGGTTAAAAGAAATAAATACAGTAAAACCCATAGCTTTGTGTGATTGCAATGTACATGTTCTTGTGTGCTGTTTTAGGTGATCTGTGTAGTGACGAGATGAGGACCAAGTCTGGGTCCAGCAGTAAGAAGGAGGATAAGGAGGACATCTTCCACAGTCTCCTCAGCAGCATTGATGACGAGGAGGACATGCATATGATCATGGGGTAAATTTCCATCAAACTTGAGTTTTACATGTATCTGTTAATATCCATGATTTCTGTATTTGGTAGATCAATAAATTTGATGGATAGATCATGGGTTTATTATGAGTAGATTTCTGTTGCTTAAGTTATTTTATTTTTACTTTAATGCTGGAAGATACACAAGAATATATGGAAATGCCCATAGTTTATATGTGTATGTGCTTGATGACATGCTTGCATAAAGGTATTGGTTGAAGTAAATTCAACAAGGGAAGGTCACAAGTCATTGTTTCTATGTTTTAGGCCATCAAAGAGGAAGCATGGCATGGAGAGTGCCGGTCTGAGTGACTTTGCCAGACATGCACTGAAGGAGATGTGTAAACAGGACTGGGTGCAGGAGAAATTCCTCAAGGACCCTGAGGGTGTACAGAGCTCAGACCTCCTTCTGGATAACATGCTGTCCAATAAACAGGTGGGCAAAGTGTACAGCAGCAACATTTAATGTGGGCAAAGTGTACAGCAGCAACATTTAATGTGGGCAAAGTGTACAGCAGTAACATTTAATGTGGGCAAAGTGTACAGCAGTAACATTTAATGTGGGCAAAGTGTACAGCAGTAACATTTAATGTGGGCAAAGTGTACAGCAGTAATATTAAATGTCTGCAAAGTGTACAGCAGTAAAATTTATTGTTGGCAAAGTGTACACCAATTTTTAACAATCAAACTTACTTTTAGTCTCTTGAATTCCAAATCTCTTTACCAGTATATTTAAGATTTTAGGTTGTAGAATTAAAAGGTTGCTTCGGTATAGCAGGTTTTGTGTTTGTTACTGTTTAAGTCATTCTGTGCTGTTAAATACAGGCTCAACAGTTACTTCAGATGATCTGTTACCCTAATGGAGTTCCGAACCAGGTGGATGGGAGTGAGCCGGAGGTGAAGCAGATAATCCAGAGAGTCTTACAGAATCTGGATATGTGGGGACTTCGTGTTTCCTTGTTAGAGCTCCAGCTGCTGTTTAAACAGGCCACCACGCAGGCGGTAAGGGCAGGGAACCAGAACAGTACCAATCTACCACACACTCACAAAAATGTCTTAAAGGCCTATCATTGAAAGTGTTATTAAATTATTATTTGATAAAACTCCTTCTCTTAAACCACTCCATGGAATTAAGTGAAACTCTGTAGGCATTTAGGACACAATGTGTAGATGTGTGCATATTACAGGAAATTTTGATTCCATTTTTGAGGGGGGGGGGGGGGGAATTTCGGCCCGTTTGAACTTTGAATTTTTTAGTTGTTAAAGACATAGGAATAGATGTGCATATTTGCAGGAAGTTTTTAACTGACGATTTTTTGTGAGTTATGCTCTTTATCAAATTATTTTGTGTATTTAATGCATACCTTGCCATTCATAATGTGTATCATTGTCAAGTAATAGGGGAGCGTGGTGTATGTGAGCTTGCTCACTTTTTCTTTTATTGCCTCTGCACCGATTAATTATGCTACTGTATATATCCTGTGCCATGGATCATCATCAAGCACAGGTGTAGATAAAATACAGGAGATAATTAACACTATCAATGAGCAGTCAGATGCAAACATCCAACAGACTAGACAAGATCCGGGTTGCAGAACAAACATGAATGATGAGGAAATGTTTAGGTGCTAAATAATTTTGCTGGATTGGAAAACATGCCTGAATGCACAACATCGCATGGGTAGGTTAAGGAAGCATATGGGCAATTTAGCATCTTAATTTGACTGTAATATACCAAATAATAAGATTAAATTACTGTTTTAAATTAGATCAAAAACTTAGTATTTTCTATTTAAATAGATGTTAATGCAATAGAATCGGGTAGTATATTACTTCCACCTCAATGCATTATCATGTGATAACTATAAATAGTGTAAGTATATTCTTTAATATAAAATGAGATAGAAAAACACTACCCCGCGGTTTCTACAAAACAATAAACATATTAAGTAAAGGCAAAACATCTCAGTTTTATAAAAACTATTGCTTGAATCCTATATTCTCCTCAATCAAAAAGTTATTTGTCCGGTTTTCAAAAAGCCTTCCCAACTTTTATACAGTTTGCACGGAAAACGGTATGTTGCATCCGAGCAACACAGAGCACAGAACTTTTCAAGTTAAGCATTGATCAAACTATTGATACGTGTTAAATGTGAATTTCAAAATATAAGAGGTAGTGTTGTTCTAGCTGGATTTTTATATCGTAAAAATGACAGGGGAAAGACTTTTATGAGAAATAAAAGCATAATTACATACCTTTAAGCGAATATATTATAAAGTTAACATTTGTTCCAGTACTCTCTTTTTCAATTCTTTACAAATTACACCAAAATACTTTATTTTATGTCTTAGATTTCTTTTTATTTTGAATCTGTTTACAATGCCTTCCGACCAAAACATGACATTTCACTTTCAGTCATGACGTCATCAATGTGTAAATATATGTAATACAATCTAATTTATGAAAAAAATATTGACTCTGGTATTTTTTATTAATTATTGTTTTTAGTCTACGTTTCGTTGTTTTAATATTTGAATAAGTACATAATTATAACTAAGATTTTTTATTTCGCAAAATTACATGTAACTTAGATTCCATAATATGCTTCCTTAACACCCCTGTGCACGATTCAACAAGATTTACTGTACATTGTATTGGGATTAAATATTGCCACCAGTTAATTTTGGTCTATATTCTGTGAATATTATTTCCTGGTAAATATTTGCAAGGAAGGTTATTTTTGCCCCATGTTATTTTCACCCTTCTTCACTCGCAAACGGTTTTGCCCAGTGTTGAATTTGCCCAGACACAGTTTATGATAGATACTCTTTCTGATTAACACAGCAATTTAAAAATAGTTTTAAATTCGCCCCTTGACAATGAGGGCAAATAGGGGCAAAAATTAAACAGGGGTGAATATTTCCCTGTATGCAGTAATCAGATACTGTACATTTCACATAATTAAGAGATAATGCATTTAAGTGCTTCTTTACTGCATTTTCTAAATAGTCAGGTTGCTCAATAGAGATGATATGTTATTTTAGTTTTTAAAAGAATGCATTATGTCTTACTGTTTATGCCCTCATGACCTTCTTAACACGAACTTTATTCTTAGATATCATGAAAGGTCAAAATAAGATACACCAGCCCAGTTAAGATTATTGTTAAGCATTACCAGTAATATAACATGGGGTTAAATGAATCATAACAATTAGACTATTAAATGTGGCACAATTTGGTGCTAAGTTTTATACAAACATATCTTGTTTATGCTTAGGACACTAATGTCCTTTTGGACAACATAGCCAGAGGAACCATTGATTTGTTTCATCGTCAGACGGAGACCAACAGGCATCTGGATCTGGACTCCAGTCAGCAAAAGTAAGTGCAGCTGTATCCATGAATCAAAGTAACTACATCTGTATCCACGAATCAAAGTACAGTAAGTGCAGCTGTATTCATAAATCAAAGTAAGTGCAGCTGTATCCATGAATCATCAGCGTGAAATGCCTCGTTAACCTCTACTTATTGTTTCTTTGTTAATTTGTTATAAGTACTTTGTTCTTAAGGAAGCACAAGTGTGATATTTGTAAGCGTTGTATAATAGATGTAAAAAATCTTAAGGATTGGCTGTTAAGATAGTTAAGATAGTTAACAGTGACATACCAGGTATCAAAAACTGCCAATCTGGAACACAGGTGCAAGTATTAAACAACAGTTTTGAAATAAATATATTATTTATGACATAGGTGTAAACAGCTATTTTGTAAAATAATTAACACAAAAAGAGATGGTGTGACACTATTTTAAGGCTTCAAATTAAAGCATTCGCCTACATGCCAACTGTAAGTGAGAATTAGTGTTACACAATAACATTTTGTAATTAACTTGCCTTCATTGTGAATTTTTTTTACCTTTAAATGTGGAAAAAAAAATGGTTCACAGCAAGAAACATATAAGACATAGAGGTTCAAGATTGAAGATTCTTGCATGATAATAAGTAAATGATTTTTTTACTTAATTGATATTGAATTAAATAAATGTTGAATGTTACCAAAAGTGATAGAATAGCAATACATGCTATATCTTCATGATCTTATCATGCTTTAATTCACAAATCCAAAGACGCTCAAATAATATCTTGGTCTTTATATAGTTTTTGTTTGTCACTTTTTGTGGCTGCCTTTACTAGGAAATGCAGGTGTCTAAATGAAGATAATATTTTGAGTGAAGTTTAATCATTGATTTTGATTGGATTATATTTGGGGAGGTCTAAAATTACAGAAGTTTTAATGAAATTAGTTTTGTGTTACTTGGATGCAAAAATTGTCTCCAAGAACCAGTAGATTTCGATGAGTCATATAACTTACACAAATCATGATTTTATTGTTGAATCTAATGCAACTTCAGCATTTGTCAATGTTTGTACATGTATTACACTGATTTTTGCTCACCTGTTTCATAAAAAGAAAAAAGATCCCTGCTGTCAAATTTAACATTCTTTTCTTCAATATGCACATACAATAAAACATGGTTATTGTAAAGCCCCAGGGACATGCAACTTTGTAACTGTATCATGTTATTATATTGGATAAGTTATAGTAGAATTTTATAATAGGGGAAGGAAACTGACTTCGCTGTAAGCTAGAATTTGATGTAAGTGTGTGGCTTAAAAAATGTATTACTGTACTGTCTTGTTTTGTAGACCTGACCCAGATGCCATATGGCTGGTGGGACCCTTGATCTCAAAACTGCCCAGTCAGGTCCAGGGACGAGTGCTGAAGCTATCAGGGCACGTGTTGGAGAGCGGGAACAACTTCCAGTCCAAAGGTCGCGACAAGGAGAGGAGTCAGCGGAGGTCAGTGAACCATGTCAGAATTCTGTGCAGTGTACAGAAACTTTCTAGCTTGAGTAAAGCTGCATAACTTTTCCCTTTTTCATAAATATTCATTATTTTTTTCATTAATGAGAAGGCGTAACTTTTCAGTTTTTGGGAGATCATGTTTAGAAAATTTGCTATTGTTTATGAGCTCATGTTAGCATTGTGGAGATAGCCTTCACAAAGGAATGAAGGAGCCATTTCAGATTAGAGCAT
>WFKH01010211.1:21975520-21993517 GCA_016163765.1 Magallana hongkongensis
CGAAGGTTATGTTGAATATGAACTAGATAAACTCAGTGTGTAAACTAAACGCTTTCCTGACAAACAATTTTTTCAAATTTTTATAAAACATTTTTTATAGTGTATAGAAGGTTCTTCAACAACACTTACCAATGCTCAAGAAAAGTAAAAATCCTGTTACAGATTTCATATTGCGTATGAGATATGAGATAAGGAAGGATTTCACCTTCATTTAATATCCAATGATAAGAAATGTGAATATAGAATCGTAATCTATAGTTATAGATCGAGTTATAAAACGTTTCGAAATTATCGGACACATAAAATATTTTATGAGAAAACTAATTAGTTGCAAAACCCTTCGGCACGTAGGTTTAACCCCCTTCCCTCTCCAAAAAGATATACTAGTATAAAACATAATGCCAATTTTAAAATGCAACACAAAACGACTTGAGCAATAAGTTTTTTAAGTTAGTTCGACTATCCATTCTTAGTGTTTGAAATAAAATCTCTGAACTTGGAGAAGGACTGGGGTGGGAATGTTAAAAATATGAATATATTCTATAAAGGTAAAGTAGAATGTTTGCATAATAATAATAATAATAATAATAATACCGTATTATACATGTACTATAGTATTGAAAAGTTTCACTGTAATCACAAAAAGTACAATTGTATAACCTATTATGTTTAAAGACTTTGTGCGGGATAAAGTAAAATTATGCCCCCAAAATCAAAATTATGAATAAAGCTTTAGAAATTTGCTGAAAGATAGATTAACTCATATATAATTTAAGTATATAAAGAAAAAAATGTCTGATCGATTTGTTGAAAAAGATATCATCTACTGATTTAAGAAATAAATTTAATGATTTTCGTGTTTTATCTACTTATCAAAGGAAAGTTTGACCGGAAATCTTCATCAATGCACGTACATGTGTAGCATACGTGTAATGTTGGAATTTAATGATTTTTGTGTTTTATCGACGTATCAAAGGAAAGTTTGACCGAAAATCTTCATCATTAAAGGTACAATGTGATAGTAGGAACACACAACTCAAAATGGATGGGTCCTCAGCTGTTGCAGAATTACTGGTCTGAATAAAATGGATTGTAATTTGTACACGAAATCCACAGGCATCTGACGTTATATATATTTTTCTCATGATAAAATATATATACCCCAACCTTATAATACACGGTACTGGGTATATATTTTTATATTTAAATCTACCGAGTATGATTCCCTCTATTTCTTACGGAAACTTATCATTTATTCATAGCTCTAGAAACAATCTACACGCCCCGTTTATCGATTGGTCGAAACCTACAGCGACTGAAACTGACAGGACTGAAATCTACACGCCCCGTTTATTGATTGGTCGAAACCTACAGTGACCTCAGAAAAATCACGGACTGCACGAAATAATCATGATGATGTCAGACTCACATTCCCATAGGAGACGATTTGGCTGTTTCTTTTAGCTAACGTACTAATGTACATTAACAGTAATTTAGTTAATTTAACTTACTTTTTACAATCAATTTATTAATTTGTTAAAAGATGTAATTATAAACAATATAATGCTTTCTTTGATGATTCATGCGGGTTATGAAGGTAGCGATCATTGCAGAAAAAATTTACATAACCCGCGTTAGCGGATTATGTATTATTTCTGCAATGTCCCACCTTCATATCTCGCATGAATCACAAAAGAAAGCATTTTATTGTTTAAATAAACGTCCGGATCACACCCCACCCACCCCCGGAAATTTCAAGCTTAATAAATTCCCATAGTAAAATTACCAAAATAGGCTTCGAATTTTCCCCTTGGCTCTAAGGCGATCTTATTAAAAATAGTTTATAAAACAATTAAAAGGTTATATTTATCCTGCATCAATATAAAAGATAATTAAAAGATCTTTTAAGAACACAATATTTGATCAGAAAAGTTCACATCGCCCTAAACATAAGTGACCTAAAAGTCTCAGTCGGTAACAATGAAATTCATTGGTATTTTTAATGAAATATATTTAGTTTTAATTTAATGCATTCATGCAAAAGGTAAGTAAAGTAAAAGGTGCGATTAGTAATTCTGACGCAAGGTATGGATACTTCTGTAAATGTCATGACTGTGATGTTATTGCTCAAAAAGTTATCTAGAGAGCATAGAGTATTTATTAGATCATCAAAGTCTCAAAATTCACGACCAAAAAATACCCCAAAAAACAAAAAACAAAACAAGAGGCCCATGAGCCACATCGCTCACCTGAACAACAGTTCATTGTGTCATTTTTATTTTTGTTTTAAATATTTTCCCAATATATTTCAAAGTTAAACATTGAACCCCTCTTGAGGCCCCAGTATTAGTCTAGGGTCACAATTTAAACAATTTAGAATCTACCCTTTCTAAGAATGCTTGCATGGTAATTGTAGCATTGTAGTTCTTGAGAATAAGATTTTTAAACATTTTCGCTATATATTTCTATGTTAAACTTTGAACCCCTCTTGGGGCCCCAGTATTAGTCTAGGGTCACAATTTAAACAATGTATAATAATTATACATTATTTGAGGATGCTTGCATAGTAATCTCACAAATTGTAGCTCTCAGTTATTAAGAAGAATATTTTTAAACATTTTCCCTATATATTTTTATTTTAAACTTTGAACCCCTCTTGGGGCCCCAGTTTTAGTCCGGGGTCACAATTTTAACAATTTATAATCTACATTATTTGAGGATGCTTGCATAGTAATCTCACAAATTGTATCATTGTAGTTCTTGAGAATAAGATTTTTAAACATTTTTCCTATATATTTTTTTAGGTTAAACTTTAAACCCCTCTTGGGGCCCCCGTATTAGTCCGGGGGTCACGATTTTAAGAATTTAGAATTTTTACTATATGTACAAGCCTTGGTGTAAATATTGGCTTTTCTGGTGCAGTGGTTCTTGAGAAGAAAATTTTTAAAGACATGCACCCTATTTTCACTGTTTCGCAATTACCTTCCTTTAAAAAAGGGTTGTGCCTTTTATTTTAACAATTTAGGATTCCCTTTCCATAAGGATGCTTTGTTCCAAGTTTGGTTAAATTTGGATTAGTGGTTCTAGAGAAGAAGTCAAAAATGTATAAAGTTTACAGCCAGACAGACTGACGGGTGATCAGAAAAGCTTACTTGAACCTTCGGTTCAGGTGAGCTAAAAACAAAAAAAATCGTTTTTATTCATCTTTATCTGAAATGGGGCAAATGCTTCTACAGCAATTACAAAAATCAACACTTTATGATTTTTTAAATAGTTTTTTTTTTTAATTTCGGAAATGTAAATGAAATCAGAGTTACACTTCTGCTGGTATGTAGGTAATTATCCAATGACATTCGCTGGATTTCCTTCAATTCTGGAAAATAAAAGTCTTGAACTCCCTTATCAGTTAGCGATGCAGTGACAACAACTTAATTACAAAATAACGTGCACTTGCATCAACGGGATAACTGAATTTTCTTTACTCCTTTCGTCTCATTATGTTTATGTTCAATTCCTTTTTTGACGAATCTAATTTAAACCAAATAAAAAAAAGCAGTTTCTACTTTTTTAAATCAACTCTCTACTCACTCTCGTTCGCATATAAAATCAAATTTGCTGGAGCATGACGCATCGTTCCACTTGAATTGGTAGCCAGAATGAAGATCGCCACAGTCCTCTTTGTGAGCCAAATCGTTTGGCTCAAGCGGAGCCCAATCCACGAACACTGCGTCTTCTTGTGTCGTCTGCCAAACAAACTTTCCTTCCACTAAAGCGTCTGTCAAACCGATCCAATAGTTGTCTGTTTAAAAGAGACAAATTGCGATTAGTTTACTCAGAAACATTTGCATGTTAAAGAAATTTATGCCAAAGAATTGTAGAAAAAGGATGAATTCAATATCACATATCTAAAACTGAACTGAAGTCAATATATATTTACCAAATTAAAAAAAGTTTTACTGTTCCCTACGCTTCTTCTATTTTCTCCTAGCAATCTTGTCACTTTTGTTGACATAAATACTCAAAAAGTCTCTTGTATCAGCAACTACTGTATAGGCCCAATTTATTTTCAAGAGTAACACCAATTATTATATGATTGATTAATTCCTAGCCCGCTGATTGGGTGATATCCAACAATCTAGAAAAAATCACCTGCACGTGACCTAGGAAGTCAATTTCTCTACATTGGACTAAAATTAGATCGTCCAATGAAAATTCGCGTTCGATTTGTTCGGCTATGGCTTCAAATAAAAATCTTCCCTTGATAACACTCAATTTGATTTGTCTGTATCAATTCGTCGCTGAATCATATAATAAAACAATTATTACTTTTTTCGACCAATACGATGACTTAGCTACCCGAGAAGTACAATATTCACCGAGCCTTCTCGGGTTGCTAAATCATCATATTGACCTTTAAAAACAGAAATAATTCATTATAATTGTATAATATTTACCGACACTAGCAAAGTCAATATAAACCACTTAGTATATGGGATATTTATAAACGTGTACTAGTATATATTGTAATACGAACCAGTCAGTAAGTGGTACCTGGTTTACAGACAGATGAATACATTTTTGCACACAGAAAACTGTTTGACCAGTATTTTAACCTATTCCATGAAATAAAGCTCCGTACAATTAAAATGTATAAAACACGATGTACTGGATACGTAATTTTGTAAATTGCATGTCAACTTACCACTGGTGTGAATAGAGGTCAAATGACTCTTCAGGAAAGCATTTTCAGCGGCAGTTTCTATTTCAACTAACTTTGCATGAAGAGTACTACAATAAAACTATGAAATGGTCTTAAAATACGTGCACTCAACTGTGACTGAGCTTCAATGTCAAAAGGCTCATCAATGCAATCAAATTAACTACGTGTGATTAAGAATCCTCAACACCCCGTGACTTTTACTTTTTTATGACTACGTCATAATGTTTATTAATTGTCTATCTCTGTATTGCAATGGATAGACTGTAGCTTCAGTCTACTAACCCATAAGTCTCGAGTTCGAATACAGCAAGAACTTTCGTTTTCATGATTTTAGTGATAAATTTTCAGAAGAGCCCCCCCCCCCCCCCTTAAAAATCCTTTATTTTTAAGTCGAAAGCATGCTAAAATTTCACATCTTTAAGAAATATAGATGTTTGTATGCTAAATTTTTAGCAAGAGTGTGGAGGACCCTTAATGCACAAATAGATGCTTTCGCTCCATCTTATTACCATGGCTTCCGTCCATTCTAAAGGTTCCGCATCAATGAATGCATAACAGGAGGTACCGAAGTGGTACCACCCCCCGGGACAGGACTGGCCAGTGGAGGGTGTGGCTGCATCATAAACAGAATCATTATATTTATCGTCACTTCACAGTCGACATCATGTCCTTCATTATTTAAAAATGTACAGTTTCAGTTTGTTTATCAATTTGTTTTATACCATGTCAGTGTAACGAGGAAAAAAGTGACCATCACGTTGAATGAAGACCGGGGTGATATCATACATGTAATATGCCTAAATAATAAAATGCCTTCTTTGGTGATTCATGCAGGTATGAAGGCATCTAGCATTGCATTGCAGAAAGAAATTAACCGCGTTAGCGGGTTACGTATTTTTGACATCATTTTACTTGCTCTCTGCACTATGCCTCTTTTACCATCAAAAACGGTAATGACACATCTGTCAACAGCCAGCCGCTATTTCATATCTGAACCTCCTGCACCCCCTCAAAAACTTTAATAGGATTTACTGTTCGAAATTTATATCAAAATCAAACTCCCTACTATCACAAAAGTATCGTCTAAAATCATTTCACTAACCTATACAGTACATGTCCATTATTGGAGTCGCATTAAAATTTTTTTAGAAAACTACAAAGTGTTATAGAAAGTTTTGTTATCTTGATCATGAGTCACAGTTCTACGTAGAAATTTGACCTCCCTTTCCTGGTCATTTTCTATATGGAGGTCACTTTTCTACACCGGAACCTCTCTACAATAGAGTTGCTATACATTATAATAAGCCGTTACTTACAATAGTGTATCTTCAATTAAATGCAATATGCAAACAGTTTAAGTATTCTTTGACATCAGATTGATAAGTATTCTCAAGCAAATGAACGGAAATGGCATGTTGGTCATGTTGAATAGGAATTAGCTAAACTTAATGTACTCCTTCCTGCCATACAATGTTCTCAAAATTTTATTAAACATTTTTCTTTCGAGTACAGAGAGTCCGTAAACAACACTTACCAATACTTAAGAAAAGTAAAAATCCTGTTACGGATTTCATATTGCGTATAAGATATGAGATAAGGAAGGATTTCACCTTCATTTACTATCCAGTGATAAGAAATGTGAATGTAGAATCGTAATCTATAGATAGAGTTATAAAACGTTTCGAAATTATCGGACACGTAAAAATGTTTAATATGAAAAACAATGATTTGCAGAAATATTAATCCTGAACACTTTGGCACACATGCACCCCCCCCCCCCAACCTTCCCTCTCCAAAAAGAATTACAGTTTGTACAATACAAATTTAAAAGACTGAGCTAAGCAAAACGACTTGAACAACATATTCATTTAGTGGTTTCGACTATATTCATTTCTTACTGTTTGAAATAATGCTGATGGATAAATGTAATGAGTCCAAGGAGGATGGGTAGGAGTGGAGCTGGGAATAAAAAAAAAATGAAAAATATGAATCCATCCTATAAAGATAAAGCAGAATGTTTGCATGATAACTCATCACAAAAAGTATGATTTTATAACCTGTTATGCCCAAGGACCATGTACGGAAAAAAGTGGAATTATGCCCCAAATTATGAATAGTGCTTTAGAAATTGGCTCAACACACTATTATGTTATTTAATGGATCGATAAAGAATCTACATGTATTTTGAAATATGATTTTACAAGAAAGAGACCAATATCGGCTTTCAATTATTTAATATACATTTTTGTACTTTGTAACAGAAAACGGAAAACTCGTTTTGGCTGCTAGGATGATATTTTAGAGGTAAAAATGTGGTCTCAATTGATGTACTAAATGCAATTATCGATAAAAACATGTCAAATACGGTCAAATCAATATATATATATATATATATATATATATATATATATATATATATATATATATATATATATATCACAGACAAATTCACTATATTGGAGCTCCACATCCGCCCCGTCCGGGGCTTGAACTCACGACCTCTGGAACCCGCCACCGCGCTAACCAGTCGGCCATCTTGGCAAGACATAAATCTTGCTTTCGATGACGAACGGAACCTAGCGCGCTGGTCGCTCACTACACGGTCGTTTGAGATACAGGTGGAATACAGTTAAACGACAATTTGAGAGGATCGGAACGATACACATTGCATAGATATATACATATAATAAGCACAAACATTGCAATAACTCTCAAACTGATATATATATATATATATATATATATCCCGAATATGATTCCCTCTATTTCTTACGGATATTAATTGTAATTCATAGTTCTGTAGAAACTGACAGGACTGAAATCTACACGCCCCTTTTATAGATTGGTCGAAACCTTCAGCAGCTGAAGAAAAATCGCAGACTGCACGAAATAATCATGCTGATGTCAGACTCAAATTCCCATAGGAGACGATTTGGCTTTTTCTTTAAGCTAACATACTTTTGTACATTAACAGTAATTTAGTTAATTTTACTTACTTTTTACAATCAATTTATTAGCTTCTTAAAAGAAAGATGTACATATAAACATTAAAATGCTTTCTTTGGTTATTCATGCGGGTTATGAAGGTAGCGATCATTGCAAAATGCTAACGCTAACGCGGGTTATGTATTTTTTCATGCAATGTCGCCACCTTCATATCCCGCATGAATCACCAGAGAAAGCATTTTATTGTTTAAATATATAATTCAACAATTGTATTCATTATTAAATTGTGAAATTCAAGTAAAATTGGAAAATCTTTAATTCGAACCGATCCCGATTTTAGCTAAACTGATCCTAAACGTCAAAATCTTATAAAGTCGGAGTATATCACAGATGTAGGAATTGATGAATGTGGACCAATAGAACGTAACGTTGCAATAGAAACAGTATTAATTTTGTTTTTTAACCCAGTTATTTTATTTTCAATATTTATCGAGTACTTAATTCAATGTTTTTTCTGCATACATGTAACTGTTGTCTCAACTCAAGTGTAATTTAGTCATTAATTGTAAAGAAAAAGTTATGAAAAAATAAAACAGTGCTACATGAAATACGTTTGTATAATCGTATCTTTGTAGATTAAAGGTAGTGGTGATGATACTGATGAAGGTTATGATGATGATGATGACGATGATGATGATGGCTTTATGCCAAGGATGCTTTTCTTTTTTAGTTTTACGGAGTTTAAGTAATATCTTTGATCAGAGAGTTTGTTAATGTTTAACGTAACAATAATTATTTGAATTAACAATGAAAAATGGAAATAGAAATAAAATTACTCGTTCCAACCTGGTCTCATTAAATTTTTTTCCTTGCAGAATTAAAAAAGGGGCACAGCGAATATAGGAGCAACACTATATAGATGAATTCATTCCAGTTATTGAATAGATATACTGGATAAACTTATTTAAGTGTTTTTTACATTGCACACTTAAAATAGCGATTCATGAAATAGAAGGTAAACACAAGGCGTGCCGCCTTAGAAATATTTCAATTATGCAAAATCACCTGGATATACATGTAATAGAAAGTTCATTTAAAGTATGACGAACTCACATGAATCGTTACTAAAACATGTAATACTAGTATATTTAAACAATAAAATGCTTTCTTTGGTGATTCGTGTGGGTATGAAGGCAGCGATCATTGCAGAAAAAATACATAACCCGCGTTAGCTATGTATTTTTTCCTGCAATGATCGCTATACTTTCATAGCCCACGTTTTATTGTTTATATTTACACTTTCCTTTCAACAAATAATTGAATTAATCGTAAAAAGTAAGTAAAAGTAACTACATCGTAAATTATTAATATTGTTAGGTACATCAGTTCGTTAGATAGAATAAATAGCCAATTATTCTTATATGGGAATTTGAGTCTGAAATCATCATGATTATTTCGTGCAGTCCGTGATTTTCTTTAGGTTGCTGAAGGTTTCGACCGATCGATAAACTGGTTAGAACTGGATCCTGTAGATTCTAATTTATGTTAGTTTCTGAAATAGAGGAGAAAATACTCGATAGATTAAATCATAAACCATTCGAGTATATAAAGATTAAATAAGAAATGTCTGTTCAATGTAATAATATGTCATCTACTGATATAAAAAAATTAATTTAATAATTTCGATTGACCGGAAAACTTCATCAATGCGCGTAGCATACGTGTAATGTCGGAAAATGAAAAATTTCATTAAATTTACAATGTGACAGTAGGAACACACAACAACAGTAACGAAATTCAAACCTCAGCTGATGCAGAAAAACTGAGCTGAATAAAATGGATTGTACATGAAATCAAAGCCGTAATTCAAAATGGCTGAATTGGAAACGAAGAAGGAGAACAGGCGATGTAAAATTGTGCAACAAAATTTGATGAAAACTGTCGAGGACGTATATATTAACTTACATACATATAAATTTCTTACATATTAGTATATGCATGTACGTCCCTTATACTGAGTACCGTAAGTGATTTAATTGACCAAGTGGAATACTACTCTGATACTTGGCATTTTTTAATTAGATATACAGAATAATATGTACAATAGACCTAATATATGCTGAGATCTGGTATTTTTTACTTTGATTTACAGAATAATATGAATAATAGGCCTAATATATGTTTGTATAAAAGAGGGCAGAAAATTGGATTTTATCAAATATACTCGATTACTCGTACCTCCCCTGTAGTCCCCCCCCCCCCTTAATGTTTTAAGATTGAAGATCTTCCCCTATGTACCGGTAATTTCTATGTTAAACTTCCAGGAGCGTAGCTAGAACCAAATTAAATACTATAGTTCATCAAACATGTGCGGATTTAGAGGGGAATATTCAAATTCATTTAAAATTTCTCATAGTAAAATTACCGAAAATAGGACTTGAACCCCCCCCCCCCCCTTAAGGCAAATACCTGCCCTCTGTAAATATTTTCTGGATACACGCATGCCAAAGAAGGCTTGAGTCTGGAGACACCATAAAGGCCCTATGGTAGGCACATTATTAAGCCCCTGTGGGGGTACCGGGGAGGGGGGGGGGGCCCAGAAGCTCATTGGGTTAATAATGCGTTTTATTTGGATAATTATATTGGCCTAACTTGAGCGAACAAAGCTATTTTAGACCATTGTTACTGCAAGTTACCTTCATATTCATTTCGAGGTTTGAATGAATGCCAAATTAAAAAATTCAGATAAAGCATTTGAAATTTTCAAAACTCTATCAATGATTTTTATAATCCAGTACGTTTTTGCCATCAATAGCTGTGAGTTAAAATACCTTGCAATTGTATATTGTTCCCACCCCAGAGGTTCCACTTCCCCCCATTTTACCTCGTTTTTAAATGTTTACAAGGCCCCGCAATGAACCACCTACAGTAAAAAACACATTATTTTTTTATATCAAATGAGATATCCATCTAACGTCACAGAAGTACCATGAAATTAGTTGGCAGTGCATAGAGTCTCATGTTATTTAATCAATTTTGAAAATAACGTGTTTTCTTCTCAAGATATACAATGAAAATTGTTTGGCTTATCAACATGATAAAGCTTCTGCGTATAGTATACCTGTCCAGAGATTGGATCTAATTTACTATCCTGATCTGGTCCCTTTCTTGCACTAAGAACTAACAGGAAGAAGCGAGCAAAACATTAATCAAATACTCTCATCAACAACACAAAAGAGGCTGCTCTAGGAGCAGGTGCCATATTGAAGAAAACCCACTCATAGAATTAGATATTTCATTTATTTTTCGCGATGTTATAGAATAGAGTTTTGAGATCTCGAAAATATTCATAGTACTCACAAAAGAAAGCTAAAGATGGAAAAAATCTAGGACTGTATATGACTGGAGTCAATTATGGTGACCTATATCAACATATTTTTAAAGTATTACAGATAGGTGTATGTTAAATTGTTAATGGGTTGTTGTTCTTTTTGGTTTGTTTTTGTTTTGTTTTTTGTTTGTTTGTTTGTTTTTTAGTTGAAAGATAAAGTAAGGTTTTATTGTCTTCTCTTACATTTGAATATTTTGCTCTTATACTTGAAATATTTGACCTCAGAATTCAATCTGATTAGTATAAGCTTTTCTAAGTGTTAGCTATCCGAACAGCTGATTTTAATATTCATTTTTATGGAAGTATATTTGTAATGGGAAATATTGAGTGCAGATTAAAAAAGCAACATTTTTCTGTCAGTAGTAAGTCTTTGATAGATGCTTATAAATATGTAATGAATAATTGTTTTTATTTGGATGATACCGGTATATGCCTAATGAGATATCAGATGATAACGAAAACTGTTTTCTCTGTGTTAAGTAAATGTACCTGTTTAGAGACATAATACCATTAAAATTTTCCTACGATAATTTGAACATTCTTACCTGCATGTACAAAAACTATTTAAATTGTTCTTCAATACCAGTTTTGCATTAAGCGAATGGTTAATTAAATTAAATTATTTAACTTATGTTTAAGGATAAGGGTGACCCCATCCAGCCATAGAACTATAGACCTGCATGTATTTCATTGTTTAGCTGCCTTGAAATACTGTTTACATGTATTTTAAAACAAGCGTTGCATCCGAAATTTCTGACCAATAGAATATTAACAGTATTTTATGCCTGCTCCTTGCTTCACACCCAAACAATAGAAGACGATATATTATATTCTGAAAAATAATATCAACAATCTAAACATGTAATCGCAACAAATAAAAAATATTCGTAAGACTCCATACCAGTATGGGAATAAAGCATATAAAACAAATAACAAAATTGCAATCAAGTACTTTAAAACACAAACATCCAAAAGCTTGTTTTCTCGTCACACAATATACATACAGAAGTCGAAATTAATTATGCTGGATCTGTCCAAGAAAACTGACAGAAGTGTTACACCCCTCAAATACCTACGCTTTTACAGGTAAGTCAAGAAAAACAATACAATGTTACATGTGTGGAACTAACAATAGGTAAAAGTTGCTGTCAAGGTATGGTGAAGAATGTTTGCTAATCACTCTATTTTGTTTTTCAGGGATAAATAATCAGTATATTTTTTTCAATGAAGAATAAGGATTTAGACAACAGGCACGGGATATTTTTGCTCTCTCCCTAGCTAATCACACGATAACATTATATAAATAGTACCTGTTTGGGAAGGTAACACTTGAAATTGAAACCCCGAGAAAACCATTGTCAACCGACGCGAAGGGGAGGTTGACAGTGGTTTTCGAGGGTTGTCAATTTCAAATGTTACCCTCCCAAACAGGCACTATTTATTTTATTATACTGAATGTCTTAATTTTAAAGAAAACTTTACTGCTTTTATGTAGGAATGACGTGAATTCTACGGCGAACCGTACGCGCATATTTACGCGCATGTAACAATTCCTTGTGTTACCCGTTGCCAAGTGTGTTGCTAACGCTGAGGGTAATAGAACGGATTATAAACTGCGTCTAAACCAATCAGATTTCAGTATTTAACATGAAAGTATAATAAATTAAACATGTGATTATCATATAAATATGTTACAGTATTCTTTTCAATCAAAGGGTCTTAAAGGGGCATGGTCACGATTTTCGCCAAAAATTATTTTTCTGATTTTAATGTTTACAATGCTTCAGTAGTGCATTTTTAATAGGCAACCAAAATTTGAGGGGCTTTCGCTGAGTTATAAGCGAGTTACAGAGCTTACAATTCTTTGTTATGTAAACAAAGCTTTTGTTTACATATTGAATGTTGAAGTGAAAATTTCAGTTTTAGACCTAAAATGAATGTGTTAAACGTTAAGAACTGTTTATTTATGCTTAAAATGAATAAGAAGATAGACAAATCAGCTTGAAAAAGATTTTTTACTTGTATATTGAACCTATGTAAACAAAAACAGGGCACGAACCTTGTTTACATGACAAAGAATTGTGAGCCCTGTATTTTGCTTATAACTCTACAACTGACTCTCAAATTTCATATGATCATTAGAAATGCATTATAAAAGCATTGTCAATAATAAAAACAGAAAAATAGAATTTGACCAAAATCGTGACCATGCCCCTTTAAAGGGACTCGGACACGATTTAAGCTTAAAATTTTAAATTTTATTTTTCGATTCTTATTGTTTAGAATGGTTCATATGGGTATATTTAATGCTTTGTCAAAACTTGAAAGTCAAATATTGAGTTATAAGCAAGAGACAGAGTTTGAAATTCTTTGTTTTGTAAACAAAGCCCGAGTCTTGTTATTGTTAACATATGTGTTGTACTGGTATAAGTTTCAATCAAATGTTGCTTTTTTTCTGTTGTTAATATTATTTATGAACACATTGAATCAGTTTATCTTGTTTGCCATGAGTCATTTTGTCAAATAAATGGTAATTCATTACTTTTCATTATTTGTAAACAAATATAAGACTCGAGCTTTGTTTACATAACAATGAATTCTTACCTCTGTATCTCTCTTATCACTTGACTTCAAACATTCAAATTTTGGTCAATCATTCAAAATGCACAAGTAAACCAGTTTATACATAAAAAACAGAAAATAAGATTTTGAACTCAAATCGTGTCCAAGTCCCTTTAAAGAAAAAAATGTATCCACCTGATCATATTATATAACTCTGTGTTCTTGCATCGTTTGCAAACAACGGTCAATATGTACGACTCTCTCCCATTTGAGTGAGCTACATGTATGCCGTGTTCCGGACCCTGGCTTGCATTGAGACGATGTTTTGTGTTTCATACGGAATATATAAATGCAATTAAGGAAGTGATTCAGCATAACATCTATGTTAAGCGTCAAATAAATTTAAGTTTATCTGTTTATTCCCATTTAACGAAATATATAAAAATAGACAGGTATAATGAAAAGATTACAATTAGCAGGATTTCATCATTTAAAGATATTTCCTGCTTAACTTACTTTTCTGTTTTGATACAAAATAAATAATACGGCATAACAATAACGTGTTTCTTATACATTGAATTTTCATATACATGTTTTTAACAAAGTTTAGGGATCAGGCAAGTTTTAGGGTATTGTGAAGAGTCACAAAGAAGGCAGATAAACTTTCAGACACACAGACAGGCGGACGGACGGACGGACAGAAAAATGGACGGACGGACGGACAGACAGACAAAAGACAGATGTAGAAAATGACATCTGTTCATTGTTCATCTTGACATTAATAGTATCAAGATTAAATCTGAGTTAGTTTAATCATACGTTTAAAGTTCTCTTTCAAGGATGCTAGTATTTTTTCTAGACTAGTTTCTTGTGAACACAGATTAACAATTTCTTGCATCTGACACATTTAACATTGTTTTAAACTTAGTATTTTCTATACAGTGTTTATTTTGTATACAAAAAACATGACCTGAGAATTTTTTTTAATAACATAGAATTGTGAGCTCTTTATCTTGATTATAATAATTCGATGATTGTCACTTAATTTTGGTTGACCATTAAAATACCAAAATGAATAATTGAAAACATCAAAAATGGAAAAAAAATTTGAAATCTTAGCTCGAATCGCGACCATGCCCCCTTAGAATGATTTTTTAAAGTGGACGTTATCAAAACCATGAAAAATTAATAACTTAAAGATATAATAATTATGTTGTTTGTTTTATGTTTTTCCAAGAAAATGCCAAAAAAAAAAAAAAAAAAAAAAAAAAAAAAAAAAAACACCCCAAAAATCGAAGACTTCAGGGTCTTGATGGATATATAAAGCACTAAATTAAACCAAAAACACTAAGCATCCTAAAGTGTCGGGTACTAATCCAGCAAACCGAATAATTAAAACACTAAAAATGGTCAACGACACGAAACCATTGAAATCGTCAAATAATCGGGACAACCAGTCCATTCGTCAGGACACAAAAATAAATTACATAAATTGGAAACAAATAAAAAAACTAGCTCTACAAGTAGAGCTACCAAAGAAACTATTAAAGAAACAGCTACTACATCATGAGTGTATAGTTTTGAATTAAAATGTTTCGGAAAGTGTTGGCCATGCGGTCGATCGCTCTGGAGTAATACATCGACTCGATTCGAGACGGATGTCCTGAGAATTTTTTACATAACAGAATTGTGAGCTCTATTTGATGATTGTCACTCACATTTTGGTTGACCATTAAAATAACTAAATGAATAATTGAAAACATCAAAAATGGAAAATGAATAAAGCATGAATAAAGTTTTCTTTTTACGTCTACATGTCTACAAATATACTGTAACTAATACATGTGCAATATGCATATGACCCCATTGACCCTCCCCCCGGCCACCTCATTATTCCTCGCCCGTTTGTCGGCTACTGCAGACGTACTATGTTACCTTATACGAACATAAGACTCTTTTTTACCTTTTATAAAGTTGATATCTTTTTTTTTTTTTATCTTAAATGAGCATGTCCATTGTGAAAATATGGTAGATGATTCCAACTGTTCAAAATATCTCATTTAAACAATAACGTGCTTTCTTTGGTGGTTCATATGAGAATGATGCCCGTCAGCGGGTTATATACTAGAAAATTATTTTGCAATTATCTCCACCTTCATAGCCCGTATGAAAAATTATACTGATTAAAATTACCTTCCTTAACTTTCTTCAATTATCCTGGAAAAGTGAGTAAAAGCACGTAAATAAGGGTGATTGTTGACATGTTACACAGAAGTAACATGCAGCCATTTTTACTTACATGTATCTGGATGGTTATACTACAACTGTATGTATTTGTAAGCTTGACGTCAGATTTTGCTCTCAATGAGGGTAAGTTTTGATCGATTACGAAATACAATGAAATTCACGCATTGTCAACCTTAGAAGTATATGGAATAAGACACCAGCAACAATGAAAACATTATTTTATTATAGTCACTATTTTTATTATACTAGTATATTTATTATAGTAACACGTGTTTGAATAAAACGTTGTCTGGCCAATTCTCTGTAATACATTTGATGGCAGCTCTAAAAAGTTAAATTAAACTTTCAAACCGTGATTTGGACACATGAACACAATCGGACTTTTTAAGAAATAAGTAACGGAAAAAAGTCCTAGTAGATGTAACTATTAAATAATTCTTCATGACATCTACAACACATATTAATTTAAACTGTAGATGATTCTTTACCACACCACATACGTGAACCTACATGTGTACATGCACTGTGGTTTCTTTGGACCGTTGAAGGTTTTGTACGCAACATTTCTTCTAACAAATGTTATTGTCGTGGGTTTTTTTTTTAATTTCGTAAATGGACTCAAGATGCTGTTTATCGAAGGTTTAACAATGATGAAACCACAGTATTGGTTAAACATTTAATAAAAACATATACTTATTCATCAATCAGAAACTCAAGGTATTTTTTTCATACAAACAGTGATGATACAATATACTACTATATGATATACAATGTTTTCCAATTTTGAGAGTGGCCAAATCTTTTCATGCTTCCATATTTGGTTATAGAGACATTGCTGTTCCTTCTCTGTTTAAGAATTTTTGTGGGTTTTTTTTTTCAAATACAAGTATTATGTCCAAAACCCGCTTGATTGTCTTTGTTTTTATTTAATTCTCAGGTGTTCACCCAAGTCATCTCAATAATATTTCTATCTTGCCATACCCTATCCTTTATGCCGTCCGATTTTGCGCTCTTGGACCCATTTATTCGCCGATAGTTGCTCTGAAGACATTCTCTTGCCCGGGTCTTTACGCAAACAACACGTCACTGTATATTTCTACTTCACAGCTGTCAAATGTCAAAGGTAAGAAACAAATGTAGGTACCTAAATCAAATATCAGTGAGAATAAATCTCTATTCCACTGTAAGCAGGTATTTTTGGAAATTGTTGCTAATATCACGTAGGTGTGCTTTGATGTTACAAAAATACCGTCGATTTTATTTTTCCATACTAAAAATAAACTTTTCCCGCCAAAAAATTCATTTATCCGAGTCGGAATCATTAAAATCTTTGAATTGTCGTACAGAAGTGTACAATTAAATGATTGCCGAAGTCTTGCAGAAAACATTACGGCATACTATAGTGCACTGCTGGGACAGCCTACTAGACAATGTATGTTTTGGGGATTCGGAATATATAATATAACAGGCATCCTTCTCAGTGATTGATACATATGTGATTTTAACACAATCGAGCTAAACATGTGGGTGCTCGCTCATATCTACGTCCCTGTATCAGCATCACGTCACTCTATTCAAGTATGTAAAGTACGCTTTCCGGAGAAGGGCGGTCCAGTTCTCTGTGGAAGACAGCTCGCAGTTCTTGACGTACATATAAACTGCAACTTTCAGAAAAACTCGGGGGAAAAAAGGGATGAGCTTTCGATAATTTAATATATTGATTGGCAAGTCGGGGCTGTCGTTAGCATCATTACCATATATATAACGTCGCGTCTTTCATAGTGTTGTTATAATCGACCAGCGACGTGTTATTGTCACTACGCTAAAATGACATGTGTAAACAATTTTTATTACATAATTGTAAAAGGGAGTCGTACTAAACGACAAAAATAAGTATATATGATTAAGTACTGAAAATCTGTGGAATCATTTGATTGACATTATGAATACGAATGCGACCGTGTTAGAGAACTCCTCTGAGAACGGCGACTTTGACCATGGAATAGAACGCACCAGTTTTTTGATTCGACTTTTGGTCCTCCCTGTCATATGTTTTGCTGGTTTCGTGGGCAATACAATGTCCGTCAGAATCTTTGTAGGAAGGACGCAGCGTACGACCTCGTGTTGCATT
>WFKH01010211.1:21995825-22042653 GCA_016163765.1 Magallana hongkongensis
ATAAAAGAAAAAGTAAAAATTGTACGCTGTTGAAATTTTATATACAGAATGATGCTATCCTCGAGGACATTTTCCTCATTTTTTGAATGAATCCATTATACCAATCATCATTCGTGATGATCCAAATATATAGCAAAATTTGGTGTATTTTAATATTTTGAGATGGCCCCCACTAAAAACCAGACGATAGAATTTTGTGTTTTTTACATATAAGGTAGGAAATGATATTACTAATCATATATAACAATTTGAGAAAAAAAGCTATTGTAGTATTTTTTTAAACTGCTTTGATGTGCGGAAAATGACAGTTTCCTATATATTCCTATAGTAAATGTACCTCTATTTTGAGATGGTCCCTAAAAAGAACCAGACGGTCGATTTTCATGAACCTTCGCAAATAAACTAGAGTTGGTTTAAATTACATATGGTTAAAAAATAAAGAGTTTTGCTATTGTAGTTTTTCCACAAAAAAACCCAAATCGGCCTCCTTAAATATTCCTCAGACTCCTCCCCCTCCCCCCCTTTGGAAAAATTTTCTAGATCTGTGCATGTCGGCTATTGTATTGTGCCACATGTACTAGAATTTGCCAACACGAGGACCCTGTCTAATGATCGAGACGACCTTCCTCTATTCATAAGTGTGATAATTAGCACATTACTAGAATAGACTGGGTTTATTAGTAGGAAAACCCATATAGTAACCTTTCTAGTAGAATGCCAAGTTGTATTCTGATAATCGTAAGAACAACCGTCTGTTTGCATGAATCGCTAGGCAAAATGCAACGCTCAAAATCCTTGTGGTGATTTTGATTCGTTTAATTAAATGAAGGCTTCACTGCTCTTTTTCAGCTGTTGATGAATTATCGAAATAAATCTGTATAATATTTAAAACCATTTCTTCATTACAAAAGAAACATTTTAGTAAAATCTACTACAAACAATACTTACGTATATATTCGTGCATTATTTTACTTCACAGAACCAAGAGTTGGATTTTCACGATTGTCGAAATAAAACGAAATATTATGTTATGTGTTATCTAATTTCTTTAGCATAGTGTCAGGTCGTTGTATAAGACATCGTGGACAACATGAGAATATATACGCGATTTTCTTCTCATAATTTTCAGTATATGAAAATTATAAATTTTGTAAAAATGAATAATAGTTTGCTTTTACAGCAAACAATTAACACATAAAATGTATAAACTGCACCGATGACAATGACTCTCAGAAATGAAAACAGACCTAATGGCGACTATATTATTCAGAGTAGTGAAATTGGAATACCACAGATTTTGAAGTGAAAAATGTATATATTTTAAACTGAATTCTGCAAAATTTTAGGAGAATTGTCTATCGTTCGATAGATTTAAGAGAAAATAAGATTTTTGAATAGCACATGTTTCTATTATACTGAGAACATATAACCAAAAAGACTTGATGTTTAAAGATGAAAAGCATGCATCATTACCCGTGTAATGTCATGCTCTTTCGTATTTACATGAGTTAAGAACAAGATGCTTAAGTATGTTTTATTTTATAACACTGTTTTTCTGAAAGTGGAATTAACACCTGCAAGTTGTGACGTAATGCCTTTCTATTTAACGGTAAATTAAAAATAAAATTAATCTTTATCTCTAGTAGACATAATATTTGTCGAATAGTATAGCGTCTAACGCTTTAGCGTTTGACCGAAAGTCATGAGTTTGAAACTGGCAGCGGTGTTTAGTTCACCATATCTATCATTATTTCTTTACTGTCAATAAAGCTTCGTCCAGCCATTGTTTGCGGGTCAGTAATAATATTGAAAATATGATAAATAACAAAGACCAAATTTGAGAACTTATTAATAAGATACGTGTCGTGTATTTAGCTCTTTTTTGGTGTAGATAAAATAATTTGGGAATTTTTTTCCTTGTAATATATTTGTAAGTTTGAGCACCGGAAGTGACAACTTGTACACATGTAGGAAACCATAAACCAATAAATAACCAATACACTTGCCAAAAGTTGTGCAGCGGGTGTCACAGTAAAGAAATAATGACAGATACATTATGTATGGTGAACTGAACAACGCAACCAATTTCAAACTCCTAATTTACAGGTAAAAAAAAAAAGCTAACGCTTTAGACCAATAGGCGTTATACTGTTAGACAAAATTATATCTAAAAGAGATGCTAGTAAAGATTAATTTTGTTTTTGAATTAAATGTAAAATACAAAGACTGTACGTCACAACCATTTTGAATATTATTAACCTTAAACAATATTATGTAGATTAAAAGAAACAAAATCAAAACAAAATCGAATACGCACGCACAATACTGCCAGTCAATGCCAGCATTGGTAAATGTCTTTCCTTGTCACTTACCTATATATCCTGAACTGTGGGGATGCTGTTCGTATGTTCATCTACCTAGTATTTAGCTAGTAGACCATTTGAGAAAGCCCAACCAACTACACGACTAAGGCTTATGGCAAGGTACAAACAGAACGATTCTGTCAATGATAGGCCAAGGCCATGAGGTCCAAAGAAGACAACTCACCAACAAGACAAGTTCATTAAGATCGCAAACTGCATCAGGGATGAACTGAGAAATATATATTAAATGGTTTCTAATGAAGAGAGCTAGATGGTCGTTGCCATGTTTATGCTATATTTACCTCCTTCAGAGGAAGAGCTCTGTATAAATATAAAATGAATGATCAAAAGGAAAATGATCAAATTTTAAAGCTAAAATATTTTGATTTTTTTCTTTACTGTCATATTTTATGACCAAAAATATCACATTTAAAAATTTAAGGCAAATCTGATGTGTAATTTGTTGCCCCCCCCCCCCCCCAGCCTCTTTAAACAATCAGACACCGTCTGCACTGTGTTGGTAACCTTCACTCTTGACGTTCGTAAATAGAATTATCCATATACATGAAAAAGGTCCTTAAGATATTGTTATTGTCAACAAATAGAAGAAACCATTTCTTTCATTTATAAACGTTACTTTTTAAAAGTATGAAACTGGACACACTTTCTTATTAGTTCTTGTGCTACATGTACATGTACATAAATAATCATAAAGATAATCACTTTCTTTGTCTTTTATTTCTATAAATAATATCTGTTCACCAGAATTTTTTTACAAAAATGACACAATGATACATGTGTTTATGAGTTATATACAAAATTAAGATAACAAATATTGAATATGAACGATGCTTTACATTGTTGCCCAGAAAATTTGGGAAAATTAATAGTTAAATTTAGAGCTACAAATCATCACCTTTCTGTGGAAACAGTATAATGAGGGAGTGTACAAAGAAGTGAACGTTATTAAAATTAATACACTTGCAAAAAGCTTGGCGACGAATTATTTCATTATATTGTAGAATACAAAGCATTGCGTAATTGCGCAGTTAGTTTTTACCTAGAGAATACTCCAGAAAACGCCACTAACGTAACGCGAAAATAATGTTGAAATCAAGTCTGCAAGAAGCTCTGTGGTGTTAAAAAAACTATGTAATTATTTTGAAAATTAATCAGATTGTTCTCCCATTTTAGCTTATCGTTTGCCTTTCACTATGATATTGTACATATGTAAATACGTTATTCGTGTGTCTAATGTACAGTATTATAGTTTGGAGAAATAGAAACTTAACTGAGCTAAACTGTATATCAGTTATCTTTTCTTAAACATAGTACATATATACGTGTAACATGTACCATAGCTTGAAGATTACTAGTTTAGACTGGTCATAGTAGACCCTTAATATTTTTTCTGTCCTATTATCATTCTGCCACGCTTTTGGTTCCTACTTAGTCTTTAAATTGCATGATTGTTCTGACTACAGTAAAAATATTTACACTCCTGTCAGTTCTAGTATTCTTCAACAGTGATAGCTTTTGAAAGATAATCAAAATGATCACGTTATGATTATGTAACATTCCATCTCAAACACTCACCGAATTAGTCTGACATTTGAAATTCAACGCGAACATTGATTTATGAATATGGGTCCCTGGTTTTGTTCTTTTGAACTTTTCCGTAGGATTTAGAATTGTTTTACAATATACTAAACCACGCGTTCTTTTGTTTTGTTTTTGAAAGAAGAAAGCTTCATAGATACGGGCTCTTTGATAATAGGATGCATTGCCATTAAAAATCATCTTTTTAAAATAGAAAGAACTGTTTTTGTCATAGAAATTCTTCAAAAACAAAAACAGAAGACCGTAGTAAGATGGATGTAGGTGGATGGAATTAATATATTTTATTGTTACCTTTTTTACATGATAACGTGTAAATACATTGATACAAGTTATGCAGTAGAACAGTTTTGCGAACACTCTGCAGTGTGTACAGAACAAGTACTTGTAGTATTCGCACTCGCTCCCGTGCAAGGAGTGAAACTCGTGTATCTTGTCAGCTAATGTTTTATATATCGAGATATATTTACTCTTAATGGGCCACTTACAGGTACTATAACACACTCATAAACACAGCGCTGTGCATTTGCAGAATAACTCTGGTCAAAAAAGTAAGTATGTTGTTTTTCCTTCTTTTTCTTTGGAAGCTTATATAGACATTTTGAAAGTTTTAGTTTGTTGGCTATTTATTATTTAAAACAAATCTATTTATTATTTTTAAAAAATAAAAAAATTATAATTCTTCCCAATAAAAATGTTTGAAAAAATGTTAATTTTAAAATAAAAAATCGTTTTTAGTTAGTGTTGAAAATCATAGTCTCCGATGGTAATTGTTAACAACCATGAAATAATGAAAGCATGACATGAATGTTATTTTTTTTTCTTCAGAAAATGAAAACGACCTTATTATTACTGTGTTCTCTTTCGCCAGTAATTGTTTTTAGTTTTCATGGAAAGCATGGCAAAACAATTGAAAGTAAGCAAATAATTAACATATGCATTATATTGAAAAAAAAATCTTACAATTTTTAATTATAAATAATTTTAACTTTAAGATAGTAAGTGTACGACCTGTAATAGCAGGATGATTTACAAAAATGAAAAAGAACGTAAGAATTTGACCGATCTATTACTATTAAAATAAATTATTCTCTGCTAATATACTTCAAATTAGTCATGGCAGCAATTTCTTTTTCAAATAGATTTTTTGGGGTATCCATATTACAGTATCAGAAATAATCAAATTTTCTATCTTTACCCCGTTTTCTGCAGGATGTAACAGGGAACCGTTCCAGATACCAAACTACTACGTCATTCACATCGGAGGCTATTCGTTATTAAGACACTGCCCACCAGGTACATTCTATATTCCTCGCCTATGTCGATGCATTACTAGGCGACTCGTAACAATACTTGTCGAAAACAATCCAATAACAGCTAGGACAGACCCTTCAATAACGAAAAAAGAACGCCCACGTTCAAGCCCTGGGGCCAACAAAGACTTCAACCCTGGAGTTAGCACAGCTATTCCAAAGCTAACAAATTCATTAGCTGTGAAGGCAGGATTGTTTAATGTGCAAGCCAACGATTCAATTCAAACCGAAATTATGAACCCGAGCAAAAAACCGATTAAACTGCGCCAGAATGAGACACAAAATACTAAAACAAAATTATTAGTAGCGTCCTCACTAAATATTAAATCGCGAAAGTCAAAATCTAAGTCACAAAAAGGAAAAAGAGAGAGAACAAAAAACAAGGAAGAAAAATCAAAAGTTCAGAAGAGTCTCCAAAAACATGAAAATGACCACCATCATCACATTTCCGAGAACATAACGAATTCTATACGAAAGGAAGGCCCTTTAATTACAAAATTGGATTCCACAAGGATTCAAGGTCGAACTTTAATGGATATAAATATCATATTTGATTGTGATATTCAGATACATAATATGTGCATTCTGGTAAAATTAGGTGTTTCTTTATTTGAAAATTTAATAAATTTCAAATAATATTTTTGCAGATACAAAAAACGAGAGTTTCTGCAATCCCTACTTCAGATTCGTCTTTGATCGGACAAGTCTTTCCGAGGACAAAAGCGTACCTTCTTCGCCGTCGAAATCTCTCCAATTTCTTGGTGTCGCTGGAAGCACGGGGAAAACATCAGCCTATTTTGATGGTAACGCGTGGGTAACGGTTTGGGGGATGAGCTATATAACCTTTGCCCCAAAATTTAAATTTCAGATACGCTTCCGACTTCGCGAGGATTATCCCTACGAAGACGAGTTCTACACCCTGATTTCTGATGGACCATGTGAAGGTTCCCAAACCCAATACAGCGTGTCTGTGAATCCAGTAAGGCGGGAAATTCACTCATTCATAAAGCTGAAGAGTGAGAACGAATTGGATCTGCTTTTGTCTGAAGAAGTATGTTAGTAGTGCGTGTTAGAATAATATATTTATATATACATGTATATATTAAACAAGTTTGTAGTTTTGGGGTATATTGGGTGGCCTTTTGATAATTTCGTTCGTTGGCACTCTATCTTGCAATATATACAATATCATACATCCATGTATATTTGTTGAAACTGACCGATTGAGAAATATTTTATAATTCACAGAATGATGCTCTGGCATTCAGTCAACTGAAAGGTCCGGAAAGTAACTGAATGACAGGGCTATGTAATTCAGTCACATTTTAGTTGACTGAATTGCAGAGCTTCTTCCTATGATATGTTGGGAAAATAAAGCGCCTCGGTCAACACTGGCCAATTTCTATTGTTACCCTAGCTACATGTAGAATACAATGTTTATATATTTTTTAGATCTTTTAATTGATAAATTTTACTCCAGGAAATTACGAAATGGGTTACAGTGTCGCTGAAGGGAACAGACAGTGAAATCACTTTATCCACAGACAGTGCCAAAACTACTGGAAACATTGGAGGTAATACTTTTATTAAGCAACCTTTCAGAAATTCATTTTATCGCTAAGGTAAGGCAAAGATCAAATACGTTTTAATTTCAAATCCCACCAAAGGTATTTTTCTAGAAAAAGACTCTGCTATTGTGACGTATCATATATTATATAATAGAAAGATATTATTTAATAAAAAATGTAAATTTCATTATTCTTGACCGTAGAGGGACACAAAACTTATTTCCTATCTTCGTGGATTTGTTTTATCAGAATTTGTTATCATATGACTGCAAAGTTGGTCATTATTGTTGGGGACTCCAAAAGCCTCTTTGCTATATTCACAAGATTGTCATATCCATATTCATACAAAACAGTTAAGTTTCACTACATTTTAACCCCCCCCCCTCTTCTTATCTATATGCACATATTGGTGTCGTGAGGCTTTCCTGATGCTGGAGTAGGACTATTTTGATCAAGTCGTAATATTTCTTTCAAAAACATCTTCTAACCTTCAATTAAGCAGAATTTTTATTGACACTTTTAGTTTCAAATATTCCTATTTTACTCAACATGCATGTTTATTTTTACTTAATGGTAAATTAAATAAAGTTGAAAATTGAGATAAATAGATGTACATGGTTTTTTTTTCAGTATCCACAATCAAATCATCTGCATGTCCTATGGAAATTGGCAAAAAGACAACCCTTTCACAAGGCTTCGTAGGATTCATTGATACGGTAAGTAGGGTGATCAAGTAGTAAACCCCAATATCTACATAACCTTAAACTGCCTAATTTTTATTATTATTTTTTTTTATTTGTTTAATTTTTTTCTTTTTACTTTATCCAGGTTCAGTTCCATAACTGCTTTTAACAAATAAGAGCATGTGTGCAGATATTTTGATGTCATCCTTGACACTACACAACGTCATATTCATACGATTTAGAAGCCTTATAGACTTGTAGACTTAGAAGAGTTGTTTCTTAAAAGCATTGAATCATTATTTTTTGAAAGATGTGGTCTCATAACTGAAACGGTGTGTGCATACAAATTGGATAGCGCATTATGAAAATTTGTTTGCACACATCGTTGCAGTTATGAGACCACATCTTTCAAAAAATAATGATTCAATTATTATATTTACGTTTTTTACCTTTATTTCCTTTCCGCAATTATGATTTATTTTTCAAAATCTCTGCCTCATTCTACGAGTAATGCGCAATTAGCGGACGAGCCATTGGAACAGCCGAATTATGCTGACAAAAATAGTGCACAACGCTATAAATTCTAATATTACACAGTTTTATTTTTCATTCTGTTATTCGATGAATATAATCTTTGGTATAATCATAAATGAATGAATTGAATGCATTTAACTGTTAGAAAATATTTACATCAATGAAATGTTTATCAGCGTAAGTGTAATATCAGGTCGTGATCCGGTTTGAAGTCGCGAGGAGAGTCAGTCATGTTCTTCGAGAAATACTGAAGGAAGATTGTACTAATACGCACCAGATTTGGTGATTGGGTCTTCTGTGTTATGCGTAAATATCACTCAAATCAATCAATGCAATTCAATAGGGGGAAAGAAAGTGAATGTAAATATTGCATTACATTGCAATCTTAGGAGACAAAATTTATGTTAATCGTTTTAAAACGAATTGTGGTTATTCAAATATTTACAAACAGTTTATCTAAAGTGTTAATTTTGTTACATTTAGTATTGGTTAGGTTTTTATCTGTTAAAGGCTTACACCAAAGTGTCTATTTTGTAGGTTAGTGATAATTAGACATTTATAAATCCATCTATTTTTATTCATTTTACTGTAAGGCTTTGACGTCTTTACTGGACTTACTACAAAATCAGATTAAACTACAAAAATCCACCCGCGGCCTGTTGCTTAGAGAGAGAGAGAGAGAGAGAGAGAGAGAGAGAGAGAGAGAGAGAGGAAAGTTGGATGAAAATTTAATTTGTTTTGTTTTTATTAAATTTTTAAAATGCAATTTGTTAAAACAAGACAGTGCTTCTTAATCTAAAGTTTTAGTATGATTCGTAACGGTGTAGAGAATGGGCTAAATATCCTTGGCTTTTAGATAAGTTTTCAATTTTCTTAGGATTATTCCTAAACAATTAGTTCTACACCCTCATTATCCATATGAAGACGAGTTTTTACATCCGATTTCTGGTAAACCATGTGATAGTTCTTCTCATTACTATAGTATGTTTCTCAATGCAGTAAGGCATATTTGTTTAAGGGATATTGCCCCCTCCCCATTTCTATCAATTATTAGCAGTACTCCTATGGTAGCAAGGAACAGTTTCGAATAAAGTACAATAATTTTGTAAAATTGAGAGTTGCTGTACTTGAAGGCTTATGAGTGTTGCTGAAATTCATGAAATGGTTTTTAATGATTATCCTTAGTTAGAAGGATGTCTCTTGTTGAAATTGATATGCAATATGTAGACCCCTAATGTTAAGTACATGAGAATCATAAGTAAAATGCGAAACTTGCGGCTATGACTGTTGTGTTGACTTTACACAGTGAAATTGAAAGTTACAGACGGGAGGTAAAATAACACGAAAAGTAGGTGGATGGGACATAGTAAACTATACACTGGTAAGTTTCTGACATGTGATGGTGCAACATGCACACGGTACGGATTGTCAACCCTTTGCAGGAATTAGCTGGGGATGTCTAAAAAGCCGAAAAATCATGAAAAATGGGCGAAATATGAAAGGGTTGAAATCTCAGAAAAACCACTATGTAGAAAAATTTACTCATTCTGACTAGCAATTTTCCTCAGATATTGGTGATTGGCCTTATAAGGAGTGATCGAAATAAAGATATTTGTGCTGAATGGGAACAAAGGAAATTATAGATACAGAGTACCGAAGACACACATCCCCTGGCTACAGTGCATTGTATAAAAAAAAAGCTGTCCCCTGCCACCTTCACAAATAACATATAGTAAATGTGCCTGAAAAATTAGCTAGATTTAATAATTAAACAGTTTGAAAACAAGCCAATTTTTTCTATAAAATCCAAACTTTCATTTTAAGTTAATGTGGTTTCAGACATCATCATAGAAATGCATACGGAAGAGAGATTTAAAATATTCTTTTGAAGGACACTGAGGCTAGAACTTGTGAAAATATTTTGGAAGAAAGGTTAAGTATACATAGATATTTCAAGTTTGTTTTTTCCTTGACTTCCGGGGGTTTTAGTAGTCCATTACAAAGAGAGGGGGTCCAATTAAAGACATTGAAGGCTGCGATTTGTGAAACTATTGTAGTTTAAAAATCTTCTAGTGCATTGCAGGTCATATAGAAAGGCTACAACTGGGATGGAGTAAGATTTTTCTTACAAAATTGAGGCTCTCTCAATCACTCCCTCGCAAATAGATTTCAACATTTATCAAATTTATATGACAAAGGAAACAGCTTCTTTTAAAGAGCAACTTTTAAGAGGAGGGGCAAAAGGACTATATTTGATATGGTCAAATATCTGCCCCCAATTTTAACCAATTTTTAAATAGTACCATATCAAAATCAAATCTTCATAAAACATTAAATAGTTGATGCCTATCACTTTAATCTTAATATTAGTCATCATTGTCCATAGACATTTAATTTTGCGGGCTGGAAATGCATAATACCGCATGTAGCCCTTTCTTTGAGCGATTGAGGGATTTGGTCCCTGGTTCTCGTTTATTTATTTAGTTATTACACGTGAGACACGACGTTTTATTCGCCCTTTCACGCGACTGTCCGGACCGATCAGATGACGCGTTATACAAAGTTAATTATTATTATAATTTAACAAGCAATTTAACAGCACCTGCCGAAAGGATTATTGTCTGGCAGCTTTGCACATGTAAATACACGTTTAACGTGGTCTTTTATAAGCATGTGATTTCAAAACATGCTACAGCATACAAGATTAGGAAGCTAGCGTAGATGGCTATAAAAATCATAGAAAAAAATGTTGATTAGGAATTGCTTTAATATCACTGACTTATTTTTGTCTTTGTTTGCTGGTTTCTAAACTAACGAAATCATGACAATTTATTACAAGAAGGTAAAATATAAAAAGTATGCTTTTACCGAAATTGCTAGTCAGTCTTCCAATATCAGTTTCGAAACTTTCTTATACACGGATTGTCTAATTCAATTCTAAGCAAGCACATTTGAAATTTCATTCCTAACGTTATTAGTTAATTCGCGGGCGGACTAACAAGCATACAGTGCAAGATGACATACATATATGTTTACATACGAATTCATTAAAAGCACGAGTGCATATATTCCAGAATTCTTACTCATGTTACTAAGCATGCGTAATTCAAGCAAGGGCGCTATCAATGATTTTGATGTCATTTTATTAAACTTCTTAATTGAAAGCTATATTTTATTAATATCAGTTGCAGCTTTCGCCTCTTAGACAATATCAATATGACAAATTATTTGAAAACATCTGCAGGTGCAGATGCCGTCTCATAGATTAATTGACCTTGGTATCAAAGCTGTACAGGCATAATTTTTAGAGTGTAAGCTTGTTCCAACATCTTTTCTCATTCTGAAAATTTCGGAGCTCTATCTTTAGTCGCTTTTGAGAATCGTAGGAGACAAATTTGTCATTTTAAAATCGTTAAGGGCGATAACTTCCGACCGGAAGCAAATTTCCAAAAACTGAAACGTCGGAATAAATTTCAGATAACGACACGTCAACCCTGAAAAATTGAAGGAAATCGAACGAGCCATCTCTGAGAATCTTCTGCATAAAATATGTAAGGAAAAAAAAGAATAATAAGAAAATTGAAAAAGAAACATAGAATAATAGTAGGGTATACCGCTGAAGACGGAAGACCCTAATTAGTTCTGCTACAGGAAGCAGTTAATATCAATCACAATGCACAAACGACGAGGGACATAGGAGGCAGCGATTCAAGAAACCTGAATTGTCGTCATCATATTAGTTAGTGTAGAGAACAATACTGTTAATATTTAGTATCATCTGTTAGATAAAGTACGGTAGACAAAGGAAAGTTTGATGTTGCTAATTTAATATTCAATTTCCTGTAATATTGATAAAGTGTTTTGAAAATCGTATGATGGATATCAAATACTAGTGTCCAAACACAGTATAGTGTAGGTTAATCAGACGGCATTAAAACTGAAGTGACGTCAAAAACATTTCATATTGGGAAACCTAACTTTCCCCTATTAGTCTATGTTGGCATATTATTATTTTATTCATTTTTCATAACAGTTAATGAATATCCAGTTATTATATAAGATAAAAATATTGAACAAAATTGGAAAAGAAAGAAATTGAAATTGAAAACAGTGAATAAAAATAAAAATACATAATAAGAATTGTGGCACTGATTTCCTCCATATGATTTTAATAATTTTCAGATGAGAGAGAATAAATATGATTCATTTTAAGTAGTGTTAGTAGCTTGTATCGTTTTTAATTCACTAACAAATTATCGATGATTCTTAGACCCAGTAACAGTAAATTTTGGTTTAATTTGGAGCCCTGTCCTTTCAATAAAAAAACATAGGTAATCAAAGATTACAGAGCTCACCAAGACGAGGCATCACCTTTATGAGACCACCATTATCATATTATATGAAAATCTCGGTTAAAACGATCCTTATTTAACAACTGAATTATGAGTGTGGTTTGACGCAATATCGTATAATATACAAAATGATACAAACTTGTATTATATTTTGTGTAAAGTTCATACTGTATTGTATGTACAATATTTATCAATACACTACTATACACTACAATATTGTATCGTAAAATTCAATTTTATATTGTGTCATATAATATATCATATGATACAATATAAGAATGTATAATATCATGATACAATGAATTTTATATCATATATGTCAAGATATGATATTGTATCATATTTTATTATATTTCATCATATTTTATGATATTGTATCATATTTATCATATTATACGATATTGTATCATGTAATATGATACGATATTTTGTCATGTGATAAGACACAATATTGTTTTATGTATAATAAAACAATATTGTATTATATGATATTGTATCATATGTGTTGTATCATATGATATGTTCAATATGATTCAATATCATATGATACAACATTGTATCATATCATATGATATCATAAGATACAATATCATACCTTAAAATATGATGCAATATAATATGATACAATATCATATAATACAAAATCATATGATACAATATTATATTATATGATACAATATCATATAATACAAGATAATATCATATGATACAATATCATATCGTATGATATCATACAAAAATATGATACAATATCTAATCCTTTAATGTGATATTTTACAATATTATCTCATGATACAATATCGTATCATATTATACAATACTGTATTATATTAAACAGTACGATATCATGTTATATGATAAAATGTCATATTATATGATTCAATATCAGGAATAGGAATCATTATATATCATAAATCAACAATCACTTTTATCAAACAAGTTTTAATGAGTTAGGACAAGGTTTTCTAAGCATCCTTAATGTTGGAGATTAGGCTCTGTATTTGAAGCTAGCCTTATGTTTCAAATCTAAAGTTAGAACCATGAAAGTTAGTCAGGACAGCATTTTTACCAGCATTTATAACTACTAAAAAACGCCTGCTCCAGCATCAAGATAATCAAGGTTAAGCTCTGTATCAGAAGCTACCTCTATTTACACATCCATAGCTATATTAACTGTTTAAGTCTGACTAGGTTTGAACAGAATTTACTTCATATTGTAACCAGCTCTAAAACCATAACACTATTTGAGTTGTTCTAAAATCTTAAACCTCTCTAAGTATCTAGATAATCAAGATCACTCGCAGTATCTGAAGCTACCTCTGTGATTCATTTACTTAGATAAAGCTGAACACCGCTCGTAAATAGGCACCGTCACACAGGCACCTGGTATATAAACCCTTCGATTTCGTTACACCCGATTGCACACCTGAAACTCGTGGCCGACGTGTAGCATTCCTTTCGTGGTCTTTGGATTTTATGCATTTGTTTCTTATAATATGTGCATATTCTGTTTGTAAATGATGCATTAAGCAATTTATTTGATGTTAGTATTCTCCTGGTTTGAAAAAAAGTGCGTAAACTTTGATAATTTCATCGCGACCGTGTAACACGGCGAGGCAAGATGTACGCCCACACAGGTGAGACCTCTACATCAAAATACTTTGAACTGATTAGAGGCCTGTGCCTTATATAGGGGTTGTAGGGACATCAGTGGTGAAAGAGAAATATGGCGGACAGTGCCTATTTACGAGCGGTGTTCAGCTTTAAATCAACAATGCTAGTTTGAATAAGTAAGAACTATTATTTACATAAACATATGGCCTGCTCCAAAAACCTTAACCTCCTCTAGCATCCCAAACCTCTGGCCCAGATTCAGCATCCAAGCCTGTGGAGTACATCAGTATCACAAGAAGCATCATCTATCCAAACTTGGTAAAGATCGAACCAATATTGTCCAATAATAACTAAGAATTGTCTATAAAAGGGCTTCTTCGTCAAAAACTTTAACCAGCTCAAAAAACCTTAACCTCATCCAGTATTCGAAGCATATGGCTCAGATTCAGCATTCATAAGACGCACCAGCCATGCAAGTTTAGTGAAGTTAGGACCAGTAAACTTGGATAAAGTCATTAAAGGGCACCTGCTCTAAAAACTTTAACCTGCTCAAAAAACCTTAACCTCCTCCAGCATCCGAAACCTGTGGCTGAGATTCAGCATTCAAGTCTGTCTAGACGCACCATCCATTATGTTTGCTGACTTAGATATGGCTATCAATGGACACCTGCTCCAAAAGCTTTAACCTGCTCCAAACACCTTAACCTCCTCTATGAATCTAAAATTCATGGCCCAGATTCAGCATTCAAGTCTTTTAAGTCCACAAATAGGTCCAGAGGCACCATCCTTGCAAGTACACATGTATAGTGAAGATAGAACAAGTAATAACTTAGATACAGGACCTGCTCCAAAAACTTTAACCAGGTCCGGACGCCTACGCCGGGGGTATAGCATAAGTCGTCTCGGTGAGCTAAAATGAGGATATGTATATGAGATCGTACAAGACTCGTTAACATATCATGAGACATTTTTTATCGCCAAAATCTAGCAAACTGAGGAAAAACTTGGCGACTAGAAATAACAGCCGTTGCAAACACAACTGGTAAATAATGTATTCGCATAAAAAATCGCATAAATGAAGATTAATGGCATATAAAGTCACGTCGAACACGCCTACCGAAATACGTGCCAAGCGTGGTACAGACGAGTAACATTATGAATGGCATTGGGTAACATTAGTTTATAATGGGAAAGCCAACTGGATTTTTGCATCTTTTAAAAATTACATATAAGCGCCGTAATGTTGAATTTTTCATATAGATAAAATTTGATAAAATACATTGGCCAGCTGAGGGAAAATAATGTACTAGTACCTAATTGCGTTCGTGTAATTTTAAGCCCTTTTAAGCCAAATGTGGGGCATAGCTAAAGTATACGGTAATGATATTTACACTTGCAGAAAAAAAAAAATCCGAAATTAATATTTTGTGTATTTGATTGAGGCAGTACGTATAATTTACCCCGACAAACTATGTCGTTAATTTATGACGTGGCGATGTCACACATGTATTACGTCTTGAATATTAATATCATTTTAATTATTGAACAAAACTCAATAACATCTTAAATTCCAATTAAAATTATGACTGTGCAAATCTTGATGTAAAAAAAATGAATATTAATCAAAGGTAAATTTCAAATAATTATTTATTTCCTGTGTATCAAATTGCTTCCTGTGTTTTTAGAAATTTATAGTGGGGTTTACGATTGTAAGTAGACTACCAGCTCTGGAAGCATTAACGCCTGTAAAAATTAAGACCTGCTCTCACCTGCGATTTACCACCCGTTAAAAAATGCTTGACCGGTGAGCCTTAAGATAAACCCAAACAAACATTTATTTTGAGAGGGGTTAATTTAGCATATACCATACTCAAAACTGTTGTTATATGTTGTGTTTTGTAAGTATATATTATTTGCTTATACATGTACAATTGCTCGATGCGCAATAACTATTACAAATGATAATAAAAGAATTATACCCAATACGATTTGGGATAAGTTGGAATTCCCAATATAATAGAGAGGTTGAGATTTCAAACGTGTACGGGTACGTGTACGTGTACTAGGGGAATCACCTAAATTCTTCGCGTATTACGTCATCAGTTTTTGTGACGAAAGGGTTTCTACACGTTCTTTAAACTTGTAGAGTGTCGTCTACACGTAAGTACAAACTTGTAGCTTTTACAACAAAAATAATCTAACTGATGAGTGAATATATTCTTGTGATACATTTTATAGACTTTTAAACTTCATTTGCATGCAAATTGATAAGAAATTCGCCATTTATTTGGAATTTATTAAATAAATTCATGTCACAAAACAGCGTCGATTTACGTACACGTTTATATCCTACAAGTTGTGAAATCTCAACTGATAGAGAGGTTTAGCAAACCAACGTGTACGCGTACGTGTACGTGTAGAAAGGAAAATATGTGCATTACGTCATCAGTTTGTGTAATGACGAATCTCTACACGTATGTACCCTAATAAACATACGTGTACATTGCAAAGTACCCGTAAGGTCGAACTTGTAGCTTCTGTTTCCCTGTTGGCTATTTATTTTAACAAATATGTTTAATTCTCTTGAGGTTGGATATTTAATGCGAATACTGATACCTATAAACATAAAAAAAATTTAAATTTAATATGTAATTGAAATATAACACACGTATCTCTTCCTCCAAAACATGCGATATGGCTCTGTTGTTTTATTCAACTGGTATAAATAAAAATAAACACATATAAAAAATGATGTTTAATAAAATTAACACATGCAATTCTCAATTTTCGATTGTGACTAAAAATTATCAGATAAGTATGAGAAAATATATAAAAATACATTTAAAACATTTACACGTACAGGTACACGTTATAACTGCTAAACAGGAAAAGTAATATGAACGGGTACGCGTAGCTCTAACTTGTAACCTACACGTACAAGTACGCGTACGCGTTGGTCTGCTAAACCTCTCTGATAAATTACAAAAACGTGTACGTGTACGTGTAGTTATAACACACGTACGCGTACCCGTAAACGTTTTAAATCTCAACCTCTCTATTATATAGATTTTTAAACTTCATTTGCATGCAAATTGATAAGAAATTTACAATTTATTTGAAATTAATTTAATAAGTTCATGTCATAAAACTGCGTCGATTTACGTACATGTTTATATCCTACAAGTTATGAAATCTCAACTGATTAATTACAAAAACATGTACGTGTACGTGTAGTTTTAACACACGTACACGTACCCGTACACGTTTTAAATCTCAACCTCTCTATTATACTATTGTTTATTACATACACCGAGACACTTCTGTGTAATTGCTTTCTGTTATATATCTATAAACAAGTAAGAGTCTTGGTTGTCTATCGTCTCAATCAAACAAAACCTTGGATAATTTACTAAATTGTTAAAGTTATTGATCCGTGCGTTACTGGGACGATGACGTCAATTGAAAGGTTTCCTAATGCATTTCCTCCAATAAGCTTAGTTGTTTGTGCAGTTGAGTTTCTTTTAAAATTATAAATAGAAATGATGTAAATGAGTATGTAAAATATGGTATTCATCTACCCCATCTTCACCTTCCCAAAAATACTTAATCTACACACTTATTAAGATCAAAGCAGATCCAATTTCGTTTCCCAACTTTATAAATGTAAAATTTGAATGGCATGCTGTGTTGAATGGTGAAACCTAAAAAGAGCAAAAAAATGATGGTGTATAATTCTTTTATTCAAGATCCGCCCTTTGTATGTTTTTTAAAACAATAAATCTATGTATATTCTTGTAAACTCTAAATTTGTTGAAAAAGATTTTAAAGAACATAGCAGTTTTGGAGAGGCCATATGTTGTAAATCTATTGACAGTGTCGGTAAGTGATTGCAGATAGCAAATATCATTATAAAATCTGGCGTGATAATGAAAGTCACGTAAACATTTTTAAAAAAATGTGTTAATGGAGCAAATTAGTTTACCAAAAAAGATTATTATTTGTTTAAATTTAACTAGCGTTCATGATATCATTATGTGTTAACATTCGCAACATAAAAAATACCAACTACTTGAGGTTTTTTATTGTGTACATAAGACGTTGGTGATATTTCGTAGTTTGTTTAAATTTTATCTACAAAAAGGCAAATATTTACAAATTTTCATTTAAGAATAACACTTTAAAGCAGTTTTTTCATTATTCAATTTGAACAGTTTTGCCTAATAGACAAAAGTATAGATTGCACACAAAAAAATTATATTAAAAAAAAATTTTAAAAAATTAAAAAATTTTAAAAATTTTTAAAAATTAAAAAATACAAAAAACAACTTTACATAAACCAGAATTTACGTATGCATATTAGATTTTTATTTTCATTATATTGTCCGTAGATTAAGGTACATGAATCTTTGTCAGAAGAAATAATCATAATTTGCTAGTGTGCATTTCATCTACTACAACAACAAAGTACACTTAAATTCCTGTTTCTTCCAAAAGTAAAATCAATTATATTATACTTGGAAATTGTCCTTGTAATCTTTGTCGATAAATTCTATTTTCTGAAACATTCTGCCATATAATCTCAACATCATGCCTCAAAGTGACAGTTAGCAGATGCTACTGATGTCAAATAAAGGTTCAAACGAAGTCACCTAATATAAAATGACAACATTAATAGGAGATAAACAAAGGTTGATCCAGATGACAAGGGATGCAATGGACCTGTAAAAAGCGTTGGAAATCCACAATTGTTACCCCAAGTACCACTATATGGATTAATACAAGTAAATAGGGGATACTTTTGTTGATCAAAATGCTGAATATTTATTGAAACCTTAACACAAGTTAATTATAAACGTAGATCATATACAAATGTCATTTTGTTTCATTGACACTAAACGGCGCAAGAAATTATATCATCCTGACAGATCTGACATTCATTTTATTCCTTAAAAATGTTTCTTTAATTTGGAATACCCAGCAAAGTGTTTAAAAATTCAATTTACGTATTCAATTGCTGGATGTTATGCAAATGAAAAAAAAACCCCAACTATCATTGCGAGAAATACTGAATATTACATAATTACACTATACTCTGTCCCGAGTTTTTGCTTCCACCACTTTTCGCTTGATATTTCGATAATCATAAATACCTTTGTGCTCAAACTACGTTCATCCACTAATATGAAAAATGTCCAGATTATCTGTTTTGATACGCCCCCTCTACCGCTTCAGGTTTCAATACACATCCCAAAATAGAAAGTCTACGGGGATTTTGCATTGCATCAGCCATAATGAAGCCCGGATGATAACGTTGAAAAATTGTGCGAGGTATTCCGAGTGAGTTCCGAATGGAGAAAAGATGTAAACACTTCCCATTATAAATCTCCGTAAGAAATCTGTTTTTGTTCCTGTGAACTTTTATGAGTGAAAAATGATAATTTTTCAATGAAGATATCTTGGATATTTTCCCTTTTATCGATATCAACAGCATTTCTTTCACAGGTATGTGTATTTTTATTAAAAATAATCAAAAAGTGATGGAAGCAATAACTTGGGACAGACTTATTGACTAAGTATGTAATAAAACAACAACAAAAAAGCTTTGAACAACAGTACTTTTATCTTTGAAAATGGCTCACATAAAAATTAGGCCAATAAAATGTATCAAGAATGAAATGTTTAAACTTATTCATTCAGCATGTTTCCTAAACCTCACACTTTTGGGTTTACATTTTACATTATGAAAATGTTCCAAATAATCTACAATTGTTATATTGGGTTTATATACATTGGTAGATACTTGCAATGGTCTTGAAAACCCTACTTGTCATGGATTGGAATAAGCAATACATGTGTGATTATAAACAACACATCGATACTGTCATACTTTCTTCACTTCTTTCATCGTTAAGATTTTGAAACGGGAAGGGAATGCACTCACTGGCCCCGGGGACTGACCCTGAAAGATACAGAATATTTTACTTATAGTGTAAGGGCACACGAAACGTAACAAAACGAAGCCTTACGACATATTAACCAAACCAAGAAAAAAAAACCCCGTAAAATTCTTATGAACGTTTAAAATACTGCTCTTGGCTGATGTACATGCGTTATAGATCGAACTCTTTATTTATGAAAAAACCCAAAACATCTAAGTCTGATTTTCATGCATGCTTTAAATGTTACCAAATTAGGGTTCCCAGTTGTCCGAGATACAGGACACAGAGCCTGATGGATAACTCCAGCCGAGATATGCCCTGTTAATCTCAATGAAGAGGGATTATTTAAGCCCATTTATCCCGCTACATGTGATATGATTTGACCTTTTGATGTTAATAGAATGATATTTGAAATGCACTAAAAGCCAATAAAGTGGCAAAAGGACGATGCCTTATTTGACGGAAACCTTTTTTGAGAAGTTCAAATTGTCAGACCTAGAGATGATCTTTAATTGAAATCTATTTCTATGAATTGTTTTGTAAATCAAAATTTGATGCCATTGTGCTAATTTTAATAAGCGAAAAAGATAATCAAAGAAATGTGCGCATGCGCGGATCCTGAAAATTTTTTACCGGGGGGGGGGGGGGGCCGAGGCCTATTTTCTGTAAATTTACTGTGTGAATTTAATAAATCTGAATTTCCAGGGGGGTCCGTCGACCCTCTTATAGATTCGCGCATGGTGCGTTCACTGTTAAAACAATGGATAGATACGACGAAAAAAAATGGCTTTAAAATTTGTTAAAACATAAATGTACACGTAGTCAAATTACACCGAGTTACTTTATTGCAAATTATTTGAAATGGTTGGCACTGAGAAGTTGTTTGAGTCTGAGGGATGGCTTCAGCTGAGAATTGCCCTGTTAAATAGGGAATAGGTATCTACGTGTGCTGCGATTAGACCTTTTGATTTTAATAGATTGGTATTTGGGATACACTTGAAGCCAATGAAGAAGCGAAATAAAGATGCCTTATTTGAACGAAAACAGCGGGTTTATTTTTAAGTTCAAAATATGATCTTTAACTGACATTTATTTATAGGATTTGTATTTAAAATCAAAATTTAATACCATTGTGCTAGTTTTAATTTCCGACAAGGTTATCATTTTAAAGTTTCAAAGGAATCTGGCGTTCACTGTTAAGGACGCTGGATGGTCGACAAATTAACCATCGGATCTGCCTTAAACTTTTAAATACGATATAAGAGGCCGTGAACTATTATTTAGTAATAAAAAATTTAAATAGTTTAGCTTTTAAAGAACATGAAATTTTTTCCTATATCTTTATTTATAGCTCTTCGTCTAAAGGAGGTAAATATAGCCTAAAAATGGCCACGACCAACCAGCTATCTTAAAACAATGGATAACCAGAAGTAAAATGAAATTGTAGCCTTAGAATTTGTTAAGACATGTACATTGTACTTGCACATGTTACACAATGTCACTGTTTTAATGCAAATTATTTAAAAATTACTTGCACTGAGAGAAAGTTTGTTTAAGTCTAAGGGAAAAATTCCAAACAAGGTCTGACCTGTTAATCTCATTAAATAGTGAACAAATACATATATCCTACTTGTGCTGTGATAAGACCTTTTGGTGATAATAGAAATTTATGTTGAATAGCTTATACACTAAACACCAATGATGACTCCTAATTTGATTGAAACTTTTTTTAAACAAATCAAATTGTCAGACCTAGACACGTACTTTCATTGACATTCATTTCTAAAATCCAATTTTAATACAAAAATTCAATACGTTGTGCAATTAGCGAAAAGATAATCATTTTAAAGTTTCAAAGAAATGTGCGTTCACTGTTTAAAAAACAATTACCATGGATGGCCAGGAAGAAATGAAACTGGCTCTAGAATCGATAAAACCAAGTTTACCAAAAGTCTATAACATAATATATTTCTGACTGTCACGGTGTAACCAGATATATCTTGTGAGAGAGTGTTTTAATATACACGTACTGTATTAGAGCCTTTGTTTTTACCAAGTTACGTTTTGTTATGAAAGTTTAATTTGAAACGACTTGAACTTAGAGGAAGTTAGATGGAAAACCAGAAAAAATCAACGTATAGCTTGGTATCCTTCTTTGAGACAAAGCTACAACTTAAATGGGCAAGCTTTTTCTCAACAAATGGTTGTAGAGAGGACACCAATGACCTTTCATATTTTTTCAGATTTTTGAATGTTCAATTTAAGTCTGCAGCTGCGCAGTTCTAAGTGATTACAGAAGGCATTGTTCTGTTCTTTTATGTAATTTGCATACAAACAACATGTAAAACCTCATATTTATTGCTTTTTTATCGTTTGATCTTTTGACAACAGTTTTGGTCAGTTTTTGGCAGAAACAAGTCAGTTTAAGAAATGTTTACATTTCCGTCCTCAAATGTACAAGATGGCCGTACACCCCCTTAATTTTTAGAATTTATTGTATTGCAGTTTCTGTATGGTTTAGATAATTTACTAATGGAGAATGTTAATTTGAATTGTGTTCTGTATTATATGTATTGAACACGGAATTCCAATAGAAAATACACTTCATCACTTCACCACCATTATTCTGATCTGTCTGGCTTACAATGGTCCATGTAGATAATTTACCCAGGGAATAATATAATTGTTATACTGAGAAGTTCTGGCTTTGAATCTGTCGTTTATTATCAAATAATTCATAAACCATGAAGTCTTTAAGACTAATGTAAGGATCGTAAGTGAATACAGTGTGAAATATATTTGATTGATGTATCAATACACACTTACGTCTATCTTCGTGTATACGAGTTATTACAACAAAGAAAACGAACGCTTATAAACTGGAATCAAAATATGCCTCATATTGTAACGTGTACCAGGGAGGCAACGTCTATGTTATATTACTTTTTTCATTAACTCTCTTTCAATGTTTTTTTAATGAAATACTAAAAAAAGTAACACGGATGTGAGAATTGTATTGGATTTTTTTTTAATTAAACAACAACACCAAGCGTAATCTTCCATTTACCACTGTATAGATCGATACAAGAAAGCATGGAACATTTATAATGTGTAGATCGCACAGTGGAAGTTAGGTTGAAAGTCTTACACCCACTTTAGTAAATAAATGCTGATTTTATAAAAATGTTACTTTGATTTCATAGGTACATGTACTCCACATGAAACCCTGTCATCCTGATAAATCTGCTACCAATTTTGTTCCTAACCATTCTTTCTATACATTTTGATTTAACTTTGGGACATCAAGCAATATGTATCAAATTTCCATTTAACGATTATATTTCTATTTGCAAGATATGCAATTCATTAAAAAGATAATTGCAAGAAAAACTGCAGACATGATTACAACATTGAGTTAGCACCTAAAGGTATAGCCATGTTTTCACATGTTCCGTTTCATTGGCTTATCATTGGAAGAGCATATGAAAATTTTTTTAATAGACATAAGGATATAAAAATAATCAACCCAAAAACTCTCATTAAAAAGGGATAGACAGGTTTTAACGAAAATTGAAATTGTTTCGTTGATTTCTTTTATTTGACAATGTACTGTATCTATTTTGTAGGATTTACCACCTCAACAAATTTTCACAATTTTATGAGTTTGCCAAGAATAACACTACTAAAAAAACCCCCATAAATCACCTATTTGAAAATGGAAGACTAGTACAATGTATTTATGTCAACCACATGATTTTTGTTCGCAGATAACTCTACATGTTGTAGACACATTGCAAAATAAAATTTTGTGATTAAATAACTTTCACGTATTACAACCCAACCCATCTCTACAACAAATAGCAAGAAATTTACAAATAAATCTTAAAATGGCTTGTGAATGATTTAAATTTTAAAACATTTCTGAAATAAGGCAAATTTGGATTAATTTACTTTAAGCTTGTTTGAATACGGGATGTATATATGTCCCTGGTTTGAACATCAGTATATTTCTGTCTTCTTTAGAAAATCTTTTTAACTTCTCTGAACATATAAATATCTTGTATTGATTTCTTGAATTAAAAAATACCTAAGCATGACATGCTTTGATGCATAATTAATTAAAAAATTGGTCAAATTGTTATTAAAAAATTGGCTTTTGATTTTTGGCAGAGGAATGTAGAAGTATGATTACATGTAATATGAGAATGTTGTAGTAATCTAATGAGTTGTTTGAAGTTGAAATGAAAAACAGATATGATTAATAACTGCTATTTGTTAAAGGATAGGTCTATTTTAAAAAATTGTACATGACTACACAACACAAAAAGCATATTCAACACTACCTTTACCTTTGTGAATATCCGTTAGATTAGTGCTATTAGAATTAAAAAAAGTTTGCTGAATTAATTTCCCCTCATACATCCTGATAAAATTAATTACATGTAATTATGTAAAAAATAAAAACTTTTATTTTTGAGGGGTGCAAAAACAAAAACATTTACTTTTAGGGGTTGCATTGTTGTAGGACATGTAGTATGGATTTCTTAAAGACATTAGCTACAATTTATAACTGGATTTTATACAAGTTTCTGCTTTTAAAAAACATATGTACATGTATCCTCTACAAATAAAATGAATTGCTTATTTTATTTCTATTTTGTTATACCTCATAATTAACAAAATGTCATAAACATGATAAATGTCATATTCATTTGACCTCTTCCATCTTCAAGATTTTGCAAGTGACTATAACAAAAGATGTAAAGAGTCATTTTGTATCAATGAAACAGGGTGTATGTGGAACGTTTAAAACAAGCTTGCACTTGGAAAGTACACTATTGTCTGTTCAACATCAGGATAATTACCACAAGACCAAATGATACAATCCAGTTTGACTGGTAAGTGTATCATTTCGCAAAAAATAAACTTGAAATAACCTACTCCATGTTTCATCAATATGAAACTTGATACCTTTTTTTCCACTTTAGAAAAAATATTTTTCATTCTATATAGCACATTTATAAGAGATATGGCACAGTTGCATATTCAAATAAATACATTGTAGATGTCAGGAAAAGACATGTACAATGTAATATGCAATATAACTTGACAAAAGCACCTAATAGTTCTTGTCAGCACAAAAATTCCACATAGAAAAAGAGAGGCAGCTGACCCTGAAATGATTTTCAATCACATCATGCAGTTATAAAAAAAAAATATATAATTTATTTGATCATATCATTATGCTTAATTAAACACCAATGAAAATAATGCACCACAATTGTACCACATACAATAGCTCTAAATGTTGTAGACACATTGCAAAATAAAATTTTGAGAATAAATAACTTTTACATGTTTACAACACATCTTTACAATGAATAGCAAGAACTTTACAAATAAATCTTAAAGGAACTCCTCCCTTACATATAGTTAGTACATGTTTATTTAGTATATTAGTGTATTGGGGTCAGACCGTACTCTCAGTACTGAGCAGCCTCTTTCTGTTGGGACTAGAGGAAAGGGGGTCCTCCTTCTCACTGCTATCTCCTCCAAATGTCCTCCTCCTGACTGTCTGCTCCTCACTGTGACCCCCCAACAGCTTGCTATCGTCTGCCTCTACACCTTGGTGTTCCTGTGTATGTGAAACATTGAGATCAGCTTCCTTTACATTTGTATCATTGCACCCACTCTCCTGTTTTTCTTCTAAAATGTCTGAATCTAATTCTACTTTTTTATGACTTGTAAATGGTAGTTCCATCACAGAGTCAAACTTTCTAAGTTCTGTCTCTTTACACTTTTCATGAATGTTGGGAATAGACTGGGACAAGTTTGACTCAGCACATGACGGAGATCTGGCTTTCATAGAAGTTTTTTGATACACTTGGTTAAATTTCTCTAGGGAATTTGGATCAATGACAAACTCTTGTTTGTCAAACTTTTTGTTCTGTTGTTCTTCGGCCTCCATCTTTTCCTTTTCCTCAATGAGTGTATAGGCCTTTCCAAGCAGTACAATACTGTTAAACACCTTGAAGGTCATCAAACTAAAAAAGAGGAGTAACTACACATATTATGTCTTATCATTATAGAAAAGTAAAGGAGCTTCATCCTCTGCTAAATGAAATTATCAGCTTCTGTTTATAGCAAGTAAACAATTCCATTCCACCTACAAATTTAATTATATGATGTACAAATACACGTCTGGTGTACACAGGACATACATGTTCTGTCTAATGAAAACAACATCTACATTTGGCTAGGTTTAAGATAATAATGAAATAAGATGAAAGATGGAAAATAATGTACTTGGTATATATTTGATTTGCATCAGGTGATAAAGTTTATTTAAATCTTGTGCATTTTTTTTTGAACCAAAAAAAAGTGAATTCAGCATCATTGTTAAAGTACGAAAATACTGACATCACTGAATTGTTCCCAATAATAAATATCAGAGTATGAAGTTTCTAAAAATATTTTGAATATCGGTAGTTTCTTAATCTGAAGTAAAGACAAAGTGCTGAAAGTGAAGTCAAAGTCAAAGAAATGATCATCGGCAACATGCTATCAGCAATTGATATCTTTTAAGCTCCATAGAAAGATATATGGAATATTTTCATTGATATTGGGCTGCAAAATAAGCCCCCCAAAAATAACATTTAAATTGTTCTTTCCAATATGTGTCTTTGTTCAAGGCTTGATAAAATTATCTTGTACAGTTTCTAAGAAACAATGTTAAATGTTAAAATTGAAGAAAATTTTTTTAACATTTTCTTTAAAACGAAGCTTAATCGATAATAAGGAATACTGCTACATGTAGTTAGGTCAAAAAGTTCAGAGGAAAAGGTCAAGGTCAAAAAATTCAGGTCAGAATTTCTCTCAAACAAATGTATTTCTGTAATCTTGAATGTGTTTGAAACTAAATACAAAAAAAAAAAAAAAAATTAAGTCAAGATCATAGGAGAAGATCAAGGTCAGATTATAATGATACAGTTGAATTGCTCATAGCAATACATGTATACATGTATATCTTGTATGAAGTTTAAAAAATATTGAATGGTTTATTTTTTATTTAATAACACTGAGCTTAAAGCATACTATGATGGACAGATTGACAGAAGGAAAGAAAGAAGACAGGCATAACAAACATTATACATGTACGTACATTATACATGTACGTACCCTGGCCCTGCACATGGCAGGGCATAAAAAAAGAATTTGTACATATTCAACTCTATTGTTTTAATCAAGCTACTTACATGTCTATTTTGATTCAAAATTCATTGGTAAGGGAAAAGTTACATGCATTTGATGTAAAGAATTCTACACTGAGCCTGTCTTGTATAGGTGTAACTATATTTAGTGGAACTGAAAAACATACCAGAGGTAGAGCAGAATAAGGGTCCCTATCCCTGTGTACCCCGACACTTTGAAGGATTTTGTACAGATCTGTAGTACTAGGACAGCCAGTGGTATCGGTGTAAAGCCCATCCTCCTGGATACCAAGTCTGAGTAGTCAATGAAGGCCTGAGAATATCAGTAAATTGTCAGTAACAGCATTCTCTGTGAAATTTACATCACAAGTTCTCAGAATTATAAGAAATACAGGCAGAGCATGGGGCCTAAAGAATAGCTCCTGCTGAGCCTTGCCCTAGTGTATCCAATACAAATGGGGAACAAAAGTAAGTGTTCTAAATGGCTTTTGTGGCATGACCTTTTGATATTACATGTAATAAGTTTGCATCAGAAGGTAAATTTAACCCAATTAAATGATGGCTAATTTGAATGCAACATTTCAGCAAAAAGTCAAATTATCACTTCCTAATATGATCTTTCTTTGACATATATTTCTGGAAATGTATATATAAATTTTATATATTATTTATTTTATTTGCAAAAATCAATACCATGGTACTCATTTATGTATATAATTAAATTAATGCAAAATCATCATTTTAAAGTTCTTAAGAGAGTGCATGTGTTCATTATTCAAGACAGCTTGGAAGAAAAAACTGCATTTTTTTTTATATTAATTCACATGCACTGATAACTTAAGAACAACAATAATTTGACAACATCAAAAAATTGTGAGACTGTAAATTTCAACTGATAGTGTAACAAAGTCCATTTTGAGGAAGGGGGGACCTCAATTTTTTCAGTACACTAAAGCCAGCTGTTTTCCTCGATCATCAATTTGATCTGTCAATGATGGTGACAAGTCATCACTATACTGTTTGATTGACTTCATTATCAGATTTAGAAGTCATAGTATTGCAGTTCATGTACTGTGTGGATTTCATTACCAGTAATACCTATTTACAAAGTGTTCTGTCTTAATTAGTTGTTGCTTGTGTAACTTCATATGAAAACAGTCATATGTCACATATCTTATTAACTCACTTTCTATCGAAATAAAAAATAAATATAAGTATAATTTTATAATTTTTTTCTTTCCCAAAATTGTTATAATACAGCGTACCGCAATGGGTTAGAATGTTAACTACAAATCTGTAAGTGATGAGTTCGAATCCCGCTGGGGCTTTAATATTTTTACCTTAGGTTAATAGTTTCCAAAAAATTTTTAAAACATAGTTTTTAGTCAAATATTGTAAAATTCAAAAATTCTAAACTGATGAAGGTATTTTGATTATAATGTACCTTTATCCTCATTAATATCAATGGGTGTCCCAAACCACCTTAAGATCTGTCTGGTTTACCCATCAATTTACCCAGGACATCAACATATCAGTCGTTACACTGAGGAGGACGTTCATGCTTGGTTTTTCCATTGACTCATGAATGAATGTTTCACAAAAACATGAAGACGATATTTAATGAATGTCTATGACCTGTTCATGGTGTTAACTATTTGAACGTGGTGTGCCCAGACATATAAATAACTTAATTACTACATGTATATGAATGTTTTCACAACAATAATAACTCTGAGAATCTCTTCATGAGATACAGGACCAAACTTCAGCAAAGTTCAAAGTACCTATTGCAACATGATGCACTTCAATTAAAAGATGCATTGTAAAGTAACATGAATCATTTCAAGCAAAGTCCATGTAATCAGACTATCGTTTACTGTCACTTACTCTGCTTTGCCTATTGGCCACCATGTCTTCAGCAAGTCTGGTAGAGAAGGAATGGTACACCTAAAATAGAAACAGAAACACATGTAGATGTACATGTATGTACCTTTCAAAACCATTAGAGGAATACTTGGGAACTCCTCATCCATAAACTTACATCCTCATTGAATTAGAAAACCTAAACATTGATGCAATCAAGCTTTGCATCCCCACATCCTTGTTAATATTCAACTTTCCACATAACTTTCCCTCATGAATTCAAATAATTCCACAATATTTAGGTATGACTGTCTCTATTGGATCATTTGGATGTTTACTACTACATACCTAATAAATATTAAAGTAATGAGAATAAATTTAAAAAAAAAAACCTGTTATGATTAAACCCATGTTAAAAACTTGACCTTGGTTTTTCGAATATATTTAATACACTTCAGTAATATGCAAGCACTGTGCTTCCTAGAGCTCTATGTCAAACATAACATAAATAATATTCAACATTTTAACCTTAATTATGACATTGGTTCAAAAGCGATCTATGACAAAAACTAACTACATCATATATGTTCTGTAGTTTCATTAATACTCTTTGAACAATAATTTTTGTGGATTTTGTTGTTTAGTTGATCCACAAAATTAAACATTCAATGAAGTGAAACTGTACATCTATAATTACATGTTATATTAATAGGATGATTTGCCACGAATCTGTGATTCCTTGAAACTGTGATTTTTCACTTAATCCATGAGAATTGATGCCCACAAGTATAAAATTAATGAAACCACAGTATATCTCACTATTTTCTTTTATTGTACATTAAAACTGTTATAACAATTAATGTCCAATGGCCTTTTGGATTTACATGTACATGTACTTCACTACATTTACTGTAGAGAACTGTGGACAGAGAGCTTGCACTGTGTATATTTATTGTAATTAACTGTAAATATCATGAGACTTACATCTGCTGGTATCTCATTAAACTTAAGAATAAAAGCATGTTTGACCCAATCCACCAAGATCTCTGCCACAAAGACCAGCATGGCATCAGGTAGGATAACCCACACATGTTCTAAACACAAAAATACAACAGACGTCAAAGTTTCAAAAGATGCAGTAAACAAATTTACTTCAACAATCATATCATTAAGTTTCTTACGAGGGTCCCAGGAAAACTCTGTCATGTTTCTTATGAAGACAATTGCCAGCAGTACAATGTATAGAAATCTCTCCTTCACATCACTACAGGAAATGTGATACAGGAATCCCTTGTCTATCTTTTTAAAGAGGCTTCCTTTTATTTCCACAAACTGAGAACAAATAAAAATGTTGGACAAAAATTCAATTCTTGGCACTGTACTATTTAACAAATGACATGAAATTATGTTTTTACTAAAGCTTCTGTAACAAAATGGAATATGGTAATAAATACTCTAGTACAAGGTCATGGATAATAACCATATCAGTATTTTTATTGGGGGGGGGGGGCTGTATAACTTCCATATGGTAACTGGTTTTCTATACAATTGACATTACATTGAGGTTACTTTTACCATTAATTAAGCAAAGAAATTTTATGGAATAAAATGATGATATTGCCCTTTGTATATGTTGGATGGTAATAAAATCATCAAAGGAAATAGATAAGGATAAGGTGAGTAGAAAGTTCTCAAGTAATAGTGAATTGTTGTATGCCATAATCAAACCAATTCAGTTTCACATTGAAATTGATTGGGTATAACAGTAAAAAAAATAACTAGGAAGACTCTAATGTTACAAAAACACATGCATGAAAAGTTCATATTCAACTAATGCAGAAGAGTATTAATGAATGATTACAGTATAATTACAGTATGTTGTTGTGGAGGAAGTACAAGCACTTACATTATTGGACATCATAACTGTCAGCAAGGCCTTGTTGTGGGAATTGAAGGCCACTAACAGGACTGTGGCTTGGAATAAGATCAACAGAGTGTGGATGACTTGAGTTTTGTCAAGGATTAAAGTGCAGTGTAATCATAAAAATAATCTAATACATACATGACATTGGAATTGTTAAGCAACATCTGATAATAAAGATGGTCTTTTGAAAATGTTTTCAAAGATACGAAATCAGTTCTAGAAACAAGTTACTGCATTTCACAAAGCAATCTGAAGAAGATTGTATGTGCATCAAAAACACCATTTGCAATTACAACATCTAGATCTACAAAACAAGGGTCTCATTTTAAAAGTGCAGGTGTGCTTTCTGGATAAGGATACCAACATAAATGATGGCTATGATCAGATGAGGAATCACTCCTATTTGTTCTCTCTTTCTGTCTTTAGGCTCAGTAGCTGTCCAAAACAAAGAGTCCAAAATGTCTTGTCCAAAACTTGAAAACAGCTTGTCAGCCATCTAAAATGGTAAAAACAAAATGAGTTACATTGTACATCATATCATTGTTACATTGTATTACTTTTATGTACAGTCAAGTAACAATAAACATACATTTTGCATAAAAATTGATCCATTCAAGAAGGTGAACAATCTTTAACTTTAGAAGACAGTAATGTATTTTTATTTTTATTTTTGCTACCAGGTACTAAATTTAGAGTATATGTTTATACTCAGTCTGGTACATTTAGCTGTTAGATGTACATATACACACTATTGCTAGAGAAATACATGTAACTATATGTAAGTATACCAATATCTACATGTACATCCTCGTATTCCTGTTCCCTTTTTTTTTGACTACAGGTATACAACTTTTGCCCTATCAGCTTACCAGAGTTTTTCTTAAAAAAGTTGAAAGATCTGTAAAATGATTTAAATTCAAAATGGCAAGCCAAGTTATAGTGCAATGATACTAGAAACTTACGTCTAACATGTTGTAGAAAACATAGAGTTTGATGACTGCCTGTCCTCTGACAAGATGATACATCATGGAGGTATCAATATAATTTACAATAAGAAAACAAACCACTAGAATAACTCCCTTTAGAATATCACAAATCTGGGCAGGTTCCAAGATTTCACATCTGTAATTACAACATAGAAAAAACAATGTTTAAGTAATGTAAATGTAACAGAAAGAGAATAAAACTTTTCAGATCATGCATGCATGTTTCCAATAAAAAATAAATGATGGATATCTATCTGCTAACACAAATATGTCTTAAGGAGGTGGGGTGGTTATAAACCAATCAACCACCAGATCTGCCTAAAACTCTGACATGAAATTTTTGGCTATAAACTAACATTTAGTAAAGAAAAATTCCCAATATTTTAGCTTTAAAGTTTAATCATTTTTCTACCTCCTTATACAAAGCTCTTCTTCCAATGGAGATTAAAATAATAAAATCAAAGTACTGAAGTACTGAAAGCCGGGCTCTTTTGATGTGTCTTTATGCATATATTGTTTAGAAAAGACTCTCTCTCTCTTTCTCTCTCTCTCTCTCTCTCTCCTTTTTTTTCTCTCTCTCTTAATGTCGGCAAAGCATCAGAGAACGACTAAATTTTGCAAGTGGCTATTGCAAAAAATGTCTGTGTGGTAGGAAAAAAATCAACAGTGCATTGAATTTTGAAACAAGCATTATAAAATCAATCCCCCATTTCTTCGATGTGCAGTCGAATACCAATGCTATATGTAAAGTTGTACATAGATATTCATGCGCAATGTATATGTCCAAAATGCATAGTCTATTGTTTTTAAAACATGTAACTAATAAGGAAAAAAAAACAAAAAAGAAAAAAAAAAACTCCCAGTCTAAATTTAATCGCAAAGAAACCCACAGTACATTTATCAAAATGAGACTCTCGATCTTTTTAACTGTTTGGTATAGCGGAAGGTTTTACTTTGACGCTGTTCGGTTTTATGTTTACTTTTGAAGTTGTGCTATTTATAGAAACATTGGCGATTTGCTTGCCTACAGCCAGGACTCTGCTTTCAGCAGAGCCCAGCTAAAAATGGTGATGACCATCGAGCCATCTTAAATTTTCATTTTATGTACTAGACTATACATTGTATTTTCTTAATAGAACTAAAGATTGGACACATACAACTGAAAGCTGAGCAATAAAAGTTGATTGTGAAATTTATACCTTGGTATAAGAACACCACAAGGATGTGTTAAAATCTTCAGGAATGCCAGAACAATTCTCACTGGGAGGAATGTGAAATAAAATAGGAATGCATCTAAACACTGGAGAAACCCATATACCAAGAACTGAAATAAAGAATAGTATTTTATATTTAGATATTTGTAATTAATGAAGTACATTGTATACCAAAGCTAATATGTGGGGGTTTTTTAATTCAAAACTAGAACATTTAGTAGAATCTCAGTTTTTATCTAGCACTTAATCAAGCCTTTATTTATTGAAAATATTGTGAGCTCTATCACCTACAAAGCCCAAGCTGAAGCTAGTTAAGGTATTTACAATGTTCATCTTGATTATTTCAGACTGAATTCCAGACTTCCATAAGCTTTCCAGTAGCCTTTCATCAAAAATAAAGCTTTATCAAACAATACCAATGGCTCAATTAGAAATTAAAAAATATAGAGCAGGGCTCTTGTACTGCCATATAATTGGGAACATTAACAATATTTGGGAAGAATTGGGAAAATTATCTCATATACATGTATACAAAAAATCTTTAATAATTTTAAAAATCAAGAGTGGTAGATCGGGATTTCGTTTATATTTATTATTAGTAGTATTCCGATCCCGATGTGATTTAATTCTATTACTTTGGTAACGCCCAATTTATTCGATAGCCAATAACTTTAATGACAGTTGTCTATTGTACTGTTCCTTATATAAAGTCGTGTAACTTCATATTTGACGAGGGGGACAGCTGGTTCTGCTAGCTACTCTTCTCCAGATAGAGGGAGGGAGACAGCTGGTTTCGCTAGCTACTTTTCTCCTGAGTCCCTGTCTTGTCTGTCTATTTGAGGTTCCTGTTAGGTTAGGTTAGGGTTGAGGGAATTTATTATTACATGATTGAGATTTAACTTGTTTGTTCCTATTTTGTTGTAATAAATTTATAAAGGGTTGTTAATCTTGGTTTTCATTTACTTTGAGTTTGGTTTATTATATCTGATCCATTAATTTTGAGAGTAAAGTCATTTTCACGTAATATTTGGAAGTTAGTAAAGTTTAATTCTTAATGTAGAGGTCAAATTCAGTCTCAAAGCAAAAATAAATACAACGTGAAGTACTGATAAAAAGCCTAAATATAATACATGGCACTGACCTGCTACACATACTTTTTTTAACATTTTTGTCCACAAACCTAATGATTGTGCTTTCACATAGATTGAACTCATATTTTCCATATCAATTTTAAATGAATAAATGGATCAAGTATCTGTTTGGTCTTTAATTGTGATATTAAATTCATAGCTATGGTTTATATGGATATTGTCATGTCATTGAAAACCACTCCCCTAGTCTGAAAAAAAAATTATGCTGCTTTTAAATTCTGTCATAGTGTCCACATGGATAATTTATTGTTCTAGCCATAACTTCGAATATCCATAACTCAGTAACACAAAAAAATCATCAAGGGAATATATCAATCTGATGCATCATTATAAACGTGATTTAAGATACAACATTTACAATAATCAGAATTATATAGTAATTACTCTTTCATGATAAATAGAGCATTAAAGTACCTTTTCCAATTCTCTAGGAGTTTTCATAAATGTGTAAACTCGTTCTCTCCTCTCGGAAAATTTTGCCTTGTCTCGCTCTAGAAGATATCCTCTGGTTAATTCGGTAGTGAAAAAGCTCATCATCGACATTTCTAAAAAAAAAAATACAAATGTTTGCTGTGTTAAATTTAACCTTAAAATACTGGTGCAATGCAACGATACTGTGGTATGATATTTATTCAGCTTTTCTTAAAATTATGAGTCGGTAGTGACTGTTAGAAATTAACTACTTGTTGGTTTCGTTTCCGTCGTTTTCTCCGTTGTACTATCACCAGCCCCATGTTGTATAATGTTAAGATCTTGTGTGTTTTCCATCTTCAAAACCATTAAAAATAAAGGAAAACTACACAGACAATGTCGTCTGTGTGCTTTATCTGTCTCAAAAAGGAACTTGAGCTCTATAAATAGACTTCGCATATATAAAAACATGTAGAAGATTGAGATCGCGTTTTATGGCTGTTTGTGTTTTCAATCACAAAAGAGTTCCATCAATGACGTGTTGTTCTGAACTTTGATGGCAGACAAGGGGAAAAAGGATTCTACACCACCCCCTCTGCTGCTTATGCCAGCAGGAGGGGGACTCACGTTAAATCCTCCAGACCAACCAAATGTTTTAATGCCAGTTATTCAATCTGAACCATCATTATTCGGATCAGGTAACATTTCAAACATCAATTTAATTTGTCAACAATATGCCGGCTGCCATATGACATTTTATGTAGCCCTGCTTTATGTAGATGTGCTGTGCAACTTGTGTTATTGTTACATTGTTTTTGATAGTTCTGTGTCAAATCACATGAATTATCGGCAACATCTTATATCCTTTCGACCATTGTAAGGCCGATTTGGGATTTGAATTCTACTTTATAATTGAAACATAGAATTTTAGTACTTTTACACGTGTACCATATCTAGTCAACACCTAAATGTAGCATTTATCGTTATTATTATGTTTACACAGCTTTTCATTTGATTAACATAATTTCTTTATTAATTTTAATGATAGATGAAGAAGGAGAAGCCGATAGTTTTGTTGGACAGACTCCACCTCACGGTCATCATAGTGCTCCCCATGGCACCCCGTTCAGTCACTTTCAGCATACACCTTCTGGGTCAGACCCCTTTGCTCATGTAGGTCACAACCCACTGCCCTCTCAATCTACACCGAGGATGCAGACCAGTGTGGCCCCGCCAATTCCTCCACCATCGTTTGTTTCACCCACACCTGCAGGCCCCCCTACAGGTATGTATTTACAAGGTGTCAACAAAGGAGTCATTCATTATATACAATGGTGTCAAGATCTAAAATAGGAATATGTGTTTTTCATCATAACAACTGTGTTTATGTTTGTTTATTTCATGTTGATAAATTTCTATCAGTGAAATGATATAGTTCAGGAGAAACCATATAAGTTAATTCAATAATCGATTTTCAAACATGATATTTCAAGAAAAAAATTTATGTTAAAAATTGTCTGTTTAGTTAATAAAGCTACAAAGTAAGAATGAAAAGGACATTTGTATTATCTTATTTGCAAAGTCTATCATGTTAAATTCAAAAATGTAAATGAACACAGTAAATGTACAAAAAATTGTGAACAAGTCACATGATAAATGGTTTGAATTTAGGTCCTCCAGCTGGAAATGCATTCAGAAAATCAGAGGGATTGAGAAAATTACAGTATGCACAGATGCCACAGGGAACATATGCCCCCTCTGCTGGGGGTGGGGGAGCACAGTTTCCAGGCCCACCGGCAGCAGCTTCACAGTCTGCACCCTCCATGTTTAATCCTCCTCCAGTGGCTCAGGTTTGACAAATCTTATTTTTCTTAGAGATAATATTTTTATTAAACGCTGTGGGACAATTACTAAATTTTAGTTATTTTTGATAAAAGATAATTCCAGTAAGCTGCAGATAATATCTCAAAAATTTGGACAGAATATACCTTGGCCATTTACTACTATTTAGTAAAGAAAAAATCCAAAAATTTTAGCTTTAAATATTAAAGATTTTTTTTTAATAATTTGATACAGAGCTCTTCTTCTCAGGGAGGTTAGTATAAAGTAGTTGAAAAAATGGTCACAACTATCCAGCCATCTTAATGCAGGAACCTCTTTGAAAACAAAGCTTGTTCACACATTTTTATCACTGTTATGGTTGTAGGTTCCTCCAACTATGAACCAGACCTACCAGCCCCCATCCTCTCAGTCACCTATGCCTCCCAAGCCCAACTTCACTGCAACAGTCCCTCCCCCCGGAAGTGGACCCCCGGGAGAAGGGAGCGGTATCTACATTCCTGTACAGCCTCACTGGTGTTTTTGTAAAAGAGTGGAGACGCGAGACATCTGGTATCCTTTCTCTTTGATGGACAGTATGAGGCTGGAAGAGGCGTTAAGATCTGGTATGAATAAAGAAATATAGCATACTTTTGAAAACATTAAGTTGTGAAAGAAATTTCATTAAAATCTAATCGATGAACATTATAACTTAACTGTTTCAGGCAATAGTTTAAGCCTGTTTAATAACTGGTAATTTGCATATTACCACTTATCAGTACTGATTTTATTAATATGCATGTATGCCATATACCATATCTTTTTCAGGTAAGGTGTCTGACCAGATTCCAACAGATGGGGGACGCTATGATGTTATCTTGTCGGACAGACAGAGGTCAGCCGTTTATTGGGAGGAAGAACCGAACGCCATTCGTCGATGCACTTGGTTTTATAAACGTGAGGGAGATAACAGATACGTGCCATATGAGGAGAACTTTGCACAAAAGCTAGAAGTATGTGAAATGTTGATGTTGTGAAAAAAATCAATTTTTTCTCCAACACATCTATAGACATTGTACAGAAAATTTAATTTTGTTTTATGCATTTTTTTTAATGTTTTGATATGAATTTGAAGAAATGGTCATTATATAATTAAACTGATTGTATAGCACCTAGAAACATTATTTTTCCCTTTAAATTTATGAAATATTCTCTCATTTTCTTAAACACTTTTCTAGGAAGAGTATAGGAATGCCTTGCAGTATAATGTCTGGCACAAACGCTTAGAGTTCCCAGGAGGAGAAACTATTGTCATGCACAATGCAAATGTCATTGTACATTTCACAGCTTCATCACAGCCAGATGAATGGGGATCCACACAGGTAATGCATGAAGCTTTTGTATTTACTGCATACAGAGGTCCATGTAGTTGCCTTGGCATGGGATATTCCATTTTCAAATATCTAACCAGTAGTTATATCAAATTTTAGAATGAAGAATGTTGCATGTAAGGTTTTTTTTGAGGGTGTAATAAGACAGTTGGTACAAAAAGTATTAACTGATCATATATAATTATGTACATGTATGCAAACACTGATGTATTATATGTAGTTATGTTAGAATCGATCATATTTTACTCTCAAGGTATTGTACATGTATATTTATTATGTAGGTATTGGGAATGGGGATTGTTTGCTTTTAAATGCAGTATACTAGAACATTGGGCATGTTTTCTTTCAAGGGTCACTCCACTTCAGTGGTGAGTTACATGTATCTTGTCGTGACAAGTGCTTCATCTTGTGTTTGTTTCCTGAACCTTTGAGATCTACTTCTAGCTTATATCATTTAATGGTTATTGAAATTAATACGTATCCCTTATGTATAATTTTTATGAATTGTCAGAAAGTTGAAAACTAATTTTTAATTAAAAAAAAAAATATCCATTAATTGCATTTAGTTTATGTTCAAGTATTTATAAGCAGGGTTCACACTTAAATTGTTGTATGTTATGAAATGATATGTTATAGAGATCAGTCAAATCCAAATTTCTTTAAAAAATTGCATGTATATGGACTATCTTGGTGTTCTAATTCTTTAACAAAGAATGTGCAGTTTATAAATTAATAGGGTTTTTTTTTTAAAATTTTTTCTCATTCCTTAAATACTACAGCTCTTACTGATACTAAGCAACACTGCAACATTCAGTTTTTAAATATTGCAAGGCTTTACTACGCTTATACAGTCACTGACATAACTGGATACCTAGAAAATGCTACATAGTGTTTGTTGTGAGCAGCCAATAATTAAAGTTTAATATGTTTACTTGGTGATAATCACTTATTTCAAGTGTAAAAATTAAGGTGTCATACAAGAAATGTACTTCTCTAAACAAGTTCAATTTTATCTAATAATCTAATAAGAAAATGGATACCGTTTTTCCTGAAAGTTACAAGGAAATTATGCTGTAAAGGGAGATAATGCATGACTATTAATTCTGGTAATATTCTAGCCCTTTATTGTTTGCTGTTGTAGGGAGAAGGGATGCGACCCAGGGTTGTAAAAAGAGGAATAGATGACTTCCAGTCAATCAGTGATGGTAGGATCAGAACTAGTCAGAAAGAAACATATTCAAAAATAAATTCTCTCAATATCTCATGTCTACTTTTCAAACTTTGACTAATTACCTCTATTCAATGTGAAAAAATATTTACAAATTAATGTAAAAGGCAGTACATGTATTTTGATTGGTCTAACCTGGAACTTGAAATTTTGATCTTGTAATGTTTTTTTACATGTACATTACATAATGATGTTCATGAAAGTTGATATATGATTTCCTCTTTATTTCTAGGTGAACCCACACAGGTAGATCACCTTATATTTGTCGTTCATGGCATTGGAGATTTCTGCGATGTTAGATTTAGGAATATCATTGAGTGTGGTGAGAATAATACAAGATTATTGATAACATTTCTCTTAAATTTGGTTTTAACTTGGTAGGAACCTATTAATAGATTTGATAAATAATATGGTTATTTTTCAGTGGACGACTTCAGATCTATCTCCCTCTCTCTGCTTAATTCCCACTTTAAGACGTACGTGGACCAGAAACGCATTAGTCGTGTGGAATTTATTCCTGTTCAGTGGCATTCAGCTCTACACGGAGAGGGCACTGGGTTAGATAAGTATGTTGACATATTTATATATATATATATTTATATGCATCTAGTATGTGATATATCTAACATACCGGTGTATGTTTTATCATAAATGTAATACAAACCAATAGAAATATGAGTTTGACTCTTAAAGAACTATAATTATGTATGTTTGAAAATTAGACTTTAAAAGAGTTCACAAAATTTGACATACATTTACAGATCAAGTAGGGATTTTACAGTGAGGATTACAGTATAGTTTTTATTATGGGTTGGGAGTGTTCGACTTGATGAGCGTTTTTATTTTACTTTTTTTAATGGTATGGTAATACATTGTACATACATGTAAATTTGACTTTTTCTTTTCAGACGTTTAAAAGCTATCACACTACCCAGCACACCAAAGTTACGTAACTTTGTTAATGACACTCTGTTAGATGTCCTCTTCTACACTAGTCCTACCTATTGTCAGGTAACGGTACACAAATTACATATCCAAACTTAGGGCCACCATATTTTCTATTTACATTGTATGTTCATGATTTATTTACTTTTTCTTGTGTTTTTTTTTTTTAATTTTGCAAAATTATGTACATATGTTATATATCTTTATAAATGAGAATTGTTTACAACGATAGTGCATCAAGCAGAGCATAAAGATGACAGAATTTTTTATTTTTGAAATCATCTACATGTAAATGACAATATTTTGATTTGCAATGTACTTAATAATGACCCGTTTTGTATTCAGTTTTGTTTATTTTTGGCAGACAATTGCTGACCAAGTAGGAAACGAGATGAACCGATTGTATGAGCTGTTTCAGGAGAGGAACCCTCAGTTCCAGGGCACTGTGTCCGTGGCAGGCCACAGTCTGGGTAGGGACTTACTCAATAATGAAAGTAAAAGTGATGATGGATCATTAGACTCATTAGATTTGTAATTAAAGTGAAAGTACAATCAGACTGACAGATGTTTTTGTAATTGGCAGGGTCCTGTGTGTTGTTTGATCTACTGATGCACCAAAATGATGCAACTGACCAGACTGCAGAATCAGCAGTGAACAGTGAACAGGCTCAGCAGACTAATGGATTAGGGACACCAAGTCAGTCAAATGTAGGTCAAATATACCAGTGACTTTCCAAAAACAGGAGTACAAGTACCTGCAACAACATATGGTGTGGGTTAATAAAAATTAGAAATTTTTATCAACTAGTATGTGTAAAGCTTGACATTTGTAATGTAACCAGGTAACCAAATATTTAGTTTAATCGCATATTAATTTGATGGGCTCAGATACTGTCTTACAGTCTATGAAATTTTTAAGTCATTCTTGGGTACATTTGTTGGCATATTCCTTTTGACCAGATCAACATTGTAGTTGCCAATAATTTGAAAGAAAAAACCTCCCAAAAGCTAACACATAGATTAGCTTAAAGAAATATGTTTGAAGGCAGTGTTTCAAAAGAGATGCCATTCACTATTTGTTCATTTTAGTCTATATTTTTCAGACTTCCTTTGTCACAGAAACTGAGGAGATAGAAGAAGAGGAGACAACTCTGGAGAAACTCTTGAGTCGAGTGGGTCTACAGGACAAAGTGTCCACGTTTGAACAAGAGCAGATTGATCTGGATGCACTGGTCAGTTCACTATACATTGCAGTAAAGTTGTTATAAAAACAGTATAACTGAATCTCCAGTAGAATAAACCCAATCACCAACAGTACTTTAATATATATGTATGACCATCAATGTTTCACATTCGAATTTCAGACAATGTGTACAGAGAGTGATCTAAAAGATCTTGGACTTCCTATGGGACCAAGGAAAAAACTACAGGGAATTCTGAAAGAAGAACAAGCGAAAAAGGTATCAGTTCTTCTGCACACAACAAGATTGTTTCTAATAAACATTGTTGGCACATTTGATGCATTTTTAAATGTATATATAATAATGTTACATGTACAATTTAAATATTTTTATCCAATTCTGATTAGGAGAAACGAAAGCATGATAAAGAAAGAAGAGCTAAGGAGGCTGAGGAAAAGAGAATCAGGGATCAGGTGGCTGCTGAAATGCAGGAAGCAAAGGCTGCACAGGGCAGGTATGGAAAGTGTTGATACCTGTACCTGAAATTCAAATACTGATATTATTTATATCTTGTTAAGTTTTTCTGATTCTCATTCCTCTAAATTATAAAGTACTGTGTTCAAATCTGTTCTTTGTATGTGTGTGTTATGAATAAATTGAAATAAAAAATATTTTTATGGCTTCAGGCATTTTACAAAGCTAGAATATATAATGCCCTGCTGAGTTGTAATGGAAAAACTACAGACATTTGAGATTTGTATAAACTTTTGATCAACACATTGGAGAATCAAACCCACAGTCGTTATACTTGATACTTTGTACTACTGAGCTGAAGTCTTTGTTGATTATCAATATGAAATATAATATTATGAGAATAATATACATTTTCTAACATAAGAAGCTAAATCTATGATATAAAATCTGGACATCATTATTGGCATAATTTTATTGCATTATTTCATACACATACATGTAGAAAGATATCCCATGATTTTTGATGTTTTATGATTTTCTCCCAATAAGTTGTGATCTTTCTATCCCCAAACCTCTAAATTTTATTGATTTGAAACAAGTTCTTTAATGTACAATAAAGACAATTTTTTGTTTATTTTGATTGAACTTTCAGGTCACTAGTCCAATCCGGTTCCAGTGTGTCAGTAGAATTTCTGTTAGGTCCTGCAGGGACAGGCCAGCCCTCGGTAAAGTATCCCAAACTTGACTTCAAACCCAGCATACTGTACGCCCTAGGGTCTCCAATCGGGATCTTCCTATCTGCTAGGGGTGTGAATAACATTGGGGAGGATTTCACCCTACCTACATGTCCCAGAGTGTTCAACATCTTTCATCCAGTAAGTACAATGGGAATTTCCTTATATTTAATAATTTAAAAACTCTTTTTTTTTTTACTGTATTCAAATGTCTCCATGTTTTAAGCAGTTTTTAATTTTTATATATGTACGATTATCAATAAAAAGTATATTTTTCTATTGTTTACAGTTTGATCCGGTGGTAAGTGTTTCCCATCTTTTTATTTTTTGTTGAATAAAAAATTCATAGTGACAAATTGAAATGAATCAAAAATCTTTGACATGCAAGTCGTGCTCTCTAGAAAATTTTCCTGCCCTTATAATTCCTATTTAAATGTACACTTCTTGGGATGTAAAAAACAAATTGTAATACACTGTATGTTGCAATATTGATAACAGGCTTACAGAATGGAACCTTTAGTCAATCCATCAGCCTCTCATGTAAAACCAGTCCTTATGCCTCACCATAAAGGCAGGAAAAGACTTCATCTAGGTAAACTTGTGAAAGAAATATTATCCACTTCATTGGCCATGTACAACTTATTCATGGGAATATTTCATTAATTTCTTCATAAGTTCACAGATTGCCTAATTTTTAAAAAAATCATCTCATAACTTCCTGATATATCAAGAAATTGCTCATGACTGAATATTTGTATAATTTATAGAATTGAAAGAGAGTTTGACTCGAGTGGGAGCTGACATAAAGCAGAAAATCATAGACTCGCTCAAGAGTACTTGGAACACGATCAATGAGTTTGCTAAAGCTCATCGGAACCAGGATGAGTCTCTAGAGCAACACGTAGACTCGCAGATGTCATCTGTCATGCAGGAGCTGGATGATGATCAGTCATGTGAGTAGAGACAGTTTGATGAGAAGTAGGCAGTTTAAGAGGGCTGGATGGTTGTGGCCATTTTTAGACTATATTGATCTCCTTGAGATGAAGAGCACTGTATAAAGATATAGGAAAATGTTTAATTCTTAAAGCTAAAATATGTGGAATTTTTCTTTACGGAACAATTATTCATTGCCTAATAAATCATATCTTATGATTTAAGGTAGATCTGATGGCTACTTTGTTGACCATCCTGCCTCCTTAATTACTCTGTCCTAGCTCATTTACATGTATATCAAATATTTGTCATATCAATTCTGTTTGCCTCAATTGATGATTCATTTCAAATAATTTGTACTTATATGTGGGTAATTTTTTATTGTCATCAAAAATTTTTAAAGATTCTGTGTGTTGTTTAGATTTTTATCTCATCATACTGTATTGTATTTGAATTAAACATTCTGTCTTGGCTAAAAAAATTAATTTGAAGATGTCACTGTATTGCTATTTTCAGCCTCTATTGGTTAATTTTTGGTTGGGCTTAGTTTTTAGACAAAATTCTAATACTAGTAAGCTGTCTTAAAGTGGTATGGGATACCTGTCGATATTAATGTGGATAAAAGTCCATTATAATCAAAACACTTTCACTGGTTTAGAATTTTCAAATTTTACAATATTTTACCAAAAAATATGTTTTAAAAATTTTTGGAAAGATAAAAATTTTGAAAGCCCCCAGTGGGATTCGAACTCATGACTTACAGATTGGTGGTGAACCCTCTTACCCATTGCGTTACGCTGTTAGGTAACAATGTCAGGAAAGAAAACATTTATAAATTTATACTTAATTTTATTGTTTATTTCGTTAGGAAGTATGTCAAAACATGGAGGTGTCCCATACCACCTTAAATACAGGTGCAATGTAAAAAAATTGAAAGGATACTGGTATTATCATCACTATATTTTTCTCTCCACAGCAATAGCCTCCAGTCAGCAGGAAGAAATCTATATGGGACAGCTGAACGAGGGTCACAGAATTGACTATGTCCTTCAAGAGCGACCCATTGAAAGCTTTAATGATTATTTGTTTGCTTTGTCTAGTCATGGATGTTACTGGTAAGATTATTGTTTGATTACATTTTATAAATCATTTTGTAGAAAAAAGTAATTACATGCATTTTTTCATGATCATAATTGACTTGTTCTCTTAGTAAGGTTTCTCAGAAATCATTTGCTTACAAGACATATCAATTTTAAACTGACCACATTAAATCTACCTATATGTGCATTATTATATGATCTTTTTACACTTTTTGATTTACATTAAGATACCTTTATAATGAATAACTTTGCTTTTGATGAAACCTTGAAAGAAACCTGTTTTGTTATCATCATGGCTATGATCGTTTTTACTTTTTTGTCATCAACAGGGAATCAGAAGACACTGTGTTGTTAGTCCTAAAAGAACTGTACTCCCCACAAGGAATGTCTCCTCAGATGCCTGGCCCAGAAGGAGCGGTGAAGCTGTACAACACAGCAGCACCCCCACCCCGGGGACCCACCCCCATGTCACAGTATCCCTCACCCCCCTCCAATCAGCCAATGGGAGTCCCCTTAATGTCCCCCCCTTCACAAGGACCCCCGCAAATGAGGACACCAAACATGATGCCCCCCAGGGGCCCCATGCCATCTCCTCACATGAACTTGGGCATGAACTCTGGCCCCCCTCCCCAGCCGGCTACTGTTGGACCCCCTCCTCTCGCTGGATTTGTCAAGCCTCCACAGAAATAGATCAAACAGATGCTTGCATGACAAGTGTCGGAACAAGTGAAACCCAAAGCATTATTGAACTTTTATTGTTAAAAAAAAACATTGTAAAAAAGGCTGCTATGTACATGTATACAAGGAGCTTGATTACATGTAACTAGACCATGAGAATGGTTCCTCCTGATTTTATGACAAGTGTGCTTGCTGTTAAATTGAATTTGCAGGGATTATGCAGGGTTTTTATCTTGACTCTATAATAATTACTTTGTTTGTGCAGAAAATTTAATGCAATGTTTTGTTGCAGCTGAAATTGTATTCCAAGGTGTTGTAAAAACCACTTTTAATACATGTATTCTGCACATAGTACTGTTAACAGAGATTAAATTATGAAAAAAATGTTATTTATTTTAAAGTTTTAAAATTAAGTTGTATCCACATTTTAGAAATTTATTGTATATGCATGGCAATACACAGACATATTGCAATTGCATTCTGTACATGATTAAAAATAAATGGTGCTGTGAGCATATTGAGTTACTGTGCTTATTTCTTGAGTAAGAACTAACAAAATACTGTAAGATCTGGTGAAACTCCAATCTGTAAAAAATACTGTACTTAATATTGTACTTGTCTTTAATATACAAGTATATACAAGATGGAAGTAGTGAAAAGTAAAACCCTCTACACATATGCATGTGCTAATCCATTACTGACATTCAATGCAAGGTCTTAATAATCAAAAGGAAACTGCAGGCATTTTCTTCAATGTATTGACTTTATATCTATGTAAATGCATTGGTCCTTTCAAATAGGCTTTTATCATACTTATAAGGGTTCTGTTGAATCTCTCTGCTTGACCATTTATCTCCATAGTATGCAAGTGAGATCCTTAGTCCATGATAGAAATGTACATTGTAAAATGATAGTACACAGTAAAAGGTAATATTCATCAGCGTGAACTTGTTCAGGAAACACTTTGTATACTATTGGTCTAAAATGTTGCAAGATAAGTGAATGGTTTTATAATCATATAAAAAATAAAGTCAGGACATTCGGTACTTGTACATCAATTAAAAGAGGGTGTTATTTGTGGAGAGTATATCCGTTAGATCATGTGTATGTTTTTAATTTACAACTAACTTTGCTCACACTTAGGATTAACAAGCATTCAGTACAGTAATGTATGTACTATATAAAAGCAGATCATCATTCACACAAAAAAGTTTTGGATGAAAGTAAATCTATTGTCATATAAATATGCAGGTGCTTGTTTAGAACGGTCTGTTGATGCTAGGCTGACTGGCGCTTGTGCTCGGCTGATTCTCCTCCTCCTCCTCATCCTCTATTGAGGTACTGGGGAGGTTGTGGTAGGAGGCTGTGGAGATGTGGTGAAGGTAAATCAGGAAGGAGAACTCTAGGAGCGTCACCAGCACCGCTAGGGATAGGATCAGTAAGGAATAAGGCACTGACACAACCAGGGCGGGGTTTTCTGCCAGACTTATACTGCTGTGACCGAACAGTCCAATAATGATCAAGTTGAGAACGACTGAAAGAAGGAACAAAATTATTTTTCAATGAAAAACCTTGCTTTTAATGAAAAACTTCGTTTTAATTA